>CM016614.1:56528522-56867190 GCA_005393395.2 Gossypium australe
AGTCTTTTCATTCATACATCCATCAATCAATTATGAACTTTCGTTCATTCAGAGAAACGTTGTAGTTTTCATTGTTGTTGTTTTCTCACTACCCAGGGGTATTTTCGTAATTTGTCCTACAGGGGTATTTTCGTAATTTTTCAAAAGAAAAAGTTCCTTGGTGGTTTTGTCAAAAAGTATTTTGGAATTTTTACATTCCCGTGTATTTTGGAAAATTTTGAAATCCGAGGGTATTTCGGTAATTTTGAAATCCGGGGGTATTTTGGTAATAACCAGGGTAAATTTGTAAAGTTAATAATTCTGGGGTATTTCCAAATTTTGCAAAACTTGAGAGTTCTTTTTGAGAATTTTACTTCCAAAACGGTGTGTTGCAAAAATTTGGAAATCAGGGTCATTTTGGTAATTTTGTAAGTTAGGGGCAGTTTTGTAATTTTTTTCCAAATCAAGGTATTTTTGATAGTTTGCAGATTAGGGTTTTGAACCTTTAGAAATATGAAATTTTGGTAAGACTGTTGGGTAGTTGGACATTTTATAAACTAAGGGTATTTTTGTAATTTTACCACTAGAGGTATTTTAGTAATTTTGTAAATCAAGAAATATTCCAGAAAACTTTTATGGGATAGCTTTTATAAATCAAAAGAGTAGTTTAAGAGTTTTAAAACTAGGGTTTTTAGGAAAATACTGCTAGTTCCCTTTCGGGTTTTAGTTAGGGGTTTAGCCTATGAATAAGTCCTCTTGGTTAGGGTGAACCGAAGCTACGCACCAGGTAGATTGCTGCGAAGAGAGTGAGTCACTAGGACTGCTTAAATACCAGGCTCTTCCGGATCCAATCCTAGACATGCGCACAATGGTTGCCACACCCTAACTCGGCGACTTAGACACTGTTTGTTTTATTAGCATTTAAGTCTTATGTAAACTGTTAGGGTAAGCTAGCCTTAGAGTTCAAGTACCTATCATACTAATTCTACGTTCCATTCCATTTCTACCCTTTTACAGATCACAATATAAAATCACACAAAGGTTAGGGGTACTTACCTGGTGGACTTCAGGTCGGAGACTTAGGTGCCATGCCAGAATACCTGCTTATTTCCAGAAGTATTTTCATAAAAACCCATTTGGGATCGATTTGAAAATGTTTTGGGCCTTAAACCACAGGCCGAGAGTTAAAACTGGCTCTGATACCAAATTGAAACACCCCAAACCCGACCCACGAGCCCTGACCGGATCTGGTATGTTCCTCGAAGAAAACCGGTTCAAAATTCTTTTGTTACTTAGAAAACTTGTGTGTTTTGAAAGAAAGTTTGTTTTGGGTTGGGCTTGTGTTGAAAACAAATTCAATTTTTATATTAAAACCCTTTTATCTTAGGTGACAAAATATTTGGGTTTAGTTTAAAAGAAATTATTACTTAGACTTTAATAAATAAACTCATAAACATAATAAAATAAATGGAAAACAATTCAACTATGGCCTTATGGCCTTATTACATCAAATAATTTCCAAATAATTTAGAGTACTTAAGTAAAGATAAAGTGTCCAATAAAAAAACAACTCCAAGTTGAGCATGGCCACCACAAGTCCTGCCGTCCCGGTCCATCACTGTTCATCACCTGAAATATGGTCTCACAACGGGGTGAGTCAACAGACTCAATGTGTACACAACACTAAATCATAATCGAATCAGGCATAACAATTATTACACATTCATATCATAGCATACAAGTTATGATCAATCCCAAAACCCAAACCTATTAAGCCATCCGCTACACTCCCCCGTACCACCTGTACACCGTGGGGACTACTAAGTCGACCCTCCTTCCGCTACACTCCATATCGCGGTCTTAGGTCACCGCATTCGTGGTCTTAGGTCACCACGTTCAGATTACTGTGGTCTTAGGTCACCACATTCAGATTACTGTGGTCTTAGGTCACCATTCAGATATCACGGTCTTAGGTCACCGTGTTCATGGTCTTAGGTCACCACATTCACTTCCCCTTCAAAATAAAACCCATATGCCCCATATAATAGTAATATGCATAAATATGCCAGAGTTCACATTCTTATTCTTATTCTCATGTTACAATTAACATATTTCATAATCCTAGTAGGAATAGGAAACGTACCTGAGTACTTTGTACCAAACATGGTACCTTAGCTACTTTCATATTCTTAATACCACATATATTAATTAACTTAGCCATATAAGGTAGTATGAAATAGTGTGGGGTACACACCTGATTCGCTTAACAACTTCACTGAAATCCCGAAATAACCGATCTATTGCTTTAGATCTCAATTCCTACATTTGGTAACCTTAATATGTTAGCATAAAGCCTATAAAACCAAATCCTAGTAGGATTTGTATTCTTAAAACCTACTTTGTTGTCGAATTGACTATAGTCAAATCTGGAAAACTTGTATTCTTCTCCTTTGAAATCGGCTACTCACTAGATCCCTTGAATCTGTTAGTTTTCGGCTTAAAACACATAATAATAGATCTAACTACTAAATAGGCCTTGGTCGAATGCTATAGACACTTACCTTGTGGATTTTAAATCCCAAACTCACCGAATAACTAGGGAACACGCGGCTTATGGTGTACCTTCGGGAAAGAACTTCTCCTTCCTTATAGTCGACACTTAGTAAATCTCGAAAGATCTCTTCGGCAACAGATATTAAGGGTATTAGAATCTTAATTTCGACAGCCTTAAAAGAAATAGAATGAGAATCTAACCTAATCTACCATTACGAAGAATTTGATGGAACTCTTGCTTGAACCCTTAGCAGTATTCGGCTATGGCTTTGATGTGGGATAACAATTTCGACTCTTGAGGCTTAGTGAGAAATCGACTAGGGCTATTGGTATCTTCGGCTTTTGATTGTGTTTGTAATAGAAGAAGAAAAGAAAGAGAAAAAGAGAATATGGCAGAGAGAATTTCGGCAGAGGTTTTCTTGAAGAGAAAAGAATGAATGAAGAATAGCCTTACTCTTCCTTTATAGCCAATTACTAGGCTAGAGTCCCTTACTTGGCCACCACTCTTCTATTTGATAGCTTTATCCTTTTAATTATAACTTTATTAAAAGAATAATCCCTTATTATCTCCTTGAAATAATTTAAGATAAATCATCATTTATACTTCTATTTAGCCGAAATTTAAAGAGAATAAACTCCTCTTTTAAGAGCCTTAATGCCGTCCACCTCTCTGCTTCTGGAAGCAAAAATAAAACTTCTTTTATTTGCTCCCCAAGTGACTCGAACTCAGGCCCACTTGCATAGCTGGTGGCGTCACCTACCTGGGCCTTAAGTGATATCTTCAGGCCACTTTTCCAAGCCTGTTTGTGTGTCAAATTCCTCCTATTAATTTTCTTCAGGCCACCTTGCCTTAATTTCCTCTTTTTAAACCTTAAAACTTGACATTTCTTTACATTTCCAAGTTTCCAAAAATTTTCGTTTGCCTCCTTTAAACTTAACATTTCCTTACATTTCCAAGTTTCCAGAAATGTTCACTTTCCTCTTTTGAATCATTTCCAATCATTTCCTTACCTTTCTTAGTTTCCAAAAATGTTCACTTCCCTCTTTTAAACTTAACATTTCCATACATTTCCAGGTTTCCAAAAATGTTCAAAATATATTCATAACACATAAGACATGTCATTTCGTACAATTAAATCGAAAATGCATAGGCCCTTTTCAGGATGTTACACAATGCAAAGAAATGAACCTTATCCTTAATTCGGAAAAATGTCATTTCATGGTAAAGAAAGCTATCATTTTGGGGCACTGAATAACGAGACAATGGCTCGAAGTAGACAAGGAAAAAGTAGATATCATTGAGAAGCTTCCACCTCCGATGTCTTTCAAAGGCATTAGGAGTTTCCTCTGACATGCTGGGTTTTACTGGAGGTTCATCAAGGACTTCTCCAAGAGCTCCAAACCCCTATGCATACTATTGGTGTAACAGCCTATTTTTCAGTCGTGTCAGAAAAAGTGGTTTCAGGACCATAAATTTGACGAGTGAGTTCGTAAATACTATTATTTAATATTTATGAGTTTAATTATAATATTATATTGAATTTTTATTTGATAATTTTTGCTAATTAAGTGAATAGTTAGGTATAAGTGGTTTGCCCCTAAATTCAAGTGGTTTTGGAAAATAGTGTATCGGGACCTCATTTCTATAACAAACTCATAAATATTTTTATTAAATATTTACAGATTTATTATATAGGTATATTGAAGTTTGGTTAGAAAATTTTAACGTTTAGATAGTTAATTTAGTAAAAGGACTACATCATAAAAGCTGCAAAAGTCGATCATTATAGATTATTATTAGCTAAATGACTTGAAAAGTTAAAGTACAAGGGTTTTAAATGGAAATTTAAACCTTAATCAAATATGGTGGACGTTGTTGAAGGAATTTTCATTAAATTATATGTTTTTTATATTAAAATAATGTTAATTATAATAAAACAAAAACAAAAGTGAAATCCACTTTTTTTTTTAATTTCTTTCATCATCTTCAACCCTTACAACAGAAACTCCATAGCTTGAGAAACAAAAATCGACCAAGCTTTAATCTCTTGCATGGTATGAAACTCAAGCCCATTTTTAGTAATTTTTATGTTTTTTATATCATTGTAGCTTAATCTAGCTAACCCAGGGTCTAATTCATAAAATTTTTAAATATTTTGGTTACTAAATTGATGAATTTGTGTTGTTTTTGAAGTTTGATAATAGATTTATAAGCTTGATAGTCAAATAGGACTATTTTGTAAATGGTTTGGTTGATTTTAAAGTTTAAGGACTAAACTATTAAAATAGTAAAGTTGCATGAAATTCTTGCAAAAATGTGATAAAAGTGAGTTGTATAGAGATTATAAAATATTTGGCTAGCCTTGTTTGGATTAAATTGTGAGTGAATTGAAAGTTTCGGGTTTAAAGACTAATTGTATAAAAGGTAAAAGTGTAAAATCTTGATAAAGGGTTAGATATGTGAACTTAAGTAATTTATGATATTTGAATTGATTGGTTGAATAAAATTATTATATTTAGATCAAGAAATGGATCAGTTGGTTGATAAACATGGGAAAGGAAAAGTCACTGAATATCATTGTTGACTGTTGATAGCTATCGTATTTTGGTAAATATTATGTTTAATATATTGTATGATAGTTGTGTAATAGGCCAATTTAGCCCGGGCCCATACAAAAATAATAAACCCAAAATAATAAAACAAAGTCCAAGTCCAGTCCAAAACATATCGTTTGGCCCGATCGGAATGGCCCATTACTTGAAAAGATTGAATGTCCATCTACAAGCTTGACGTATAGGGGAACACAATCTTCAAGGATATGCAATCTTAGATATGATATGCAAATCTTAGATATGATATGCAATCCTAGAAGCTATGGTATGTAATCTTAGAAGATATGATATGCAATCTTAGATATGATATGCAAATCTTAGATATGATATGCAAATCTTAGATATGATATGATGTAACACCCGAAACTCGGCCTAGAAGTTAGGCCCGAATCTGGCGTGTCACATGGAAGTGTTTTTTTTTTTTCAAAATCATCTTTGCGATTGTTAAAAAACTTGTTTGAGAATTACAGCCTCTTTGTTAAAACCCAAAACACTTAAGCAATTGTTATCTACTTGAAAACGTAATTATCTTTAAAAACCTTTTTTGGTTGCGAAAACATATTTGAAATAAACAATTTACGAAAATATGACGTTTGGAAATAGAGTTGCAGAAACATTTTGAAAACATTGCGGAAACGTAGATAAAATACAAGTATTTTTGAGAGGTTGATTGATGAGTCGAAAATCGAGGTAGTGAACTTTAACCGTGACCTTTGAAAACGACGTTGAAAATTTGAAATAGAATTTCCGAGTTAAATCATTTGTAAAAGATTGTTATGAAAATCATTTATTAATCATTTTTTTGAAAACCGTTATTTATGATTTTAGAAAAAATCCCCATTTACAATAATGTAGAAAAATAATAAGTACGGCTAAACATAAAACCAAATAAAATATCCCAGAGGCCTTATTACAACCTTAATTCAAAATAGCAAAGTAATTAAAAATACTAAAAGAAATCCAAAATCCAAATTTAACCGTTTACGAAGTATGGCCTCCACCGAGTCATCCATGGCCCAAGTCTCCATCACTGATCATTACCTGAAAGGGACAAGGAAAATGGGGGTGAGTTACTAGAACTCAGTGTGTAACCCACTTACCGTTGTCCATTGGGCCAAAATCCATTAAGCAAATATTTGGGCCTAAGCCCATATACAATAACAATAATGTATCAAATATAACATGTGTATGAAATGCAAGTCCCAAACCAAGCCTAGTATTCCATCCGCTACATGTAACACCCCAAACCCGGACAAGACACCACGTCCGAATCTGGTATGCTACGGGGAATTCGTTTTTGAAAAGTTAGACCTTCCGTTTAGAAAGCTGAGTGAAAACACAGTGTTTCTGAAAACAATTTGAGTAGTCTTGTTTGAAAAACAGTTGATGTATTTGAAACCCGGAGATTTTGAAAACTTAGCCAGAATTTGTAGTTAAAACGAGTTTAAACCATTTAAAACCTCAGTAGTTTCTTAGTGATACATAAAACATTTTTAACTTAGAAGAACTACAAGTTTGGATTGGAAACCAGTTGTTTTTGTTTATCAAAAGACCTGGTGTGATACCCGATGGTATAGTTTAAAACACATTGCGTTATAATTTTGAAAACATTATCTTTCCATGTTTTAGTAAAATTTATACCGACTTATTTTGTTAAGGCATATTAAATCTAATTAAAATATCAACCAATCTTAAAACATAAATTAAAGGCCTTTTACAGAACAAATTGAAACCCAATTTAAAGTAATAAGCTAAAGTACCAATAGTTATAGAGTCTGAGTAAAAACTTTATTCGGCATGGCATGTGCTTCCCGAGTCCATCCCGGCTCCAAGTCCGCGTCTACGAGTCACCTGAAATGTCAAAGGAGAGGGTGAGTCGAGTGACTCAGTGTGTAAATCCCGCTCCCGATAAAACAACATGCTAACACACAACATACATAGCAATATAGTCAATGCAACCCGATCCTAACCATCCGTATCACCTTTTCTACCCCGTGTGGTACCAAACCACTGGTGGTACCAAACCACTGGTGACATATAGTCACAATGTGCTCCCAAAGCACTGGTGTCCCAAAGACACAATATCTGTCAATGTGCTACCAAAGCACTGGTGTCCCAAAGACACAATTGTGCTACCAAAGCACTGGTGACCGAAGTCACAAATCCAATGTTGATGGGGCCAACCCATCGTGTTACCAAAACACTAGCAGACGATCCCATATCTCAAGTGGGGCCAACCCACGGTGGTCAAACCACAGGGACAAGTCGCAATGAGGTGCCAAACCTCTGGTGTCCCAAAGACACAATGTGCTACCAAAGTACTGGTGACCGTAGTCACAAATCTGGTGATGGGGCCAACCCATCGTGTGTTACCAAAACACTGGCGTCAATCCCGTATCTCACAAGTGGGGCCAACCCACGGTGGTCAAACCACAGGGACGAGACGCTGAGGTACCAAACCTCTGGAGGTGCCAAACCTCTGGTGACCCAAAGTCACAAAGTGTGCTACCAAAGCACTGGTGCTCGTCAGCACAATATATCTCTGCTCCCTCCTCTCGTATCACCCATCAACATACCATGCTCATAAATCATGCATATCATACAAATCATGCATCTCATGCTGATATGTCTAACCACATATCCCATATCACATATATCCATAGCCATGATATCATATAAATCATCAATAACTCATAATGATATTAGTAATAACTTACCCGAATCCAAGCTCATACCCAAATGGGTATCATATCAATCCATCAACTGCCATAGTTTTAATAGGCATACAGGTGTATTAATAATATTACTAAATGTAAGTGTGTTAGTATACACACCTGATAAATCCGAGTCTAAAGATCCCTACGAATGACCCTGTGTCCCTTGATGACTAGCTCCTACAATTGGTCCAACATTAGGGGTTAGGCACTAAGCCCATTCGGCCAACACCATTAGACCAAAAGAGTTGTCGAATCACTCTTACCTTGCTATTGGTTTGATTCCTTATCAAACCCGAACCACAGCAATACTCTTTCCAACAATCGGCCACCCTAACAAGAACAGTTAATCTTTTGTTACCTTTGCCTTAATCGAAACCAAAGAATTGAACTACTAATAACAATATCAATCACTTACTAATCAATTGACAGAAACAAAAACGGCTTCTCTTGCTTGCTTCCCCAATCCAAAGATCCTATAACGAAGAGATTAGAATCCATCCCAATTGACCATATTCGGCCCTTAATTACACCAAAACTGATTGAGAAAAGAAAGGAAAATAAATGACCATTCGGCCATGGACTTACCAATTTCAACCGATTGAAGCAAGGCCTCCAAGCACCACTGATATTCGGCCACTACCACTACTAGGAAAAAGGGATTCGGCCTAGGTGTTCCACACCCCTCTTTCGGCTTTGAGTACAAAGAAAAGAGAATGTAGATGGGAAGAAATAAGGGTGGTATTCGGCTAACACCCAAAAAAAATGGAAAAAGAAGGAATGAAGGTGTATTCGGTTTGCAAGAGAAGAAATGGAGATTACGGCACTAGGTTTTGAGAAAAATAGAAGAACATTTGAGGCAAGTTGATATGGTTTCGGCTAGCAAGAGAAGAGATGGAAAATGTTTTGGAGAGGTGGAGTTTCGGCTCAAGTGTTTTCAAGTGAAGAGAGAAAAGAGAAAGTGAGGTGGAGAGAATGCTAATTCGGCTTATACCAAATGAAGAGAAGAAGAAGATAGGGGAGAAAGCATTCGGCCAACAACACAAGGTGTAGAAAACGATTGCAAAAAATTTGGCAATATGTCCTTGGACTTACGGTTTCAAAGAATAACAGGTGAGAACACTCTCTTTGATGGAAATCGGCTTACTAATGTCAAAAAAGAAAAGTAGCTTGACACTCCTCTCTTGACCGAAAATGTTCAAATGTGCCTAGGAAGATTTCGGCTACCAACTCCCCATGCCATGCCGTCCCTTACTCCAACCCCTACCAACCGGCCACCCCTCAACACTCCCCCAAAAATTCGGCCATATCCCACAAACAACTCCCATTCACTCATTTGAAATGAGTGGACCAAGTCACACTCCTAAATCCCTCTCCACCTCTCATTTGAAAGTGGAGACCAAGTCATAGGAGGAATTCAAGTTGCTCCCAAACTCTTCCTCCATGCCGTCCAAAAAGAGTGCCAAAATGGCCACTCCGCAGCTCGAACACAAGGCCTCCACCCCCTGTGAATGACGCCACCTAGCTCCCAAGTAGCACCTTGCTCAACCACTTTGCCAACACTTTATTTGTGCTATAAAACCACGAAAATAATTCTTAAACCCCAGCTTCCTCAGCTCCCTTCACCTAATACCCAAAAACCAAAATTTTCTAATTTACTCAGGCATCCACCTAAGCTATAGCTAAGCCCCTAAGACATAAAAATAGCAACACAGCACACCACATACAGGCAATAACATGCACAACAAAATAACCCCCCTAACCCGGGATATTACACTACACACCACCCGTACCAACCAACACACCTGTGGGTGATCTTTAGTCGACCCACCCCGCCAACACACCAAACGTAGGCATTAAGCCATTTATATCAAATTTGTGGACAAGCCACCAGATTAACAGAATTTACATGGCATTGCCATTTTTCAAATTTGTGGCAGAGCCACTAGATTTATGTAGCAGAGCTACCAGAACTTCTCTTCATCATTATCCCATCCCATGCAAATCATGTACTCAATGCATAACCATTTACAACAATTTATTCAGATTT
The DNA here is from genome assembly GCA_005393395.2 of Gossypium australe. Taxonomy (NCBI): domain Eukaryota; kingdom Viridiplantae; phylum Streptophyta; class Magnoliopsida; order Malvales; family Malvaceae; genus Gossypium; species Gossypium australe. Next base: position 56,538,432 of record CM016614.1, read on the forward strand.
TTCTTACAAAAATTATGGCCCATTATAACAATTTATCAAGTTGGCCAATTAAACAAAATATCATCTTGGCCCATTTCGCAATTTATTTTAAATCGGCCCATATAGCAAATATCAAACGACCCATATAGCAAATATCTAACGGCCCATATAGCAAATTATCAATCAGTCCATATAGCAAATATCAAAACGGCCCATTAACACATTTCAATTCGGCCCTTTAAGGAAATTTATCAAATCGGCCCATTAAGCAATATAACAAAATCGACCCATTAAGGCAATATAACAATTCGGCCCATTAACACTTTGAAAATCGGCCCATTAGGGGCATTTCCATAATTTGGCCCATAAGGGCATTTTCGTAACTCGGTCCGTAAGGGCATTTTTGTACTTTGGTAATTTTACCCACTAAGGGTAATTTGGTAATCTCGCAATCCCGGGGCATTTCGGTAATTTACCCTCCAAGGGTATTTTGGTAATTTCACAACTTAGACTTAATTACTAATTTGGGCATAAAAAATTTAAAACTGTCCATCTGCGCCCGTACTGACTAAATTGACTATAACTTGAGTTAGGAATCTCGAAATCTAAATCCGTAAATTTTCCTTGAAACTAGACTCTTATATCTTCTTACTAAAATTTTTCCAGAATTTTGGCTTAACCATTTAGTACAGTTTATTCCTTAAAGTTTCCCTTGTTTCACTATCCAATGATTCTGACCTCTCTTACCCAAATTTCAAATATCTCACTGTACAGTTTTCATATGTTGCTATTGAAAATAGACCCACTAAGGAATCTATACATATAAATTATAACCCATAATTCACTTTGTACCATTTTATACGATTTTTCCAAGACAGATCAAGGAAACATGAAGTCAATCAGAACCAGTCTCACTAAAATTAAGATATCTCAGAATATAAAGTTTCTTTTCCTTCTCTGTTTCTTCCATATTAAAATAGACACAGTAAGCTTTAATTTGATATCTTATTCACTTTCTAATTCCCTTTCTCCTATTTTTCGTGATTTTTCAAAAACGCGTCACTGCTTCTAAGTGAAATTGTTTTATTACAAAATACGATTACCACTACGATCATACATACGCCCGAGTGATCACGGATGCCGGTTTTTGGTTTTCTTTGGTATTTCGACCAATTCACAGAATATTTCATACAAACTTTCAGAGAAGTGTGGAATTACACACCATTTCAGATATGTATATGGAAAGTACGGGATTACACACCTTATTTCGATTTCCTAACGAACCACTCGTCGTTGACCTAGAACAATACCAACCAAAAGTTAGCCTCAGATTTCCAAAGATTTCGTATCACTTACACTTGATTCACTTACCACTATATCCGAAGGTAGAAATATATTGAGTGATTTGTCCCTAAAACATATAGTCGATTAGTCGAAACTTCAATCTGATTTGCAACATAGCCAAATAGAGATATAACGAAAAATCCAAAATGAACCCCTTTACCTTATAGATATTGGATCCAATTTCCACCATTTGACTTCAGCTAGAACAATACACGGTCTCCCACTTAAAACACTACGAAAAAGAGAAAAGGATCTGGTTTGAGAGGGTAGAATAAAATGATGGTCTCGGTTAAAATGACCATCCCAACCAAAACAATATTTCGGCATTAAGAGAAATAAAATAAAACATTGGAATGAACACTTACCGATTGATTAAGGAATGAATAATAAATGATGAAAAGGTTTCAGTTATGGATAAAATGAACGATGATATTCGGCTATAGATGGTATGGATTTTGAGAAGAAAAGAAAGGGTTGAAAACTTTTGTGAAAAGGAATAGAAAGATGAAAAATGTGTATTTTTGGGGTTTTGGTTCTTCCAAAGGATAATGAGTGAACAATTTTGTCTCAATGGTTTAGGTGCATTCGGCAATCAAGAAGAAAGAAGAAGAATTTGCCTATAATCCACTTGAAGTTTCGGCTATCAAGGAAGATGGACAAAAGGTGAATATGTGACCAATACAAGGAGAAGAAAATGCACTATTGTGCTAGAAGATTTCGGCAAAAGGGAATAGCAAATTGGGAGAAGATGACACTAAAGTTGCAAATGAGATTTTTGGCCAAAACAATACCAATACCCTATCAAATGCCAAAGTAAAAATTTCAGCTACCTATCTACCCCCAAAACCGTCCACATGCATAGCCATAAGGGTCAAAATTTTGCCAACCATACTTTCCATAGCATTCTCCATGAAATAAGCCACTTGTTCCCCTTACTTACCTTTTCCTTTTGATTCCTTTCCCCAACCTCAACCTTTCCTTAATTCCTTAGCCACCTTACCAAAAATAAAGAAGTCAAACTTGCCATATATACCTCTTGGCCGACACTTAAGGAAAGAGTGCAAAAATATTAGTCAAAATTGCACACAAAGTGATTTGAACCTCTTCCCTCAAGGTACTTCACTTGATGCCATAACCTCTTTACCAATAGCTCATTTATGCAAGCACATTACTCATTTATTTCTATAAGTCTTGAAGCTACTTACCATCTCTCCTTAAAGTGCTAAAATACCAAATTTTTCCTAAGGCCCAATTAAACCCGAGACTTCATAGAAACCTCGTAACCTTCCAAATTGACTTAACTAATAAGTCCGATTTGCAATAATGCCATTCTCTTGTTCTCAAAATTTTTAAACACTCCTACGCCCAAGGCCCATTGGGCCCAATCCTACTAGGCCCAATTTTGGGATGTTACATATGCAATCTTAGAAGATATGGTATGCAATCTTAGAAGATATGATTTTGTAATCTTAGAGATTTAATTTGTAGATACCTTTTAATCTTAGCCGTTGATGTAATTGTTCTGTACCGTTGGATTTGGGGAGGCTCAACTATAAATAGAGGCTTCTCCCTTCATTGTAAAGCACACATGAGTTTTGGGGTTAGCGTTTAGGGTTTAGGGTTTAGGGTTTAGGGTTTGGGTTTAGGAGCATTCACTCAAATTCTCTCCCTCTTGCGTTCTTATTTTCTACGGTTTGTTCTTATTTCATTCTTCATTCATCTTTGTTTTTTCAACCTTCTTTATTTATCCATTTAATTGTTTAATTATTAATTATTCTTTTTATTTTATTCGTCTATTTATTATTTCGGTATAGAGATTTATTTTATTTTTACACTTTTGCAAATTTGTATTTTATTTATTTATTCCAAATTTTTATGTGGTATTTATTTCAGGTTGTTTTATTTATTATTTTTGATATTACTTATTTTAAATAGTTTTATTTTGATTAATTTTTTTTATATTATTACTTTAAATCATCTTATATATCATTCATTTTTCTTATTGTTTTATATAACGATTATTTTAAAGTGGTTTTATTTTATATCATTTTAAACTATTTTATATTATCTATTTTAAGTTTTCGTATATTGTTTATTTTAAACTTATACGTATCTTTTTAGGATTTATCACATATCGTTTTCTTTAAGTCATTTATTCATTTATATATTACTATTTCATATATTATTTATTTTTATCTTTTTTTTTGGATTTATTCAAACTTTTACATATATTACCTACTTTAAATTTTTTATACATGAATTTATTTTTAAATTGCTTTTTATTGTCGATTTCAAAATCCTTTTCTTTCACATTATTTGTTTTAACATTGTCCATTATTATTTGAAAGCTTGGTACATTTTGTTTTTTATTTGTTTTTTCGATTTTTTTAAAAAATTCATTAATCTTTATTTATTAATGTGGCCAAATATACCTTCGTATTTCAAAATCCATGATTGTTTTAAATTTAAAAATAAGGCAATATTTGATATTTGGGAGTTTTGAGAAAATTGTGCCCAAACTTACTGGGTTTCGATTTTTCTCATTAAGTCCAAATGATTGAGTACTCTTTTTAAAATTAAAACATATGAATTTTTAAATAAAAAATACTATTCTCGGGAATTTAAGATGTTGTGTCCTAACTCACTGAATACGACGTTTTGTCATATCGAGGCAAGGATTTCTAAAAAGCAGAGGATATTCGGTGTTTGGAAAATTCGAAAGATCGTGCTCTAACTTATTGAGTTTCGATTTTCTTCTTAAAATCCAAATAATTGAATGTCCATTTAAAGGACATAAGTTTTAAAAATCAAAAGGATCGTATTTTAAAATCTTTTCAAATTTTTTACATTAGGACATTAATTAATCAATTAGGTACCAATTTTGGGCGTTACGAGGGTGCTAATCCTTCCTCGTGTGTAATCGACTCCCGAACCTGTTGTAACATCCCAAAAATGGGGTTATTTGGAAATAAACTATTTTTCTTATGTATGAACTGCTGTGTCATTATCTATGGAATAATAATGATCAATTTAAGGCTTTGAGTTGGCTCGGTTTAATGGAAAAATTCAGTTTTTAACTTAAAAGGTAGGGAGCCTCAGCAGAAGGGTGTTAAAAGAATAAATTTGTATAATTTGGCCATAAAATGAGCCTAGACTAAGTGGCAAAGTAAGCCCACTTAAGAGCTACATGTGACGCCACATCAAGGGGAAGGGAGAGCCTTGGTTCGAGTCACAAGGATCCCTCTTTTGCATTATGGATGGACGGCACATATAGAGAGTTTTTCTCTCTTTAATTATTTTTTTTTAAGTGATAATATGAGCTTTAATCTCCTTAAAATTCTAAGGATAATGTGTAGGATATTATTAAGTTTTGGAATAGATTATTAATTGGATATTAAGAGGATTATTGCTTAATTAAAAAGGATTATTAAGTGATTAATTCAAATTATTTGAATTAAAATGAATGAGTGGTCAGGAGCAATTGGGAAGGTTTAATGGAGTTTGAACTCTTTGGTTAATAGAAGTGGACGGCAAGGCAACTAGGGGGAGGCCGAATTCTATTTAAGGCTCCTAGCTATCATCCTATTTTTCCTTTTCTTCACTATTGAGCTTAGCCGAATTCTCTAGAGAGAAACTTTGTTATTTTTTTTTGTGTTTTTACAACTTGTTCCAAGGTTCCAAAACTCCAATCTTTGTCCCTCTTTTGCCGAAATTCCATCTTCAAGTCCCTCTTCTTCTTTTCTTTGCTGGCCGAACATTCACTTCTTATTACCGAAACTTCATCCCCTTCTTCCATTATTTTTCCCTAGGCCGAATACACCCCCTTGCAGTGCCGAAAATCTTTTCTCTTACTTGGAGGCACTTTGGCCGAATACCAAAGGTGGTACAGGACGTTTCGGGACTTTCTTTCCAATCGGTTGAGAAGGTAAGGGGTTCTAACCGAATGTTTAGTGTTCACTCTTATGATCTATTGATTTGGACTTAAGGAAAAGCCGAAAGTTGGCAAGTACTAATGGTTGGCTAACCTTTCTAGTGAAGCCGATTTCACCAAGGTCTTCGGGATATCGCAAGCAAGCAATTTAAGCCGGAATATCTAGCATTCGGCATTAGTAAGTGGTGGTAAGGGCTTATTTCTCATTGGGTTATTGTTTTAGTGATTAAAAATCAAAGACTATTGACAGTGTCCTTGACCAATTATTTGGTAAACAGATTTGCATTTTAAGCGCTGTGGTTGGTAGCCAAAAAGCAGAAGGGTAAGGATTCGGGATCACAACTGACCCCTCTAGATTAATTTTGGGTGGCCGAATAGGCCATGATACTAACCCTAGTGTTGGCCGAATATAGGGATCAGTAAAGCTAGGGTGGCCGACTCTTCTTTCGGGATTTAGACTCCTCGTTGGTGAAAGGTGTGTATATACACACTTGTAATAATTAATAAATCATATTGAATGCCTGTTGTGTGAATATCTGCTTAATGTAGATATGAATTTAGTACCTTGATGGTACAAGCGAGGATGCCGGTAAGTCTCTGTCAGTACGAGATTGTTAATAATGCTTTTGGGAAGCATGCCATTGTTACTATATGTTGATTAAATATGTGATGACATGAGATCTGTTATACAATGTTTTGATTTGGGTTGATGAGTGGAGGGGGCAGTATTGATCGTGCCGACGGGCACCAGTGTTTTGGTAACACACTGTGACTACGGTCACCAGAGGTTTGGTACCTCCAGAGGTTTGGTACCTCATCGCGACTTGTCCCTGTGGTTAAAACCACCGTGGGTTGGCCCCACTTGAGATATGGGATTGTCTGCCAGTGATTTGGTATCACACGATGGGTTGGCCCCATCACCCGATTGTGTCTACGGACACCAGTGCTTTGGTAGCACATTGTGACTATATGTCACCAGTGGTTTGGCACCACCAGTGGTTTGGTACCACATCGGGGTAGACAGTGGCGTATGGTTGGCTAGGATGGGTACATGATAGTATGCATATTAGTTGTTACATGTTGTGTATGAAATCACTTAAATTGGGAGAAGGGTTACATACTGAGTCTTGGTGACTCACCTTCTCCTTTATATTTTTTTTCAGGTGACACTTAGACCGCGGATGTGGAGCCAGGATGACTCGAGGTGGCCATGCAGTGGAATTAAATTTAAATAACTTTAATTTCTATTCAATAATTTTATTCTGGGTTTATTTTATTTGGTTGTAATAAGGCCTCCTGATACTTTATTCTTATTATTTTCTTATGTTGGATATTATTTTAAACTCTGTTATTATTAATGTTGAATTTAGATCACATTTTCCCAATTAAAAACGAAAAATGTTTTAAATGCCATCGGGCCCGGTTAAAATTTCGTTTTATAACTTGATTTAAATATATATTTTTTTTATAACACTAAGTATGATTTTATCAAGATAATCAAATCCAACAAGTTTTCAACAAAGCCCATTGGGTTCAAAAAGGTTTTCCTCCGTAACGATTCAGATTCGACCATAGTGTTTGGGCCGGGTTTGGGTTGTTACAAAATTGGTATCAGAGCCCAGTTCAAAGCTCGGCTGTGGGGGCCCAAGGCCCAAAAATGTTTTAGAAGGCCTTATAAAATGATTTTTGGATTTTGGACAGCATGGCCCGAGTCTCCGGCACCGATCCGCCCAGGTAAGTACTTCTGAACCTCTTGGTGAATTAAATTCTGTAGAAGGGTAGGAAGTATGGAACGTAGATAGACTTATAGGACTTGAACCCTAGGATTAGATTACTCAAACACATGAACCGAACATAAGACATTAAAGAACTAAACCAATCTATGACTTAGCCAAGTGAGCTAGGGTGTGGTAACCCCTGTACGCATGTCTAGGATTGGATCCGGAAGAGCTTGGTATTTAAGCAGTCCTCGTGACTCACCTCCTCTTCGCAGGTATCCTACCTGGTGCGTAGCTTCGGTTCACCCTAACTCAGAGGGCTCAGTGGTGTGGCAACCTCTGTGCGCATGTCTAGAAAGGTTCGGTGAGAGCTTGGTATTTAAGCGGTCCGCGTGACCCACCCCCTCTTCACTCGAATCCTGCCTGGTGCGTAGCTTTGGTTCACCCTGACCAAGAGGGCTCGGTCATGGGCTAAACACCATGATTAAAACCCGAAAAGGGAATTAGCCATGTTTTCGAAAAGAAATGAAACAACAACAACTCCAATGTTTTCAAAACTCTTGCAACAACTCTTTCAAATCGAAAAACATCCTATTTACAACGTTTTTCTCGAAAAACTCAAATTTTTTTTTGGAAAATTACAAAAATGCCCTTAGGGGTAAAATTACTAAAACGCCCCTGACTCATAAAATATCAGTTCAATGGTTTCGCTCAAAATTTCGACTACTTTACAAATATCCAACAACTTAGTTTTGAAAATCATCAGCAAAATATTTTGGTCTTGGAAAATTACGAAAACGCCCTCAAGTTGCAAAATTACCGAAATGACCCTGGTTTTAGAAATTTTTACAACCATTACTATTTGAAAAGAAACATTTTCAAAAAGGGACCCTCACAGTTTTACAACTGACGAAAATATCCCTGATTTATCAAAATGACAAAATTGCCCCTGATTGACAAAATTACCAAAATACCCCTGGTTTCAAAACGATTACGATTTTACAAATTTTATAAATGTCCTCCAGATTTGGGGATTTCAAATGACCTACTTTACTAAAGTTTTAAAATTTCGTTATTTACGAAAATACCCTGTAGGGAAAATGACGAAAATACCCCTGGGTTGGAAATGGGCAGAAATGTCCGAAGAGTGAATAGGTATGGAAAGCATTAAGGAATGGATGCATGAACTTTTTGTGTGAACTAGGATAGAAGACTGAAACCTTGTTTGCTCGAAAGAACCCCTAATTAAATTCTGTTCATAAAATGTCTTCGCGAATAAGAAAGTGAAACAAATGCTAATACATAAAATTTTCTTAATCAGATTAAAGCGCCGTAGATAGAATGAGTTCTAGAGGACGTGGACGTCGTGGACGCGGTAGGGGTCGAATGACGGTGTCTGAACCCGTCAGGTCAGGTCAAGGTTCGGAAAACGAGGTACCACCGCCACCACCACCTCCTACTTTCAGGGCTGAGGAACAGGACCAGACCGGTGGTGAGGCTGTGTCGCAAGCTGTTTTGCGAGTGTTGGAGATGGTGGCTGGGGCTGGTGGGAATTTGGGAGCTCGGAAGTCTGTTCCCGAGCGAATTCGGTCTAACGGGGCCGAGGTATTCCGTGGTGTCTCAGGAGTGGCGCCCAGTGCTGCAGAATATTGGCTGGAATCTACGGAAAGGGTTATGGATGATCTCGACCTGACTGAGGAGGAGAAGCTGAAAGGGGCGGTGTCGCTTCTAAAGGATGAGGCGTACCAGTGGTGGCTGACAGTCCGGGATGGAGCCACAGCTGATGATCTCACGTGGGACTACTTCAAAACTGCCTTCCAGAAGAAGTATGTAGGCACTAGCTATACGGATGCTCAGAGGAAAGCTTTTTTAGGGCTAGTGCAAGGAACTAAGTCAGTAGCGGAATATGAGGCGGAGTTTTTAAGGCTGAGTAGGTATGCCAGAGGAATCGTAGCCACCGAACATGAGCGCTGTGTCCGCTTTGAGGACGGGCTCAGAGATGATCTGAGATTGCTAATTGCCCCGCAGCAGGTTCGTGAGTTCTCATCTCTAGTGGAGAAGGCCAAGGTGGCCGAAGGGATTAAGGAGACTGTGAGACAAAACTATAGCAAGAATAATCAGAAGAGAGGATTTGGGCCAGCTGGGTCAGGTGGTAATGTCCAGAAAAAGGCTAGGCCAAGTGGGCCAAATCAGGCAGCAAGGCCCACGACTACTAATCAAAGGCCAACTCAGTGCAACCGCTGTGGAAAAACCCATTGGGGGAGTTGTTGGACCGGTAACAAAGGTTGTTTTGAGTGTGGGTCTTTGGAGCATCGGGTAAGGGACTGTCCTCAAAAGGTAGCTAAGGATCAGCCCGAAGGTCAGAATCGCGCTCAGGGCAGAAATGTTGGACCACCACAGAGGGGTCGTGGTAATGGCAGAGGAAACAATGGTTCCAACCGAGGTCGTGGAATTCAGGGCAGAGGTTCGGGTAACACAGAGGCTAGGCAGCCTGGCTTAGTCTATGCAGCGAGGCGTCGCGAGGAGGGAGACGCACCGGACGTCATAACCGGTACGTTTCTAATATTTGGTTTACCTTATGTTGCATTGATTGATGTGGGTTCGACGCACTCGTACATTGCTAGTAGTGTGGTAGGGACTATGGACCTAGACTCTGAAACTACTCTTAGGAAGATGACTGTGCTAAGCCCCCTAGGACACTCTGTAGTAGTAGACAAACTTTATAGAGGTGTACCCCTAGAACTCCAAGGGGTCGTATTTGTAGCCGATCTGATGGAACTACCTTTCGGAGAGTTCGATTTGATCCTTGGAATGGACTGGTTAGTTAAGTATCAGGCGAATTTGGATTGCGCGGCTAAGCGCATGGTGCTTAAGACGGCGGAGGGTGATGAAGTGGTCATGATAGGTGATAGAAGGAATTACCTATCCAATGTGGTGTCAGCCTTGAAAGCCGAAAGGATGGTCAAGAAAGGTTGCGAGGCATATTTGGTTAGGATCTGTGCGTTGGAAGCTAAGGAGTCAGTAGTTGAGGTTCGAACGGTTGGGGAATTTGCTGACGTATTCCCGGAAGAACTTCCAGGTCTGCCTCCAGATCGGGAAGTTGAATTCGGTATTGACTTGCTACCCGGAACGGCACCTGTGTCTATAGCACCATATCGAATGGCACCTAAGGAATTGGTGGAGCTAAAGGCTCAAATTCAGGAGCTCTTGGATAGAGGGTTTATTCAACCAAGCATATCCCCGTGGGGAGCACCCGTGCTATTTGTCAAGAAGAAGGACGGATCTATGCGGATGTGCATCGATTACCGCCAATTGAACAAGCTAACGATAAAGAACAAGTACCCGTTGCCTCGGATCGACGACTTATTTGACCAATTGAAAGGAGCGTCGGTATTTTCAAAGATTGACCTTAGGTCGGGTTATCATCAATTGAAGGTGAAGGAAGTTGATGTTCACAAGACGGCGTTCAGAACTCGGTATGGACATTACGAGTTTCTGGTAATGCCATTCGGGTTGACCAACGCGCCGGCGGCATTTATGGACTTGATGAACAGAGTATTTCAGCAGTACCTGGACCAGTTCGTCGTAGTATTCATTGACGACATCCTGGTGTACTCTAAGACGGAGGAAGAGCATGACAAGCATTTACGAATAGTGCTGCAAGTATTGAGGGAGAAGCAGTTATATGCCAAATTCAGTAAGTGCGAATTTTGGCTGAAGGAGGTGGCTTTCTTAGGACATGTGGTATCGGCGGAAGGAATTAGAGTAGACCCTCGCAAGATTGAAGCGGTATTGGATTGGAAACCGCCTAGGTCAGTGGCGGAAATCCGAAGTTTCCTGGGTCTAGCGGGGTACTATCGGAGATTCGTGGAAGGATTCTCTCTAATCGCAGCACCGTTGACGAAGCTACTAAGAAAAGGAGTTCCATTTGTATGGACGGAGAAGCAGCAAGAAAGCTTTGATAGGCTAAGGAGAATTTTGACGGAAGCTCCGGTTTTGGTACAACCTGAGGCAGGGAAGTTGTTTACCGTTTATTGTGATGCGTCCCATACTGGTTTGGGATGTGTGCTGATGCAGGAGGGGAAGGTAGTAGCCTATGCATCACGGCAGTTAAGGCCACATGAACTGAACTACCCAACTCACGATTTGGAGTTAGCCGCCGTCGTTTTCGCACTGAAGATATGGAGACACTACCTTTATGGGGAGAAGTCGATAGTCTACACGGATCATAAGAGTTTGAGGTATCTTTTGACTCAGAAGGATCTGAATCTGAGACAACGTCGGTGGATTGAACTATTAAAGGATTACGATTGTTCAATCGAATACCATCCAGGCAAGGCTAACGTAGTAGCTGACGCGTTGAGCCGGAAGGTTGTGACGGACTTAAGAGCGATGTTTGCTCGGTTGAGTCTATATGACGATGGGAGTCTCTTGGCAGAACTTCAAGTCAAGCCGACATGGATCGAGGAGATTAAGGACAAGCAGTTAGTGGACGAAGGGTTAAATGCTAAGAGAATGCAAGTTCAGGATGGTGGTTTGGAAGAATATAACCTGTCGAGTGATGGAGTATTATGCTTTCAAGGGCGAGCGTGTATGCCAAAGGATGGGGAGTTGAGGCAGAAGATTCTCCATGATGCACATAGTAGCCTCTACGCTATGCATCCGGGAGGAAGCAAGATGTATAGGGATCTTAGAGAGCAGTTTTGGTGGCCCGGGTTGAAGCGTGAAGTAACAGAGTTTGTTGGTAAGTGTCTGACTTGTCAACAAGTTAAGGCTGAACACCAGTTGCCGTCAGGATTGCTTCAGCCAGTGAAGATTCCCCAATGGAAGTGGGAACGGATCACTATGGATTTTGTTAGTGGGCTACCCCTCACGGCCAGCAAGAAAGACGCGGTTTGGGTAATAGTAGACCGGTTAACTAAGTCGGCTCACTTCATACCGGTGAGGATGGATTTTTCTCTTCAGAAGCTAGCTAAGCTGTACGTCTCGGAGATAGTAAGATTGCATGGGGTTCCAACATCAATCATCTCGGACAGGGATCCCAGATTCACATCAAGGTTTTGGAAAGCCTTGCACCAACCTTTGGGTACGCGGTTGGACTTCAGTACCGCTTTCCATCCACAATCGGACGGACAATCGGAGAGGGTGATACAGATCTTGGAGGATATGTTAAGAGGATGCGTCTTGGATTTTCGTGGTAGTTGGGAGGAGTTTCTACCATTGGCAGAGTTCGCCTACAACAACAGCTACCAGGCAAGCATCCAGATGGCTCCATATGAGGCACTGTATGGGCGGAAATGTCGTACTCCGACATGTTGGACGGAATTAGGCGAACGACAGATTTTGGGTCCAGAGTTGGTGACAGAGACGGAGGATAAAGTCAAGGTGATTCGGTCTCGTCTTAAGGAAGCATCGGATAGGCAAAAATCCTATGCTGATTTAAAACGCAAGGAAATGGAGTATGCGGTAGGAGACAAGGTTTTCCTGAAAGTGTCGCCTTGGAAAAAGGTGTTAAGATTTGGACGGAAAGGGAAGCTAAGCCCAAGGTTCATTGGGCCGTATACGGTGGTTAAGCGTGTTGGACCGGTAGCTTATCAGCTTGAGTTGCCGGCAGAACTGAGTCAGATCCATGATGTCTTTCACGTATCAATGCTGAGACGGTATCGGTCAGACCCATCGCAAGTTGTGCCAATGGCAGAGATCGAGGTGAATCCGGATTTATCGTTTGAGGAGGAACCAGTTCAGATCTTAGACCAAGATGTGAAGGTTCTACGTAGGAAGTCAGTGCCCTTGGTGAAGGTGCTGTGGCGGAACCATGGTACAGAGGAAGCTACGTGGGAACCTGAGGATGTAATGAGGCAGCAATACCCCCACCTTTTCTAGTTAAGTAATTTCGGGGACGAAATTTATTTTAAGGGGGTAGAACTGTAACATCCCAAAAATGGGGTTATTTGGAAATAAACTATTTTTCTTATGTATGAACTGCTGTGTCATTATCTATGGAATAATAATGATCAATTTAAGGCTTTGAGTTGGCTCGGTTTAATGGAAAAATTCAGTTTTTAACTTAAAAGGTAGGGAGCCTCAGCAGAAGGGTGTTAAAAGAATAAATTTGTATAATTTGGCCATAAAATGAGCCTAGACTAAGTGGCAAAGTAAGCCCACTTAAGAGCTACATGTGACGCCACATCAAGGGGAAGGGAGAGCCTTGGTTCGAGTCACAAGGATCCCTCTTTTTGCATTATGGATGGACGGCACATATAGAGAGTTTTTCTCTCTTTAATTATTTTTTTTTAAGTGATAATATGAGCTTTAATCTCCTTAAAATTCTAAGGATAATGTGTAGGATATTATTAAGTTTTGGAATAGATTATTAATTGGATATTAAGAGGATTATTGCTTAATTAAAAAGGATTATTAAGTGATTAATTCAAATTATTTGAATTAAAATGAATGAGTGGTCAGGAGCAATTGGGAAGGTTTAATGGAGTTTGAACTCTTTGGTTAATAGAAGTGGACGGCAAGGCAACTAGGGGGAGGCCGAATTCTATTTAAGGCTCCTAGCTATCATCCTATTTTTCCTTTTCTTCACTATTGAGCTTAGCCGAATTCTCTAGAGAGAAACTTTGTTATTTTTTTTTGTGTTTTTACAACTTGTTCCAAGGTTCCAAAACTCCAATCTTTGTCCCTCTTTTGCCGAAATTCCATCTTCAAGTCCCTCTTCTTCTTTTCTTTGCTGGCCGAACATTCACTTCTTATTACCGAAACTTCATCCCCTTCTTCCATTATTTTTCCCTAGGCCGAATACACCCCCTTGCAGTGCCGAAAATCTTTTCTCTTACTTGGAGGCACTTTGGCCGAATACCAAAGGTGGTACAGGACGTTTCGGGACTTTCTTTCCAATCGGTTGAGAAGGTAAGGGGTTCTAACCGAATGTTTAGTGTTCACTCTTATGATCTATTGATTTGGACTTAAGGAAAAGCCGAAAGTTGGCAAGTACTAATGGTTGGCTAACCTTTCTAGTGAAGCCGATTTCACCAAGGTCTTCGGGATATCGCAAGCAAGCAATTTAAGCCGGAATATCTAGCATTCGGCATTAGTAAGTGGTGGTAAGGGCTTATTTCTCATTGGGTTATTGTTTTAGTGATTAAAAATCAAAGACTATTGACAGTGTCCTTGACCAATTATTTGGTAAACAGATTTGCATTTTAAGCGCTGTGGTTGGTAGCCAAAAAGCAGAAGGGTAAGGATTCGGGATCACAACTGACCCCTCTAGATTAATTTTGGGTGGCCGAATAGGCCATGATACTAACCCTAGTGTTGGCCGAATATAGGGATCAGTAAAGCTAGGGTGGCCGACTCTTCTTTCGGGATTTAGACTCCTCGTTGGTGAAAGGTGTGTATATACACACTTGTAATAATTAATAAATCATATTGAATGCCTGTTGTGTGAATATCTGCTTAATGTAGATATGAATTTAGTACCTTGATGGTACAAGCGAGGATGCCGGTAAGTCTCTGTCAGTACGAGATTGTTAATAATGCTTTTGGGAAGCATGCCATTGTTACTATATGTTGATTAAATATGTGATGACATGAGATCTGTTATACAATGTTTTGATTTGGGTTGATGAGTGGAGGGGGCAGTATTGATCGTGCCGACGGGCACCAGTGTTTTGGTAACACACTGTGACTACGGTCACCAGAGGTTTGGTACCTCCAGAGGTTTGGTACCTCATCGCGACTTGTCCCTGTGGTTAAAACCACCGTGGGTTGGCCCCACTTGAGATATGGGATTGTCTGCCAGTGATTTGGTATCACACGATGGGTTGGCCCCATCACCCGATTGTGTCTACGGACACCAGTGCTTTGGTAGCACATTGTGACTATATGTCACCAGTGGTTTGGCACCACCAGTGGTTTGGTACCACATCGGGGTAGACAGTGGCGTATGGTTGGCTAGGATGGGTACATGATAGTATGCATATTAGTTGTTACATGTTGTGTATGAAATCACTTAAATTGGGAGAAGGGTTACATACTGAGTCTTGGTGACTCACCTTCTCCTTTATATTTTTTTTCAGGTGACACTTAGACCGCGGATGTGGAGCCAGGATGACTCGAGGTGGCCATGCAGTGGAATTAAATTTAAATAACTTTAATTTCTATTCAATAATTTTATTCTGGGTTTATTTTATTTGGTTGTAATAAGGCCTCCTGATACTTTATTCTTATTATTTTCTTATGTTGGATATTATTTTAAACTCTGTTATTATTAATGTTGAATTTAGATCACATTTTCCCAATTAAAAACGAAAAATGTTTTAAATGCCATCGGGCCCGGTTAAAATTTCGTTTTATAACTTGATTTAAATATATATTTTTTTTATAACACTAAGTATGATTTTATCAAGATAATCAAATCCAACAAGTTTTCAACAAAGCCCATTGGGTTCAAAAAGGTTTTCCTCCGTAACGATTCAGATTCGACCATAGTGTTTGGGCCGGGTTTGGGTTGTTACACCTGTTTCCTTGAATTTCGTAGGCCAAAATTAATGTTTTAAACAAAACATGTTTTATAAGGTGATCTGATCACACCTAAGCAAAAAAGGATTGGTGGCGACTCCCGTTTTCATTTTTGTAAGTCGATCCCCGTTTTTCAAAACTTAAAAATGGTTTCGACAGCTTGGCGACTCCACTAGGGACATAATAAGAGAGTCAAGCCGTAAAATTGATTATTTCCTGTCCTTTGGTCTAAATTTGAAAATCCGATTTGAAAAATTATGATCCTTTTTCTTGCATGTTGTTTCTAATCTTGTAAAGTATTTCTGCATTGCATTGCATGACTGTTGTGGTCACACCCTTTTAAGTGGGAGTGAGAAGCTACTCCTTCGTGAGGTTTTTACCTCCGTGCAGGATAGTGAATCACTTTCGGGATACATCCGTACCTTTGTCTTCGTGAGATTTTCATCTCCGTGCAGCCATAGGGAAATGTATTCCCCTGAACTGAACTCGGTCCATATGAGCCTATAATGGGTGAGTATCGAGGAATCTGCTGGTCCGGGTACCTCAACTTTAGAGCTAAACAACAAGTAGAAAACCTAAGGGCTTACCCTAGGTAGAACTATGCCAAACCCTAGTGGTCACTCAGATAGGTGCCCTATTTTGCTATTTATTTCTCTTGTGCTAACGTGTTCTCTTTTATTTTGATTGCATTGCATTCACATCATAGAAAAGAGGTGTTGATTCAAATTTGATTGCTAAATAGAAGAGTTTGTCATGAGAAAATGGATTTCTTGATAAAGTGAATTATTATACGGTCGTCCGAATATGGTCCAAGTAAACACAACGAGAAAAGACTGATAGCCCGTGTAATACCCCAAAAAAATTTTACAGTAAGATATTATCTTTGATATAGTAAAATAAGGAAATAAAGCGACAAAAAGAAAAATTTGGATTATGTCAACATTCGGAAGTGTATTATGATATATTACATTATCAATTCAAGAAAGGACTAAATTGTAATGTGAGAAAAGTTTTGTTGCCCAAGTGTAAATACTCAAAATTTGAGGGGTTAAAGTGTAAATATGAAAAAGTTGAAGGACCAATAGTGCAAATATTTTAGGGGTGGAATAATCTAGAAACTAAGGGAAATGGATGAATTAGGACCAAATTGAATAGGTAAAGAATTATGAGGGACTAAATCATAATTTTACCAAATTATGTGATGATTCAAGGATGGAATTTTAAAAGATCACAAAGGGCAAAATGGTCAATTGGAAGAGAGAGAAATCTAGAAAGTAATGATAATAGTGATGATATTTTATAATTATTTAATTAGATAAATATTATTTTATTAATATTTTGATAAGATATTTTATTATTTATCATTATTTTATTATTATTTATGTAGTATATAAGGAAGGAAAGATGATGAATTATCATCATCTCTTTCCCATGCAAACCAACGTGAGAAGAAGAGAAAGTAAAGAAAGTTTTGCTTTCTTTACAAATTAGTCCTTTCACCAAAAATCCACCATTTTCACTTAGAATTCAAAAGAATTTCCATAGCCATCAAGAGAGAAAGATGACAAGGAGACTATGGGGAGCAAGAATATCAAGTTTGATTCAAGAAATAGAAGCTGGAGGAGAGAGAAAATCAAGTTAAAGATTGAAATCTATAAAACAAGGTAAGAACATCATGTTTTCAATATATTTTTAAGTTTGATATTATGGAAAAAGCATGGAAATGATGTTTATGTAGAGTTTTCTTATATAAAGTTTTATGTTCTTGATATGTTAGTGAAGGAAAATAAGAGAAAGTAATGGGAAATGTTGTAGAGAAAGGAAATAAAGGTGTTATAAACTTGATAATTAACATTTTGCATTAAAACAGTTTTGGACACCAGCAGTAGTCTAACTTTGAGAAATCACCAAAAATTGTAGAAATTGAATTAGAGGATGAATAATATATAGAATTAAATATAATTGAGTCTAGTTTCTTATAAAAGAAATGGTGTAAGAAATAAAATTGTAAATCATGAGATATGATAGGTTTTGTCATACAAGGTCAGAATGATTTCGGGTTCCCCTGTTCTGACTTTGGAAAATCATCAAAACTTGGAGAAAAATAATTATGCATTATAATTTATATTCATAAAATCCTTAATGAGTCTATTTTCAAAATAAACAAACGGTAACATTATCCAAATCCTGTTTGATGAGATAATTAATTTTTAGTGAAGAAGGGTCAGAACTGTCAGACAGCAGAATAGGGGTGACTTTAAAGAATAAACTGTACTTATTGGCTAAACCAAAAATTCTAAAAATTTTATGGTAAGAATATATGTGAATCTAGTTTTAGGGAAAATTAGAGGATCTTAAATTGGAATTCTGTATCTCAAGAAATAAATAAATTAGTGACTATGACGCAAATGAATAGCTTTGAATAAATTTATGAGTAAATAGTGAAATCATAGATAATGTTACTTATAAGAATGTTATATAAATTAAGGAT
This sequence comes from Gossypium australe, assembly GCA_005393395.2. NCBI lineage: Eukaryota > Viridiplantae > Streptophyta > Magnoliopsida > Malvales > Malvaceae > Gossypium > Gossypium australe. The sequence goes on from CM016614.1 coordinate 56,556,421, forward strand.
GTGGAATGGAGAGGAGGAGGAGGAAAATATATATATGAGTATTTAGCTAGTATGGCTAATTTGCATGTTCTAGGCTCAAGGACTAAATTGAATAAAAGTAAAACTTTGTGGGCAATTTTGTAAAAATGTCAGAAATGACCAAATTGCATGAAGTGGATTATTTTATTATTTAAATTATAAAATTGAATGAAATTATTAATTTAGATCAAGATCGGGTGAAAATATGTTTTAGGGATTAAATTGAAAAGTGTTGAAATTATGGAAAATTCTGATATTTCATAGAATTCATGGGCTGTTGTCGATATATATAAGAATAATTAGGCTTGGAACAAGGATTAAATTACAAGAATTTTATTTTTCTGAATCTAAGGATGAAATCGTCATTAATTAAAATTTTAGGGGCAAAATGGTAATTTTGCCTATAGCATTAATTGAATGTAACAGAATATGAAATGAATGAAAATGATGATCAAATTTATTTATAAATATCCGGATAACTCAAATACGAGATTTGAACGTGGAAAAGAGAGGACATCGAATTAGTGAAACTATAAACATGAGCAAGCAACGAAGTAAGTTCATGTAACTTGAACTATATTCTTAAATGCTTGAAATATATGTTATTGATGTGAATATAATTTGAATGTTCATTGTATGAAGATTGATGATATATTTGACAAAAAGGGGAAGAAATCCCGGTTGAATGAAAGGAAAATTCGATGGATCTCTGAAAAGGAATTGACGGTAAAAAGGATCTAGCCCGGACGGGTGATCCTATTCTGATATAGCCCTCCCGAAGAATATGTGTAAGAAGGATCTAGCCCGGACGGGTGATCCTGATATAGCCCTCCCGAAGAATATGTGGAAAATGGATTTAGCCCGGACGGGTAATCCGAATTAGGGTCTGAATTTAGCCTGGACTGGTAATTCAGATCCAAGCTCATTAGAGTAATTGTCGTTGCAGGGGATTTAGCCTGGACTGGTAATCCCGACAATACTCTATGAGTTTATATTACAGGGGATTTAGCCTGGACTGGTAATCCCGCTGTAAGAAATGAGGTTCGCGGGAGTGTGCTCTCTTACAGGGGATTTAGCCTGGACTGGTAATCCCGCTGTAAGGACGAGGTTCGCGGGAGTGTGCTCTCTGGAAAAAGGGTATACCCATATGTGTACGAATTGACGGACTCGAAATTGTACACTATAAGTGTACTACTGGAAAATCCATCGAAATTCTGAGAAATTCAACGGGATAAATATAGAAAATGACAAGTACTTGAAATCATGAAATTAAACTTGAAAGACATAGAAATGATAATTATTTGATACATTGAAATATGGCATGGAAAATACATGTATGTGAAATTTGCTTGATAATTATGCATATTCAAGATTATGAACTGCTACTGGAATAAATATACACTAAACTCATGAAAATGATGGTACATGAAATATTGTCATAACAAATTGAACAATTTATATTTATGAAGAAACAATAAGAGAATGATATGTATCATGACATGTAAATATAATACTATCTTTGATACGTTGATACAGGAAAATTATGTATATTAGGACAAGTAATAAATTGACGCGAGACATGTCGAGAAAATAAGTTTGTTAATATTAAAGTACGCTAACCAATGTAGGAAAATTTTAGGATTTTGCGAAAAATTCCCTATGATCCCGATTTAATTCCGGTTGGCTCCTAATGTATGTTTTGGGCTTCGAGGGCCCAATAGAGGGACGTTATGATTATTTTCAGAATATTAACAATAAATGACTCAGAATTATTCAAAAATGTTCAGTAAACTCCGATAATACCTCCTACTCTATTCCGACAACAGATACGGGTAGGGGGTGTTACAGCCCGTGAAGGAAAACAAGACTTTATTGCCCAGGGATTCAAGCTGACAAAGACTTTTCGAGAATCACCACGTCTCGGCTTTCTTGAAGAGGCTAACGAGCATTATGGAAATAAGTGAGCAGTGAGTCGCGGCCTAGATCAAGCAAAAAGGAGCTAATGGAGGCATCTATTAGAAGTTTGCAAGATTTGACATTTGCGAAGAAGGGGATTGATGTTTTTGCTTGGAATATGAGGGCAAGGCCGCATATGTAATCTTTTTATGTAAAGAAATTTGCTTTTTAGATTTTTCTAATGGAATTGAATTCAGAATCAACACCTCTCTTTCTTTGCATTCATGCATTTGCATTACATCACATCATATGTATTTAAGTCCATAAAGGGAGTCTAATTAGTTGAAATTATAACAGAGAGAGAAAAGAGAAAGAGGGAAAGAAAAATCTAGAAACTGAACACCGTTACGGTACATGTGCCAAGACAAAGAAAATGGATCAAAAACTTGAACAAATTCAAAGAGACATGCAAGACCAGATGCAAGAGTAATTAGAAAAGCTCCAACAGGAGATCAGAGACCAAATGCTGGAAGCCCAAAGAAATATGATGGCTCAAATGGCTCAGCTACTGAACGGGGCGATGGACAAAGGAAAAGGTCCCATAGTTAATGCCGAAGATAATAAGGACTTTCCTCGGGGTTTCACCCTAACGCATGTACAACCTGAAGAGTATACCTGAAGGCCATCTGTCACGATTAGGCCTCAACAAGGGCAAAATGACACTGGAGTGCCCATGAATTTCCAAGTTGGCACAGGATCCAACCCAGGAGATAACCCTGCTAATCCTGTTATCCTTGACTTAGATATAGCAGAGAGGGAGGGGATAAGAACTGAATTTTCAAGGCAGCTAGAAGATCGTTGCAAATGGTTGGAAGAAATGAAACACCCCAAACCCGGCCCACGAGCCTCGACCAGATCTGGTATGTTCCTCAAGTAAAACCGGTTCAAATTCGTTTGTTCTTTGGAAACTTTAAGTGATTTTGGGAGAATGCTCGAATTGGATTGGGCTCAAGTTGGAAACCAGTTTATTTTTGGAACATAAGTTTTTATAAAAATTCCCTTGTTTTAGGTTTCATCTTTAGATTAAAAATCATTTTCTTTAAGTGTCAAAACGTTTAGAATTCATTCTTATATAAAATTTACTTAGTCTTTAATTTGATAAAAGTTTCGTATGATAAGAAAATAAATAACATGCATGCATAAAATAGTTCGTACTATGGCCTTATTACATCAAATAAACAAACCCAAAATAAATTTAATGTACTTAAAATAAAATAAAATGTTCAGATAATAAAATTTCTTGCTGGGCATGGCCATCACTAAGCTCCTGCCAACCCGGTCCATTACTGATCATCACCTGAAAAATGTTCCCACAACGGGGTGAGTCAAACAGACTCAATGTGTACACAAACACTAAGTCCAAACAGATTCAGGCATAACAAATCATACACATACATTTCATAATTTACAATTAATGATGCATTCCCGAACCCAAGCCTAGTTAACCATCCGCTACACATCACCCGTACCAACCTGCACACCGTGGGGACTACTAAGTCAACCCTCCATCCGCTACACACCATCGAAGGCAGTCGCTGCAGTCAATGTTCTCATCGCCCTTATAAAACTTGTGGCATAGCCACCAAATAATATTTCGTGTCATGAAACACCACATTCAGATAATGTGACCGAAGTCACCACATTCAGATAATGTGACCGAAGTCACCACATTCATATATCGTGACAATAGTCACCACATTCACTTCCCCTTTCATAATCACCCAAATGCCCCCATGTCATACAAGTCATACATTAACATGCCATGCTCTAAATATTCACATTCTTATAGGTGCACATAGGTGCCATAGCAGATCATAACATACTCAGAGTAGGAGTAGGAAAGCGTACCTGAGTACTTAGTACCAATGCAAGGTACTTTAGCCATATTTTCCACATTCTTATTAACACATGAAATAATTTAAAGCCATAAAACTATTAAGATTTAGTGTGGGGTACACACCTGATATACTTAAAAAGTTCACTCCAAATCCCGAAAAGTCTCGATCTACTGCTCTAGATCTTGGTTCCTATATTCGGCCAACACTAGAAGTTTAATAAAAACCATTCGGCCATAAAACCAAATCCCAATAGGATTATTATACTTAAATCCTTACCTTGTTGCCGATTTGACCATCACCCAATTCCCGAAACTTTGTGGTGTTTTATCCTTGCAATCGGCTAGCACCAAATCCCCTCATAGGTTAGTTTTCGGCTTTTGAACATGTAAGAAATAGATCTAAGTACTAAAATAGAGCTTTGTCGAATACTCATGTACACCTACCTTGCGATTTTAAATCCCGAAAAGTGACCTTGGATTGTGGTATCTGTCGAAATACCCATAAACTTATGTTAGATCAATTCCTAACATTTAATCACAACCAAAGGCCTTTGGCCGAATGTCATACATGCCTTACCTTAGATCTTAAAAGTCCCGAAAGTCCCCTTCCTCCTTGTAGTCGACAGTAGCAGACAAATCCCGAAACCTCCTTTATTATCTCGGCCAACATACATTAGTAGGATTAGTCTTGCTCTTTCGGCAAATAGGAAAGAAAAGAACTTGAATAACACTTAACCTTACCCTTAATGCTTTAGTCGACTGCTCCTTTGCTTAGATCCACAGGGAGATTCGGCTATGGCTAAAGAGAACTTGCTTTCGGCTTTTGAAACTTGCGACTAAGAGAGAAGAATAAGACCACCTTGAGATTCGGCTGTGGCTTCTAATGGAGATGAAAATATTCGGCTATCACCAAGGTATAAGTATCGGTTTTTAAGACTATCAAAGAACTAGAAGAGAGGTAGGAAGAGAAAGGTAGATTCGGTCAAGAAGTAGAGTGGAAGAGGAGAAGAAAAGATGAAGAATTCGGCAATGGTTTCTTGAGTTTTTGGCTTTAACAAAAATAAAAGAGAAAGAAGAAAATTTGCTAGGGAATTTTCGGCAGAGACTCAGTTGGGAAGAAAAGAATGAAGAATGGCATTACCTTCTTTCCTTGGCCGAAAATACCACCTAAGGAGCCCCTTAATCGGCCAACTCCCCTTCCCCTTATCCAATCTCCTATTTTCTCTCTTCTTTTATCTCTTATCACCTTTTTAGATTAATAAAATTAATCCATCAATTATCCTTTATCTTAATTATTTTATCACCTTTTATCTCTTAAAAATAAAAGGATTTTAAACTCCTAAAATATAGCCTATGTGCCGTCCACCTCTGTCCATCCACGCAGCAAAATAAAACTTTTATTTTCGCTTCCCATGCGACTCGAACCTTGGCCCATTTGCACCTGCTTGTGGCGTCACTTGTGTGGGCTTTAAGTGGCGCCTTGTAGCCACTTTACCAAGCTCATTTCCATGTCAAAACTCCCCTATTTATTTTCTTAAGGCCCTATCAACTTAACTCCCTCTTTTAGAATTAAAATCTAATAATTTCTAAGCTATTCACAAAATTCATAAAACACACTTATAATACACATTCACAACATACGAAAGCATGCTTTCACATTCAATTTAACAATAATGCATAAGCCATATTTCGGGATATTACAGTTCTACCCCCTTAAAATAATTTCGTCCTCGAAATTACCTGGCTAAAATAAGTGAGGGTATTGCTGTCGCATTGCTTCTTCTGGCTCCCACGAAGCTTCTTCCGATCCATGATTTCTCCATAATACTTTGACTAAAGGAACTGACTTCCTTCGCAACACTTTCACATCTTGTTCCAAGATCTGAACCGGCTCTTCCTCGTAGGACAAATCTGACCTTAGCTCCACCTCTTCAACCGGAACTACATGAGATGGATCCGATCGATAACGACGTAACATGGAAACATAGAATACGTCGTGCATCTGTTTCAATTCTGGTGGCAACTCCAACTGATATACCACTGGTCCAATTCGCTTCAAAACCTTATAAGGTCCTATAAACCTTGGACTTAACTTCCCTTTGCAACCAAATCTCATCACCTTCTTCCAAGGTGAAACTTTGAGAAACACTTGATCTCCCACATCGAATTCTATTTCCTTTCTCTTGAGATCTGCATACGATTTCTGCCTATCAGATGCTTCCTTCAACCGAGCTCGAATTAACTCAACCTTTTCCTCCGATTCTGCCACTAACTCTGGACCCAAAACTCGATGTTCTCCTAATTCCGTCCAACACGTAGGAGTTCAACACTTCTGTCCATACAGCACTTCATACGGTGCCATCCGAATGCTAGCTTGATAGCTGTTGTTATAGGCAAACTCAGCTAAAGGCAAGTATTCTTCCCAACTTCCTCTGAAGTCTATCACACAGCCCCTCAACATATCCTCCAACACTTGGATTACTCATTCAGATTGCCCGTCAGATTGTGGATGAAATGCCGTAGTGAAATCCAATTTAGTGCCTAAAGCCTGATGTAGCGCTTTCCAAAACCGAGACGTAAACCTTGGGTCTCTATCAGAAATGATTGATACAGGAACTCCATGCAACCTTACAATTTCCGCCACATACAACTTCGCCAACTTCTGCAGAGAATAATCAACTCGCACTGGGATGAAATGAGCTGACTTTGTCAAACGATCCACTATTACCCATACCGAGTCCTTCTTAGTAGGCGTAAGGGGAAACCCACTAACGAAGTCCATGGTGATTCTCTCCCACTTCCACTGTGGAATCCTTATTGGCTGAAGCAACCCTAACGGAACTTGGTGTTCAGCCTTAACTTGCTGACACGTTAAGCACTTGCCGACAAATTCTGTAACTTCCTTCTTAAGTCCAGACCACCAAAACTGCTCTCTTAAGTCTATATACAGCTTACTCCCTCCAGGATGCATAGCATAAGGACTACTGTGTGATTCTTGAAGAATTCTCTGTCTTAACTCCTGATCCTTCGGCATACAGACCTTACCCTTAAAACACAATACTCCGTCGTTGCTAATACCATAACCTTCTAACTCTCCATTCTGCACTTGCCGTAGCTTAGCACTTAAATCATCATCAACCAACTGTCCCTCTTTCACCTCGTTCAACCACGTTGGCTTAACTTGCAGCTCTGCCAGCAGACTTCCATCATCATATAAGCTCAATTGTGCAAACATCGCCCTCAGATCGGACACAACCTTCTGACTTAGGGCATCTGCCACTACATTCGCCTTGCCCAGATGATACTCTATCGAACAGTCATAGTCCTTCAGCAATTCCAGCCACCTTCGTTGTCTCAAGTTTAACTCCTTCTGAGTCAACAAATACTTAAGACTCTTGTGGTCCGTGTAGATCACTGACTTCTCTCCATAAAGATAGTACCTCCACACCTTAAGATCAAAGACCACTGCTGCCAATTCCAAATCATGAGTTGGGTAGTTAACCTCGTGTGGCCTTAATTGCCGAGACGCATAAGCGACTACCTTCCCATCTTGCATCAATACGCAACCCAAACCTGTATGGGAAGCGTCACAATACACCACAAAATCCTTTCCTGCCTCAGGCTGAATCAACACCGGAGCTTCAGTTAAGACCCTCTTGAGCTTCTCAAAGCTCTGTTGTTGCTTTTCTGTCCATACAAAAGGCACTTCCTTCCTTAATAACTTGGTCAACGGTGCGACTATCGATGAAAACCCTTCCACGAACCTTCTGTAGTAGCCTGCCAATCCCAAGAAACTACGAACCTCAGCCACAGACTTAGGTGGTTTCCAATCTAACACCGCTTCAATCTTCCTAGGATCCACCCTTATTCCTTCTGCAGACACTACATGTCCTAAGAACGCAACTTCCTTAAGCCAAAATTCACACTTGCTGAGTTTGGCATAGAGCTTCTTCTCCCTCAACACTTGCAACACAATCCGGAGATGCTCATCATGTTTGAAACACCCCACACCTGGCCCACGAGCCTGGACCGGATCTGGTATGTTCCTCGATGTAAACCGGTTCAAGATTCTTTTGTTACTTTGAAAAACTGTGTGTTTTGAAGATACTTTGCTTGTGGGTTGGGCTCGATTTGAAAACATGATTTTTATGTTAAAAACCCATTTATTTCAGGTGACAAAATATTTAAAGTTTATTTTAAATTGAATTGACTTAATCTTTAACTAACATAAATTCGTAACATAGTAATTAAAACAAGAATAAAAGTCATCACTATGGCCTTATTACATAAAACAGAACCCAAAATAAATTTGCAGAGTACTTAAATAAAATATAATGTCCAAATTAAATAAAACTTTAAGCTGAGCATGGCCACCACAAGTTCTGCCGTCCCGGTCCATCACTGTTCATCACCTGAAACATGTTCCCACAACGGGGTGAGTCAACATATCTTGGTTAGTTTTCGGCTTTTGAACATTTAAAGAACATATCTAGATACTAATCTAGGCCTTAGCCGAATATGTACTTACCTTGGTTGGCTAGATCTCGGACTATCACCCTTAAAAGTCGACACTAGCAAAGATCCCGAAATCTCTCCTTAATATTTCGGTCAAAGAATAAAAATAAGAATTAGCCTTTGAAGTTTCGACAAGTCCTTAAAGGAAAGAATAGAAATCAAACTTGATCTTACCTTACTGAAGAAATTGATTGCACCTTTGTTTGTAGCCCTTTAAAGGTTCGGCTATGAAGACTTGGAGACTAGATGGCTATAGTCACCTATGTATTCGGCTTCAACCGAATGGAAAAGAGAGGGATATGCACTTAGAAAGAATCGGCAATGTGGACTTAGGGGGAAGAGGAATTCGGTTTAACAAAAGAAAATGAAGAGAAGAGAGGAGAGCACTAAGAAATTCGGCAGAGAGAAGAGGAGGAAGAAAAATTGATGAGTAGCCCTATTTTTTTCCTCTTATAGCGGAAATTACTACTCAGAATCCCTTAATTGGCCACCACTCTTCTATTTGATAGCTTTATCCTTTTAATTATCACAAAATAAAAGAATTTAATGCAACCATTAACTCTTGATAATAATGATAAATAAATCCATTATTTATCCCTTACTTATCTTTTAAAAATAAAAGAATAAAAGCTCCTAAAGAATAGCCTTGTGCCGTCCACCTCTCTGCTTCTAGAAGCAAAAATAAAATCTCTTTTATTTGCTTCCCAAGTGACTCGAACCCTGGCCCAAATACACAAGCTGGTGGCGTCACTTGCTGGGCTTTTAAGTGGTGCCTTCAAGCCACTTTGACAAGCCTGTTTGTGTGTCAAATTCTTCCTATTAATTTTCTTAAGGCCACCTTGCCTTAATTTCCTCTTTTTAAACCTTAAAACTTGACATTTCTTTACATTTCCAAGTTTCCAAAAATTTTCGTTTGCCTCCTTTAAACTTAACATTTCCTTACATTTCCAAGTTTCCCGAAATGTTTACTTTCCTCTTTTGAATCATTTCTAAATCATTTCTTTACATTTCCTAGTTTCCAAAAATGTTCACTTTCCTCTTTTGAAACTTCACATTTCCATACATTTCCAGGTTTCCAAAAATGTTCAAAATGCATTCATAACACATAAGACATGTCATTTCATACAATTAAACCAAAAATGCATAGGCCCTTTTCAGGATGTTACAATTCTACCCCCCCTTAAAATAATTTCGTCCTCGAAATTTCCTAGCTAAAATAACTGAGGGTATTGCTGTCGCATTGTCTCTTCTGGTTCCCACGAAGCTTCCTCTGATCCATGATTGCACCATAACACTTTGACTAGAGGAACTGACTTCCTCCGTAACACTTTCACATCACGTTCCAATATCTGAATCGGCTCCTCCTCGTAGGATAGGTCTGGCCTTAGCTCCACTTCTTCAATTGGTACCACATGAGATGGATCCGATTGATAACGACGTAACATGGATACATGAAATACGTCGTGCATCTGCTGCAACTCTAGTGGCAACTCTAACTGGTATGCCACTGGTCCAACTCGTTTCGATACCCGATAAGGCCCTATAAACCTTGGGCTTAACTTCCCTTTGCGACCAAGCCTCATCACCTTCTTCCAAGGCGAGACCTTAAGGAATACTTGATCTCCTACATCAAATTCTATCTCTTTTCGTTTGAGATCTGCGTACGACTTCTGCCTATCAGAGGCTTCCTTTAACCGTGCCCTGATTATCACAACCTTTTCTTCAGTTTCTGCCACTAACTCTGGACCCAAAACTCGACGTTCTTCTAACTCAGTCCAACAAGTAGGAGTTCGACACTTCCGACCATACAACGCTTCATATAGTGCCATTCGAATGCTAGCTTGATAGCTGTTGTTGTAGGCGAACTCTGCTAAAGGCAAATAGTCTTCCCAACTTCCTCGGAAATCCATCACACAGCCTCTCAACATATCCTCCAGCACTTGTATAACCCGTTCAGACTGCCCGTCTGATTGTGGATGAAAAGCCGTAGTGAAATCCAACTTAGTACCTAAAGCTTGATGAAGTGCCCTCCAAAACCGAGACATGAACCTTGGGTTTCTATCCGAAATAATTGACACTGGTACTCCATGTAACCTTACAATTTCTGCTACATATAATTTGGCCAACTTCTGAAGAGAATAATCAACTCTTACCGGAATGAAGTGCGCGGACTTGGTCAAACGGTCCACTATTACCCATACCGAGTCCTTCTTAGTAGGCGTAAGGGGAAGCCCACTAACGAAGTCCATGGTAATTCTTTCCCACTTCCACTGCGGAATCTCGATTGGCTGAAGCAATCCCGATGGGACTTGGTGTTCAGCCTTAACTTGCTAACACGTCAGACATTTTCCCACGAATTCAGTAACTTCCCGTTAAAGATCAGGCCACTAAAACTGTTCCCTTAGATCTCTGTACAGCTTAATACCTCCGGGATGCATAGCATAAGGGCTACTATGCGCCTCCCGAAGAATCCTTTGTCTTAACTCCTCGTCCTTCGGCATACAGACCTTTCCTTTGTAGCACAATACTTCTTCGTCAATGACGCCATAATCCTCTAACTTTCCGTTCTGTACTTGCTGTAACTTAGCACTTAGGTCCTTATCAGCCCACTGTCCCCTTTTTACCTCATTCAGCCATGTGGGTTTGACTTGCAACTCTGCCAACAAGCTTCCATCATCATACAAACTTAAGTGAGCGAACATAGCCCTTAGATCCGACACAACCTTCCGAGTTAGGGCATCAGCTACCACATTCGCCTTGCCCGGGTGGTACTCTATCGAGCAATCATAATCCTTCAATAACTCCACCCACCTTCGCTGCCTCAAGTTCAACTCCTTCTGAGTCAACAGATACTTAAGGCTCTTGTGGTCTGTGTAGATTATCGACCTTTCCCCATAAAGGTAGTGCCTCCAAACCTTAAGAGCGAAAACCACTGCTGCCAATTCCAAGTCATGAGTTGGGTAATTAACCTCATGCGGCCTTAACTGCCGAGACGCATAAGCGACTACTTTTCCATCTTGCATTAGAACACAGCCTAATCCCGTATGTGAAGCGTCACAGTATACCACAAAATCCTTCCCTGCCTCGGCTGAATTAACACTGGAGCTTCCGTCAACACTTTCTTAAGCTTTTCAAAACTCTTCTGTTGCTTATCAGTCCATTCAAAGGGTACTTCCTTTCTTAGCAACTTTGTCAAAGGCGCGGCTATTGACGAGAACCCTTCCACGAACCTTCTGTAATAGCCTGCCAAACCTAAGAAACTTCGGATCTCAGCCACGGACCTAGGTGGTTTCCAATCCAACACTGCTTCGACCTTCCTAGGATCCACTCTTATTCCCTCTGCGGATACCACATGTCCTAAGAATGCCACCTCCTTAAGCCAAAATTCACACTTGCTGAATTTGGCATAGAGCTTCTTCTCCCTTAACACTTGTAGCACTACTCGGAGATGCTCATCATGCTCCCCTTCAGACTTGGAGTACACCAAAATATCGTCGATGAACACAACGACAAACCTATCCAAGTAGGGTTGGAAAACTCGGTTCATCATATCCATGAACGCGGCTGGAGCGTTCGTCAACCCAAACGGCATTACTACAAATTCAAAATGGCCGTATCTTGTCCTAAAAGCGGTCTTATGGATATCTGCCTCCTTCACCTTCAACTGATGATATCCCGACCTTAAGTCTATCTTCGAGAATCCTGCGACCCCTTTCAACTGATCGAACAAGTCATCGATCCTTGGCAAAGGATACTTGTTCTTGATGGTCAGCTTATTCAACTGACGGTAATCTATACACATCCGCATAGTTCCGTCCTTCTTCTTCACAAACAGAACCGATGCTCCCCATGGAGATACACTGGGTCGAATGAACCCACGATCCAACAACTCTTGAATTTGAGCCTTGAGCTCAACTAACTCCTTTGGTGCCATTCGATACGGGGCAATTGACACAGGAGCTGTTCCCGGCAGCAAGTCAATTCCAAATTCCACTTCCCTATCTGGGGGTATTCCTGGTAATTCCTCCGGGAACACATCTTCAAAGTCCCTTACCGTTCTAACTCCACTGACACCTTCTTCCTTTCCACCCAATGCACTTACGAAGGCTAAGAATGCCTTGCGCTCTTTCCTAACCATTTCCTCAGCCTTCAAACCGAAATTACGTTAGACAGGTAGTTTCTTCTTTCTCCGATCACTACTACTACTTCATCCTCTGGGGTCCTTAGTTCCATACGTTTAGCTGCACAATCCAACACGGCTCAGTGCTCTACTAGCCAGTCCATTCCAAGTATGAGTTCAAACTCCCTAAAGGGTAGTTCCATTAAGTCAGCCCGAAAGTTCGCTCCCTGAATCTCTAGGGGTACATTCCGAAAGATCTTTCCACCACTACAGTTTGGCCTAATGGGCTTATTACAGTCATCTGCCTATCAGAAAGTTCAGAGTCTAGGCCTAGTGTTTCCACTACACTACATGCAACATAAGAATGGGTCGAGCCCACATCAATCAGAGCAAAATAGGGCTTGCCATAAATAAAGAACGTACCGGTTATAACATCCGGCGCGTCTCCATCCTCCCTCCGGTGAACCGCATAAACCAAACCCGCTGCCTTGCCTCAGCATTAGCAGCACCTCTGCCCTGTGTTCCACGTCCTCTGCCAGCACCATTACCTCTGTTATTCGAACCACGACCTCGTTGAGGCTGCTGTCCACCTCTACCCGCCTGATTAACATTCTGAGCTGCTGATCGACTTTCATCTGGTTTTTTAGGACATTCTTTGAGCATATGGTCCTTGGACCCACACCTAAAACATCCTCCCGTCTTTTTCCAGCACTCCCCTAAGTGCTTCTTTCCATAATGATCACAAGGACGATACTGCCATCCTGTACCAACTTGCTGATTTCGCGGCCCATCAACTCTAGGCCTCTTTTGAACCTTCCCAGACGATTCAAAACCTCTTTTTGGCCTATTCTGATCCATAGTCTACTTTGTAGCATCCTTAATTCCCTCGGCTACCTTGGCTTTTTCTACTAAAGCAGAAAACTCCCTCTCTTGATGCGGTGCTATCAACAATCTTAAATCATCCCTTAGTCCGTCCTCAAAATGGACATAGCGTTCATGCTCAGTTGCCACTACTCCTCGAGCATATCGGCTCAACCTCAGGAATTCAGCTTCATATTCTGCAACTGACTTGTTCCCTTGAACCAGCCCCAGAAAAGCCTTCCTTTGCTCATCAGTATACCTTGTTCCAACGTATTTCTTCTGATATGCTTCCTTAACATAATCCCAGGTCAGATCCTCAGCTGTGGCACCATCCCGAACAGTTAACCACCATTGATACGCTTCATCGCGTAGCAGTGCCACCATTCCTTTTAACTTCTCCTCTGGGGTCAGATCAATCTCATCCATAATGCGCTCGGTTGCCTCCAACCAATATTCAGCCGTACTGGGTGCCACACCAGATACGCAACGAAACACTTCAGCTCCATTAGCGTGGAGCCGCTCAGGCACAGACTTTCGAGCTCCCGAATTTCCTCCTACACCAGCCACCAACTCAAGAACTCACAGCACAGCCTACGACACAGCATCTTCCCCCGTCTGAGCTTGCTGCTCAACATTAACAGCTGGGGGTGGTGGTGGCGATGGTATCTCATTGTCAGACCCTTGACCCGATCTAACGGGTTCCGACACGGTCATCCTTCCTCTACCGCGTCCACGACAGCCATGTCCTCTAGTACTCATTTCTATCGTCGCGATCTGATTAAAAAGTTTTATGAATTAGTCCTTGTTTCACTTATTACCCGCGAAGAAGTTTTATGAAAAGAATTTTAGAAGTGGTTCTTTCGTATTCATACATGCACACAGTCTTTACGTTCATACATTCATCAATCAATTATGAACTTTCGTTCATTCAGAGAAATGTTGTAGTTTTCATTGTTGTTGTTTTTCCACTACCTAGGGGTATTTTCGTAATTTGTCCTACAGGGGTATTTTCGTCATTTTTCAAAAGAAAAAGTTCCTTGGTGATTTTGTCAAAAAGTATTTTGGAATTTTAAAATTCCCGGGGTATTTTGGAAAGTTTTAAATCCGGGGGTATTTCGGTAATTTTGGATCTCGGGGGTATTTTGGTAATAAATCAGGGTCATTTTGGTAATTTTGTAAGTTAGGGGCAATTTTATAATTTTCCAAAAATCAAGGTATTTTGATATTTTGCAAATTAGGGTTTTTGAACCTTTATAAAGTAATGAAATTTTGGTAAAACTGTTGGGTAGTTGGACATTTTATAAACTAAGGGCATTTTTGTAATTTTACCACTGGGTATTTTTTAAATCAGAAATTTTTCGATTTTTTTTTTTAGAGATAGTTTTCACAAATTAAGAGGGTGATTTTAAGAGTTTTAAAACTAGAGTTTCCATAAAAACACGGCTAGTTCCCTTTCGGGTTTTAGTTATTGTGTTTAGCCTATGACCGAGTCCTCTTGGTCAGGGTGAACCAAAGCTACGCACCAGGCAGGATTCGAATGGAGAGGAGGTGAGTCACGCGGACTGCTTAAGTACCAAGCTCCCACCGAAACCATTCCTAGACATGCGCACAGAGGTTACCACACTCTCTGAGTCCTTTTGGTTAGGGTGAACCGAAGCTACGCACCAGGTAGGATTCCAGCGAAGAGGAGGTGAGTCACTAGGACTACTTCAATACCAGGCTCTTCCGGATCCAATCCTAGACATGCGCACAGGGGTTGCCACACCCTAACTTGGTGACTTAGCCATAGGTTTGTTTAAGTAGATATTAAATCTTATGCATTTGTTGGGGTATACTAGTCCTAGGGTTCACATACTTATCATACTACTCTACGTTCCATTCCTATTTCTACCCTTCATAATATAATCACATAATCACACAGATGGTTAGGGGTACTTACCTGGTGGACTGCGGGTCGGAGACTTAGGTGCCATGCCAGAAAACCTGCTTAAAAACTTTCTCAAAATTCATTTGGGCCTTAATTTTAAAACATTGTGGGCTTTAAACCCCAGGACGAGGTTTAAAACAGGGCTCTGATACCAAACTGAAACACCCCACACCCGGCCCACGAGCCTGGACCGGATCTGGTATGTTCCTCGATGTAAACCGGTTCAAGATTCTTTTGTTACTTTGAAAAACTGTGTGTTTTGAAGATACTTTGCTTGTGGGTTGGGCTCGATTTGAAAACATGTTGATTTTTATGTTAAAAACCCATTTATTTCAGGTGACAAAATATTTAAAGTTTATTTTAAATTGAATTGACTTAATCTTTAACTAACATAAATTCGTAACATAGTAATTAAAACAAGAATAAAAGTCATCAATATGGCCTTATTACATAAAACAGAACCCAAAATAAAATTTGCAGAGTACTTAAATAAAATATAATGTCCAAATTAAATAAAACTTTAAGCTGAGCATGGCCACCACAAGTTCTGCCGTCCCGGTCCATCACTGTTCATCACCTGAAACATGTTCCCACAACGGGGTGAGTCAACAGACTCAATGTGTAACCAACACTAAAGTTTAATAGATTTAGGCATACCATACATATCATGTTCACATTATAATTCAAGATAATGATGCAATCCCGAACCCATACCTAGATGCCATCCGCTACACATCCCCGTACCAACCTGCACACCGTGGGGACTACTAAGTCAACCCTCCTTCCGCTACACTCCATCGAAGGTAGTCGCTGCAGTCGACGTGCTAATCGCCCATATAAAATTCGTGGCATAGCTACCAGATTAAATAATTGTGTCATGAGACACCACATTCAGATAATGTAACCGAAGTTACCACATTCAGATAATGTGACCGAAGTCACCACATTCAGATAGTGAGACCGAAGTCACCACATTCACTTCCCCTTTCTCATATAACCCGAATGCCCCATATTATTCATATCATGCATATCATACTTAAAATTCACATTCATGTCACTTTTCATATGTTAAATATAACATATTTCGTAATCCTAGTATGAGTAGGAAACGTACCTGAGTACTCTGTACCGTAACACGGTACCTTAGCCATATTTACATTCTTAAAAACATGCACATATTAAATATTTCCATAAAACATATTAAGAATTAGTGTGGATTACACGCCTGATTATCTTAGCAATTCACCGAAGTCTCAAAATCCGATCTACTGCCCTAGATCTTAATCCCTACATTCGGCCAACCTTAATATATTAGCATAAAGCCTATTTGGCTATAAAACCAAATCCTAGTAGGATTTGTATTCTTAAAACTTACCTTTGATGCCGATTTCACTGTTAACCAAATCCCGAAAACTTTGTGCTATTCCTTCCTTCAATCGGCCATCATTGAATCAATTAACTTGGTTAGTTTTCGGCTTTTGAACATTTAAAGAACATATCTAGATACTAATCTAGGCCTTAGCCGAATATGTACTTACCTTGGTTGGCTAGATCTCGGACTATCACCCTTAAAAGTCGACACTAGCAAAGATCCCGAAATCTCTCCTTAATATTTCGGTCAAAGAATAAAAATAAGAATTAGCCTTTGAAGTTTCGACAAGTCCTTAAAGGAAAGAATAGAAATCAAACTTGATCTTACCTTACTGAAGAAATCGATTGCACCTTTGTTTGTAGCCCTTTAAAGGTTCAGCTATGAAGACTTGGAGACTAGATGGCTATAGTCACCTATGTATTCGGCTTCAACCGAATGGAAAAGAGAGGGATATGCACTTAGAAAGAATCGGCAATGTGGACTTAGGGAGAAGAGGAATTCGGTTTAACAAAAGAAAAAGAAGAGAAGAGAGGAGAGCACTAAGAAATTCGGCAGAGAGAAGAGGAGGAAGAAAAATTGATGAGTAGCCCTATTTTTTCCTCTTATAGCCGAAATTACTACTCAGAATCCCTTACTTGGCCACCACTCTTCTATTTGATAGCTTTATCCTTTTAATTATCACAAAATAAAAGAATTTAATGCAACCATTAACTCTTGATAATAATGATAAATAAATCCATTATTTATCCCTTACTTATCTTTTAAAAATAAAAGAATAAAAGCTCCTAAAGAATAGCCTTGTGCCGTCCACCTCTGTTTCTAGAAGCAAAAATAAAATCTCTTTTATTTGCTTCCCAAGTGACTCGAACCCTGGCCCAAATACACAAGCTGGTGGCGTCACTTGCTGGGCTTTTAAGTGGTGCCTTCAAGCCACTTTGACAAGCCTGTTTGTGTGTCAAATTCTTCCTATTAATTTTCTTAAGGCCACCTTGCCTTAATTTCCTCTTTTTAAACCTTAAAACTTGACATTTCTTTACATTTCCAAGTTTCCAAAAATTTTCGTTTGCCTCCTTTAAACTTAACATTTCCTTACATTTCCAAGTTTCCCGAAATGTTTACTTTCCTCTTTTGAATCATTTCTAAATCATTTCTTTACATTTCCTAGTTTCCAAAAATGTTCACTTTCCTCTTTTGAAACTTCACATTTCCATACATTTCCAGGTTTACAAAAATGTTCAAAATGCATTCATAACACATAAGACATGTTATTTCATACAATTAAACCAAAAATGCATAGGCCCTTTTCAGGATGTTACAATGTTCCTCCTCAGACTTAGAATACACCAGAATGTCGTCGATGAACACAACGACGAACCTATCCAAATAAGGCTGAAAAACCCGGTTCATCATATCCATGAACACAGCTGGGGCGTTCGTCAAACCAAACGGCATTACAACGAACTCAAAATGCCCATACCTTGTCCGAAAAGCCGTCTTATGGATATCGGTTTCCTTCAGCTTAAGCTGATGATATCCAGACCTTAAGTCGATCTTTGAGAATACCGCTGCTCCCTTCAGCTGATCGAACAAATCGTCACTCCTTGGCAAGGGATACTTGTTCTTGATAGTCAGCTTATTCAACTGACGATAATCTATGCACATACGCATAGTTCCGTCCTTCTTCTTCACGAACAAGACCGGTGCTCCCCATGGAGACACACTGGGTCGGATAAACCCACGATCAAGCAACTCTTGGATTTGAGCCTTGAGCTCAACCAACTCCTTAGGTGCCATTCTATACGG
The DNA here is from genome assembly GCA_005393395.2 of Gossypium australe. NCBI lineage: Eukaryota > Viridiplantae > Streptophyta > Magnoliopsida > Malvales > Malvaceae > Gossypium > Gossypium australe. The sequence goes on from CM016614.1 coordinate 56,574,830, forward strand.
AGCGATCGACACAGGAGCTGTTCCCCCGCAGCAGATCAATTCCAAACTCCACCTCCCTATCCGGGGGTATTCCAGGCAATTCCTCTGGAAACACATCTTCAAAGTCCCTTACAGTTCTAACCCCACTAACTCCCCCTTCATTCGTATCCAATGCACTAACAAAGGCCAAGAACGCCTTGCATCCTTTCCGAACCATCTTAACAGCCTTTAAAGCAGAAACTACATTAGACAAGTAGTTTCTTCTTTCTCCTATCATCACCACTTCCTCATCCTCTGGAGTCCTCAACTCCATTCGCTTAGCTACACAATCCAATACAGCTCAATGCTCCACTAGCCAGTCCATGCCAAGTATTAGATCAAATTCTCTGAAAGGTAGTTCCATTAAGTCGGCAGAAAATACTACTCCTTGAATTTCTAGAGGCACACTCCGAAACATCTTATTCACCACTACAGTTTGACCTAGTGGGCTTACTACAGTCATCTCCCTATCAGAAAGTTCAGAGGCTATGTCTAGAGTTTCTACTACTCTACATGCAACATACGAATGGGTCGAGCCCACATCAATCAAAGCAAAATAAGGCTTGCCACAAATAAGGAACGTACCGGTTATGACGTCCGGCGCGTCTCCATCTTCCCTACGGTGAACTGCATAAACCAAGCCCGGCTGCCTTGCCTCTGCATTACCAGCACCTCTGCCAGGTGTCCCACGTCCTCTTCCAGCACCATTACCTCGGCCATTCGGACCACGGCCTCGCTGAGGCGGCTGTCCCCCTCTACCAGCCGGATTAACATTCTGAGCTACTGGTCGATTTCCATCTGGCCTCATAGGACAGTCCTTAATCATATGGTCCTTTGACCCACACTTGAAGCATCCTACTGTCTTCTTCCAACATTCCCCTAAGTGTTTCTTCCCACACTGATCACAAGTACGATATTGCCCTCTAGTACCAGCTTGCTGACCTCGCGGCCCATCAACTCTAGGCCTCTTCTGAACATTCCCAGATGACCTTGACGGCCCAAATCCTCTTTTCTGCTTATTCCGATCAAAGTGCTGCCTTACAGAGTCCTTAATTCCTTCCGCTATCTTAGCTTTCTCTACTAACGCAGAAAACTCCCGCTTTTGACGACTAACAACCTCAAGTCATCCCTTAGTCCGTCCTCAAACCGGACACACCGCTCATGGTCCGTAGCCACTACCCCTCGAGCATACCGGCTCAACCTTAGAAATTCAGCTTCGTACTCTGCTACGGACTTGTTTCCTTGCACCAGCCCCAGAAAAGCCTTCCTCTGCGCATCAGTATATCTGGTTCCAACATACTTCTTTTGATATGCCGCCTTAACATATTCCCAAGTAAGATCCTCAGCTGTGGCACCATCCCGAACTGTTAACCACCATTGATACGCTTCATCGCGTAGCAGTGCGTACTTTCCACCTCAAGGGTCAGATCCAGCTCATCCATAATTCGTTCCGTTGCCTCCAACCAATACTCAGCCGTACTGGGTGCCACACCAGATACTCCACGAAACACTTCATCCCCATTGGCTCGAAGTCGCTTGGGTACAGATTTTCGAGCTCGCATATTTCCACTTGCTCCAGCTACCATCTCAAGAACTCGCAGCACAGCCTGCGACACAGCATCATCCCCTGTCTGAGCTTGCTGCTCAACACCAACAGCTGGTGGTGGTACCTCGTTGTCAGACCCTTGACCCGATCTAACGGGTTCTGACACGGCCATTCTGCCTTTACCGCGTCCTCGCACATTACGACCACGTCCCCTAGAGCTCATATCTACGTTCGCGCTTTAATCTGATTAAGAAATTTTATGAATTAGCCTTTATTCCACTGATTATTCGCGAAGGAGTTTTATGTAAAGAATTTAGGAGTAATTCTTTCGATCAATCAAAGTTCAAGTTTTCTATCCTAATTCAAAGAAAACACATCCATTCCGTAATATCTCCCATACACATTCACTCTTTGGAACATTTTTGTCTTTTCCTATCCCAGGGGTATTTTCGTCATTTGTCCTACAGGGGTATTTTGGTAATTAAATCGGGGTCAATTAGGAAATCACAAAAGTCATTTCAAAATTTTTCCAAACTCATGGATATTTTTGAAAGAAAGATTTTCCAAAACAAGGTGTTGCAGGAATTTTGGAAATCGGGGTTATTTTGGTAATTTCGTAAACTAGGGGTAATTTGGCAAATTTCCAAATCAGGGTATCTTGAATTTTTGCAAAATAGGGTTTTGGGATACTTTTGCAAAGTAAGAAAATTTTATTAAAATTGGGGATAGTATGGGAAATTTTAGAAACCAAGGGAATTTTTGTAATTTTACCACTAGGGGTATTTAGGTAATTTTGTAAATCGGGAATTTCTCGAAAAATTTTGTAAAATAGTTTTTACAAATTAAAAGGGTAATTTTAAGAGTTTTAAAACTAGGGTTTTTATGAAAATGTGGCTAGTTCCCTTTCGGGTTTTAGCTATTGGGTTTAGCCCGTGAATAAGTCCTCTTGGTTAGGATGAACCGAAGCTACGCACCTGGTAGGATTTGAGTGGAGAGGAGGTGAGTCACGCGGACTGCTTAAATACCAATCTCCCACCGAATACCAATCCTAGACATGCGCACAATGGTTTCCACACCCTAACTTGGCGACTTAGTCACAGGTTTGTTTAATTAGGCATTTAAAGTTTTATGTAACTTGTTGGGGTAAACTAGTCCTAGGATTCAAGTACCTATCATACTAATCTACGTTCCATTTCTACCCTTCTACAAATCATAATAAATCACACAATAGATAGGAGTACTTACCTGGTGGACTTCGGGTCGGAGACTTAGGTGCCATGCCAGAAAAACCTGCTTATAAAATTTTCACAAAATTCTTTTGGGCTTACTTTTGAAAACGTTTTGGGCCTTAAACCCAAGGCCGAGAGTTTAAAACCTGGCTCTGATACCAAGCTGAAACACCCCAAACTCGGCCCACGAGCCTCGACCAGATCTGGTATGTTCCTCAAGTAAAACCGGTTCAAATTCGTTTGTTCTTTGGAAACTTTAAGTGATTTTGAGAGAATGCTCGAATTGGATTGGGCTCAAGTTGGAAACCAGTTTATTTTTGGAACATAAGTTTTTATAAAAATTCCCTTGTTTTAGGTTTCATCTTTAAATTAAAAATCATTTTCTTTAAGTGTCAAAACATTTAGAATTCATTCTTATATAAAATTTACTTAGTCTTTAATTTAATAAAAGTTTTGTATGATAAGAAAATAAATAACATGCATGCATAAAATAGTTCGTACTATGGCCTTATTACATCAAATAAACAAACCCAAAATAAATTTAATGTACTTAAAATAAAATGTTCAGATAATAAAATTTCTTGCTGGGCATGGCCACCACTAAGCTCCTGCCAACCCAGTCCATTACTGATCATCACCTGAAAAATGTTCCCACAACGGGGTGAGTCAAACAGACTCAATGTGTACACAAACACTAAGTCCAAACAGATTCAGGCATAACAAATCATACACATACATTTCATAATTTACAATTAATGATGCATTCCCGAACCCAAGCCTAGTTAACCATCCGCTACACATCACCCGTACCAACCTGCACACCGTAGGGACTACTAAGTCAACCCTCCATCCGCTACACACCATCGAAGGCAGTCGCTACAGTCGACGTGCTCATCGCCCTTATAAAATTCGTGGCATAGCCACCAGATAATATTTCGTGTCATGAAACACCACATTCAGATAATGTGACCGAGGTCACCACATTCAGATAATGTGACCGAAGTCACCATATTCATATATCGTGACAATAGTCACCACATTCACTTCCCCTTTCATAATCACCCAAATGCCCCCATGTCATACAAGTCATACATTAACATGCCATGCTCTAAATATTCACATTCTTATAGGTGCACATAGGTGCCATAGCAGATCATAACATACTCAGAGTAGGAGTAGGAAAGCGTACCTGAGTACTTAGTACCAATACAAGATACTTTAGCCATATTTTCCACATTCTTATTAACACATGAAATAATTTAAAGCCATAAAACTATTAAGATTTAGTGTGGGGTACACACCTGATATACTTAACAAGTTCACTCCAAATCCCGAAAAGTCTCGATCTACTGCTCTAGATCTTGGTTCCTATATTCGGCCAACACTAGAAGTTTAATAAAAACCATTTGGTCGTAAAACCAAATCCCAATAGGATTATTATACTTAAATCCTTACCTTGTTGCCGATTTGACCATCACCCAATTCTCGAAACTTTGTGGTGTTTTATCCTTGCAATCGGCTAGCACCAAATCCCCTCATAGGTTAGTTTTCAGCTTTTGAACATGTAAGAAATAGATCTAAGTACTAAAATAAAGCTTGGCCGAATACTCATGTACACCTACCTTGCGATTTTAAATACCGAAAAGTGACCTTGGATTGTGGTATCTGTCAAAATACCCATAAACTTATGTTAGATCAATTCCTAACATTTAATCACAACCAAAGGCCTTTGGCCGAATGTCATACATGCCTTACCTTAGATCTTAAAAGTCCCGAAAGTCCCCTTCCTCCTTGTAGTCGACAGTAGCAGACAAATCCCGAAACCTCCTTTATTATCTCGGCCAACATACATTAGTAGGATTAGTCTTGCTCTTTCGGCAAATAGGAAAGAAAAGAACTTGAATAACACTTAACCTTACCCTTAATGCTTTAGTCGACTGCTCCTTTGCTTAGATCCACAGGGAGATTCGGCTATGGCTAAAGAGAACTTGCTTTCGGCTTTTGAAACTTGCGACTAAGAGAGAAGAATAAGACCACCTTGAGATTCGGCTGTGGCTTCAAATGGAGATGAAAATATTCGGCTATCACCAAGGTATAAGTATCAGTTTTTAAGACAATCAAAGAACTAGAAGAGAGGTAGGAAGAGAAAGGTAGATTCGGTCAAGAAGTAGAGTGGAAGAGGAGAAGAAAAGATGAAGAATTCGGCAATGGTTTCTTGAGTTTTTGGCTTTAACAAAAATAAAAAAGAAAGAAGAAAGTTTGCTAGGGAATTTTCGGCAGAGACTCAGTTGGGAAGAAAAGAATGAAGAATGGCCTTACCTTCTTTCCTTGGCCGAAAATACCACCTAAGGAGCCCCTCAATCGGCCAACTCCCCTTCCCCTTATCCAATCTCCTATTCTCTCTCTTCTTTTATCTCTTATCACCTTTTTAGATTAATAAAATTAATCCATCAATTATTCTTTATCTTAATTATTTTATCACCTTTTATCTCTTAAAAATAAAAGGATTTTAAACTCCTAAAATATAGCCTATGTGTCGTCCACCTCTATCCATCCACGTAGCAAAATAAAACTTTTATTTTCGCTTCCCATGCGACTCGAACCTTGGCCCATTTGCACCTGCTTGTGGCGTCACTTGTGTGGGCTTTAAGTGGCGCCTTGTAGCCACTTTACCAAGCTCATTTCCATGTCAAAACTCCCCTATTTATTTTCTTAAGGCCCTATCAGCTTAACTCCCTCTTTTAGAATTAAAATCTAATAATTTCTAAGCTATTTTCCTATTTTCTAAGGTTCACAAAATTCATAAAACACACTTATAATACACATTCACAACATACGAAAGCATGCTTTCACATTCAATTTAACAATAATGCATAAGCCATATTTCGGGATATTACAAGAAAAGTTTAAGGCTTTAGAAAATGCTGATAATCATAATGGAATTGATGCTAAAGACTTGAGCTTGGTTCCAGATTTGGTGCTTCCTCATAAGTTCAAAATGCTAGAATTTGAGAAGTACAATGGGACCAACTGCCCTGAAGCCCATATTACTATGTTCTGTAGACGGATGACCGGCTACGTTAACAATGATCAACTCTTGATTCATTGTTTCCAAGATAGTTTGGTGGGGGCAGCGTCTAGGTGGTACAATCAACTCAGTCGTGCTAGGATTAGCTCTTGGAGAGATCTGGCCCAAGCCTTTATGAAGCAATACAATCATGTCATAGACATGACGCCTGACAAAATCACCTTGCAAAACATGGAGAAGAAGTCAAATGAAAGCTTCAAGCAGTATGCGCAAAGATGGAGAGAGGTTGCCATGCAAGTTCAGCCGCCGCTTTTAGAAAATGAGACCATAATGCTTTTCATCAATACCCTAAAAGCCCCATTCATTAATCATATGTTGGGAAGTGCCACTATAAGCTTTTCAGATATAGTAATGGCTGGTGAGATGATTGTAAATGCGGTAAGGAGTGGGAGGATAGACACGGGAGAAAGTGCCAAAAATCAGCCCCGAGAAACAAGGAAAATAAAGTGAGTACCTTGAGCAGGCATCCCAAATCAGTCACCGTAAGCCAGCCAAAGGCTGTAACCACTAGCTATCAAGGCTCTTCAAGACAGGAACCCAACTCGAGGCCAAATATAGAAAAGCTCCAGTTCACACCCATCCCGATGACATATAAGGAGCTGTATCAGAAGCTTTTTGATGTGCATGTGGTGTCTCTGTCCTACTCGAAACCTGTGCAACCTCCGTTCCCAAAGTGGTATAATGAGAATGCCCAATGCGAGTACCACGCGAGAATAACGGGTCACTCAATTGAAAACTGTACTACGTTTAAAAAGTTGGTCGAAAGGTTCATCAAAATGGGAATTGTGAAGTTCAACGATTCATCAGAACCTGATCACTTTGACGAGGCAGTAAATGCGATAATTGAAGGAGGAGACAAGAAAGTTGTGACTTCTTGAAAAAAAAAATCAAAAGCGAAGAGGGAATCGAGAAACAAAGTTTCCAAGCCCTTGCGTACTTGGGAGTGTTTTGAATAATGGGATTGTGGAAGAGATCCCTGTATTTTTAGAGTTGATATAGAGTAATATTCAAACATGCTTGTTGCGTCCGAAATTTCTATTTCAATAAAATGCATCTTTTTGAGTAGATATTCTTTTATTTTTTCCATTTCATACTGTACAAACAATTGTTCTTAGTTTTTTTTCTTTTGTTTGTTCTTTGGACTTTCTTTCAAGTATTCTTTCATTCTTCATTCATCATTCTTTGAATCATTTATCTTCCTTCGAACCTACAATAGGTCTCCAGATATCAACGATGTGAGCAACGCTATTATTGACTCAAAGTCTTCTTTTGAATAAGATATGTGTCTAGAGGGATCTCAAGACTTTGAAGATGAAAGGGATTGTAGCATATCTTTTGATTTGTTAATAATGGAAGAACAAGATGAAAAATGAACCTTACTCTACAAAAGGTCAGTAGACATTATGAGAGGTGAAGATTGTAGCCTAGCTCACCACAGAGATAAGGCAAGACATCATTGAGTTATTTTTAAAAATTCAAATATGTTTTTGCACGATCATATCAAGACACGCTTGGGAAAATCTTAAAAGAGGTCCATAAGGGTGTTTAGAGAATATGCTAATGGTTTTACAATAGTCAAGCTAATCATGAGGTTTGGGTACTGTTAATCTACATAGAAAGGGATGGTATCAGCTATGCCGTATTTAAGGAGACAAGATTCATGGGCCTTCTCCAGTTCTTCACAAATTTTCCACATGTGGGGCATAGATATGATGGGGCCAATCTCGTCAAAAGCTTTTAGCCAATATCGATTCATCGTCATGGTCGTCGTTTACTTTACTAAGAGGGTGGAAGTAGCTTCATATGCCAATGTTACAGGGTCAAAGTCATTAAATTCTAAAAAAAAAAGATCAGGCGCCGACAAAGAATGCCATAAAGGGCAAAGTCAAAAGTTTGTAGTCTGTTCAAAGATCAGACGCCATATCATAGAGTAACAAAAGCAGCCAAAAAGAAAAAAACAAAACAAGGATTGTAGAAAAGATAACCGATACTTGTAAAGACTGTCATAAAAAAGTTACTATTTATCCTCTATGATTATCGAACATTGGCCAGGACCTTTGCTGGGGCAACATCTTACCTATTGGTTTATGGAATGGAAGCATTTTTTTCCAATTGAACTTAATCGAAGAAAAGGTTAAAAGTTATCCATCATGGTCAGATGATGCAAGCTTACGAAAAAGAGGTTCATCCTAGAGAATTCCACGGGGGGAACCTGGTATTGAGGAAGATCCTTCAGAGGAAAGCAGATGCCAAATTAGGAAGGACCTTATGTAGGGCATGTTCTAGAGGAGAATTGATGGCGAAGACTTGCCCAATCCAGCGAATTCAGGTTCAGACAAGAAGTATTTTACCTGAAAGGCCAAGGTGAAAACCCGCAAAGGACGCCTTGAGATCAAATTCTAAAAAAAATGGGAGAGGCCAAGGCAAAAACCCGAAAAGGGCTGCTCGAATTTTGATCAAAGATAGGGCATGTGGTAGTCTTGCTATGCCTGAATTAATAATGAGGAAGTATGCTACATCTTGGGGCATTGACAAAGTACTCTGTATCCTCTAAACACGTATTGAGTTCAAAATGGTCATCAAGAAGTTTGTACAAAGAAGCTCATGCTGCGATATCTGGGGCACCTAGCTTCTATCTTACCCATTTTAAATTTGCTATCTTTGATAACTTTATTCTTTTCAAAGATACACCCCAATCAATTTTCTTTTATAGCCTTGGCCATCTTTGCTTACTTTATTCTTTTCAAGATACACCAATCAATTTTCTTTTATTGCCTAGGTTATCTTTGACTAACTTATTTGTTTCGAGCTATGCTCCTGATTAATTTCTTTCATGTCCATTGTTGTGATCTTTTTCAAGCATCTTATATTGAAATAACGATTAATGGACTAATAATACTTTCATAAAAGGATTTTTGCATATTACTCTGGAAGCTTCTAAATAATATGAGAATTTGAAACATGATTATTGTTTAGAACTCACCAAGCCAAAGAGTTTGGAAATATTGTGATACCATCTCGACAAATGATGAGCAATGTCAACCCAAGTGTAGTAGGGGATCATTCTCGAGAAAAGAAAAAGATACCCTGCATTCATACATCAGGTCATTACACCTAGGGAATGGTGTAACGGATCAAATTGATACAAATTCCATACCTCTGAGTGGTAACAGGATGGATGGAAGAAAACAAATGTTATTCCCCTAAATTTGCAGTGGGAGGTACAAACTTTATGTCCCTGAAGGTACAGTGGAAGAGACTCTGAAATTACAGCGGGGCAAGTTTGCTGAGTAGAATATGATCATTTCTTTGGGTTTTCTGTCAAAGATACCAGTTGAACGAGAAAGCATGGTAACGTATCATTGATAGAACCTTGATGAACTATGAGCAGTGACAACCCAAACATTAAAAAAGGATCATTCTCATGCAAATATCATTCATACACTTTCAATTAGGAGCATTTGATTCATTCCGATCATTGTGTCCTAATCGTTGTACATAAAAAAAAGAAGGAGATCATTCTCATGACATTCTGCATTCATGCAAATGTCATCCCTAATATCATTTAAGTTAGGAGCATTAGATTCATTCTGATCATTGCATCCTAATCATTATACATTAAAAAAATGGAATCATTCTCATGACATTCTGCATTCATGCGAATGTCATCCATAATACATTTAGTTAGGAGCATTATAGCATCCTAATCATTTGGCATAAACATAAACATATGCATGTGGAACCGAGTCTACAGGACATGTCCCTCAGAGGACGGTGTAGCAACATCAGTGAATTCACAGATCTTATCTCCCTAAGCGGTAGCGGAGCAGACCAGAGATGGAAAATCTTATCTCCATGTATCGACAATGGAGCAGATTCAAGTCACCAACCTTATCTCCATGAGGTAGCTAGGGAGCAGGTTGAAGCTTGTAGTCTTATCTTCCTGAGGTAGCAATGGAGCAAACTGAAGATTGTAGATCTTATCTCCCTAAGCGGTAGCGGAGCAGATCAAATTTGGCGAATCTTATCTTCCTGATGTAGCAAGGGAGCAGATTTTAGCCACTAGCCTTATCTTTCTGTTGTAGCAAGGGAGCAGGCTGCAGATTATAGTCTTATCTTCCTGATGTAGCAAGGAAGTAGACTGAAGATAGCAGATCTTATCTCCACTAAGCAGGAGTGTGGTAGATCGAAGATAGCAAGTCTTATCTCCATGTATCGACAATGGAGCAGACTGAAGATATCAGATCTTATCTCCATTGAGCAGGAGTGGAGTAGATTGAAGACAGCAAGTCTTATCTCCATGTATTGGTAATAGAGCAGACTGAAGATAGCAGATCTTATCTTCACTGAGCAGGAGTGGGGCAGATCGAAGACAGCAAGTCTTATCTCCATGTATCAGCAATGGAGCAGACTGAAGATAGCAGATCTTATCTCCACTAAGCAGGAGTGGGGCAAATCAAAGACAGCAAGTCTTATCTCCATGTATCGGCAATAGAGCAGACTGAAGATATCAGATCTTATCTCCACTAAGCAGGAGTGGAGCAGATCGAAGACAGCATGTCTTATCTCCATGTATCGGCAATGGAACAGACTGAAGATAGCAGATCTTATATCCACTAAGTAGGAGTGGAGCAGATTGAAGACAGCAGATCTTATCTTTCTGAAGTTACAGGAAGTAGATCGAAGATATTAGCCAGCCTCCCTAAAGTTGCAGCGGAGTAGACTGAAGACAGCAGATCTTATCTTCCTGAAGTTGCAGGAAACAGATCGAAGATATTAGCTTGCCTCCCTGAGTTTGCAGCGGAGCAAACTGAAAATAGCAGATCTTGTCTTCCAGAATATTGCAGTAAAGCAAGATCAAAGATACTAGTCTCACTTTCCTGAAGTTACAGTAGGATGGATTAAATCTACAATAGCAGGTCTTATCTCTCTGAAGTTGCAGTAGAATAAGATTAAAGCTACAGATTCAATCTCCTTGAAGTTGCAGTTGGGTTAGAGACTACAAGAAGAATATGAGGATCAAGACGTTAAGGCTCGGCATGACCGGGCAAAATTGGTCCTTTTATAGTCTTTGCTCCATTCTCGTTACACGACAATAAGCAAAGAGGGGCAGCTGTAATAGGCCAATTTAGCCCGAGCCATACAAAAAATAATAAACCCAAAATAATAAAACAAAGTCCAGTCCAAAATATATCATTTGGCCTGATCAGAATGGCCCATTACTTGAAAAGATTGAAGGTCCATCTACAAGCTTGATGTATAGGGGAACAAAATCTTCAAGGATATGCAATCTTAGATATGATATGCAAATCTTAGATATGATATGCAATCCTAGAAGATATGGTATGTAATATTAGAAGATATGATATACAATCTTAGATATGATATGCAAATCTTAGATATGATATGCAATCTTAGAAGATATGATTTTGTAATCTTAGAGATTTAATTTGTAGATACCTTTTAATCTTAGTCGTTGATATAATTGATCTGTACCGTTGGATTTGGGGAGGCTCCACTATAAATAGAGGCCTCTCCCTTCATTGTAAAGCACACATGAGTTTTGAGGAAGCAATAAGAATTCTTGAGAGCATTCACTCAAATTTCTCTCCCTCTTGCATTCTTATTTTCTACGGTTTGTTCTTATTTCATTCTTCATTCATCTTCGTTTTTTCAACCTTCTTTATTTATCCATTTAATTATTTAATTGTTTAATTATTCTTTCTATTTTATTCGTCTATTTATTATTTCGGTATAGAGATTTATTTTATTTTTACACTTTTGCAAATTTGTATTTTATTTATTTATTCCAAATTTTTATGTGGCATTTATTTCAAGTTGTTTTATTTATTATTTTTGATATTACTTATTTTAAATAGTTTTATTTTGATTAACTTTTTTTTTATATTATTACTTTAAATTATCTTATATATCATTCATTTTTCTTATTGTTTTATATAACGATTATTTTAAAGTGGTTTTATTTTATATCATTTTAAACTGTTTTATATTATCTATTTTAAGTTTTCGAATATTGTTTATTTTAAACTTATACGTATCTTTTTAGGATTTGTCACATATCATTTTCTTTAAGTCATTTATTCATTTATATATTACTATTTCATATATTATTTATTTTTATCTCTTTTTTTTGGATTTATTTCAAACTTTTACATATATTACCTACTTTAAATTTTTTATACATGAATTTATTTTTAAATTGCTTTTTATTGTCGATTTCAAAATCCTTTTCTTTCACATTATTTGTTTTAACATTGTCCATTATTATTTGAAAGCTTGGTACATTTTGTTTTTTATTTGTTTTTTAGATTTGTTATTTTTTAAAAAAATTCATTAATCTTTATTTATTAATGTGGCCAAATATACCTTCGTATTTCAAAATTCATAATTGTTTTAAATTTAAAAATAAGGCAATATTTGATATTTGGGAGTTTTGAGAAAATCGTGCCCTAACTTACTGGGTTTCGATTTTTCTCATTAAGTCCAAATGATTGGGTACTCTTTTTAAAATTAAAACATGTGAATTTTTAAAATAAAAAAAAACCTATTCTCGGGAATTTAAGATGTTGTATCCTAACTCATTAGATACGACGTTTTGTCATCTCGAGGCAAGGATTTCTAAAAAGCAAAGGATATTTAGTGTTTGGAAAATTCGAAAGATCGTGCTCTAACTTACTGAGTTTTGATTTTTCTTTTAAAATCCAAATAATTGAATGTCCATTTAAAGGACATAAGTTTTAAAAATCAAAAGGATCATGTTTTAAAATCTTTTCAAATTTTTGACATTAGGACATTAATTAATCAATTAGGTACCAATTTTGGGCGTTACGAGGGTGCTAATCCTTCCTCGTGCGTAACCGACTCCTGAACCTGTTTCCTTGAATTTCGTAGGCCAAAATTAATGTTTTAAACAAAACATGTTTTATAAGGTGATCTGATCACACCTAAGCAAAAAAGGATCGGTGGTGCCTCCCGTTTTCGTTTTTGTAAGTCGATCCCCATTTTCCAAAACTTAAAAATGGTTTCGACAAGTTGAATTTAATTATGTGATTATATATATGCATAGTTAATGTGATTAATTAAGATAGTTTCTAAAGTGGAAAGAAAAGATATTGGAATGTAAAATATGGTATTGTATATGGTTCAATTGATATATGTTATTCTAGCGAACGTATATGCTAGAATCATATTCATATTGTTCAATGAATATATAGGATCAAATTGATTATAGTAAAATGTTATAAATATGTAAAGGTTGTGGAATACTAATTAAAGCCCGAGTGAACTTAGTGAATAACTAGGATACAAATAACATGTCATTAAGGTTTATATTCAATAAGTATTATTTACCGGTGTTGGCTAAGTGCCATTTATATTCAGTAGGTACTATGTATCGGTGTTGGCTATGTGTCATTTATATTCAGCAAGTAATATGTACTGGTGTTGCAGTAGTAGGCACTTTGTGCCGGTGTTATATTTAGCAGGTACTATGTACTAGTGATGGATACCATACTGATGGCTTGAGATCCTACATGTGTTGCGGATTCTCTAAAGCTTGTGTGAGCAGCATCGTGTATTGGTTAATGTCCTATTGTCAGCTTGTGTAAGCATTACCCTCCCGCATATCCGAAGTCAATTTACTATGGTTCTCCAGGCAAAACAATTGATTATTGAAATAGAAATGAAATGAGATAGTATGATGAACTATAGTTGGTTAATTATAACTTGATATATGATTATTAACATGTTAATTTTGGTGACATGAATCATCCAGGTTTAATTATTTCAAATAGTTGAAATGATGAAATACGACAAATGATTGTTAGTTTTATGTTATGTATGATTTGTAATTAAATTTACAGGCAAGTGATGTTTTGTTTTTACGGACTTAGTAAGCTTTACGTAAGCTTACTCTATTTGATTTTTCTTCTTTGTAAATTGTTGGGCTTTTGTTGTCGATTGGAACGTCGTTGGAGATCATACTATCTGGTAACTCATTCAGTGGTTATCTGTTTATTTTTGCCAGCTACAAGTGACATGTAAATAGGGTTTTCGTCTGCTTATGTTAATAGGTATCTTAGTGACGTTTTATGCCATTTGAAGTATATAATATGTATATTGATGTAATTCTAATTGGTATTTTGGTTGGCTGCAGTGTGTGACGGTAAATGCATGATTTGGTATCTAAATGCATTTTGAATTGTCGTTTAGGTATAAATGTCTAAGTACCTTGGTAAACTTGATCGTTAATATGCTAACAATATGAGCGATGGTATAATGTGTTTAATTTGGTATTGAGTTCATGGAATGGATGAATGGGATATATTATCATTGAAAGGTTTGGTATAATGGTTGATTATGACATATGTTATTTGGGACTTAATTGATGATTGAATAAGGTTGACATGTTGAGTTTGTTTTGCTTTGGATAGTTGTTATTTATGTTTGAGTTATGGTGCTAATGAGGGCATATTGGTTAGGCACATTGGTTTATATTTTGGCATGTTTTGGCACATTTTGAATAGGTTTGAATGTTGGTTAATGCATGGCTTGGAACCTAAGAATTGGTATGTAACTTAGTTGGTGTTTGAAGGTGTTTTTAGGTACACACAGCCTGTGACACGGTTTACCACAAAACCGTGTGCTCCACACGGCTGCTTGACACAGCCATGTGGCCTATTTGATTTTTGGTGCAAGTTTGTCCATATGGCTACAGTGAGTTACACGGCCGTGTGATCCCTATTTTCACTTTTTACCCAAATATTTATAAAGGTTTCAGTTTAGTCCAGAATTGTTCCCAGTTTGTTTTAAATTCTTCGTATGTTCAATTTAGGTCCAAATATGATTGATTAATATGGAAATGATTGTAATTGAATTATGAAATAAATTATTTGGTTATTTACAATAGGATAGTAAAAAACGTAGCATGTATTGAGTTTAGAAACACATGCCACTTTATAACCTATGTGTAACACCCCTTACCCGTATACTACGCCGGAGCCAGGTACGAGGCGTTACCGTACTTAACTCACTTGGTCATACAACTTAAAATATCTCCTTCACCATCAAAACATTCTCATTAAGGACCTACGAGGCCTTAAACATGCATACGGATTTCGGAATCCAACCGGAAACTTTAGTGCACTTAAAAATTTTCACCTAAACAGGGGCCACACGCCCATGTGAAATGGGACACACTCGTGTGGGTAGGTCATGTGGTCACACATGCCCATGTCCCTCACCAGTGGTCGACACTGACTTTATTCACACGACCCGGCACACGCCCGTGTCCCTGGCCGGTGTCCCTCACACAGCCTCAACACACCTGTGTCTCAGCCCGTGTGCCAAAACCTTGGCATTCTGTTTATGACGTCATCATCTCACTATGGTCACACGGTCAAGGCACACGCCCGTGTCCTTAGACCGCATGTCGAATTAAATTCCAATTTCAAGGTGCAGACTTCACACGTCCTGGGCACATGCCCATGTCTATGGTCGTGCCTCCCACACGGCTGAGACACACAGCCATGGGACTAACTGTGTGTCACACACGGCCTAGACACATGCCTGTGTTCCTACCCGTGTGGACAAGAACAAGGCTATTTGCCAAGCTCTTTTCACCACCCTAACTCACACAACATAAATCCATTCAACAAATCACTAAACAAATCAGCTTTGCAATATACACTTGCATGAATAACTTCATCTTTTCATATATAATAGTGAGCCATCAACTATGGCTATATACAAAAGAATTCACCTTTAAAGGGGCCAACACATTCTTGGCCAAAATAACAAAACAAATTACCTAGTCTATCCCCTATACATGCCATACTCAAAACACTAAGTCTAGATATACCGAGAGGAGCTGATAGTGTGGGTGATCTTCCAATTATCTTCGTATCTCGACCCGGATCTTCGACTCTATAAAACAAGGGAAAAGAAGAGGGGAGTAAGCTTTAAGCTTAGTAAGTTTACATGAAAACAAATAACATCATAGTATGTGCTAAACAATAAATAGCATTACATACTAAGCAAAAACAATCCACATTCCATGATCATGCTTACTCATTTCATCTCTTACCACATTCCAACCATATCACAAGCCAAATGCCCACATTATTTAACATGCATCCCGGCACTTATCACCACATGATCACAAGAAACAACACATCATAATTTTCCCAATAAACCATTCATAATACTACCAATCACTCGGTGGTTTCGCACTTAGCGCACCATCAATCTTTAACAAGGTGGTATCACACATAGCCCACCAACAAGAATATTTATGGTGGTAGCGCACTTAGCCCACCAAATAATATAAACGATGGTATCGTACATAGCCCATCGTGGATAAGTAATAAGGTGGTATTGCACATAGCCCACCATGTAACACCCCAAAGCTGGTCAACACACCACGACCGAATCTGGCATGTCACAGGAGAAAACGATTCCTAAGAAAATAGTTTGTAGATTTAACTTTGAAAGAAGGGGTCATTATTTAAAACAAGTTGTTTGATTAAGTAAAACAGGGTGGGAAAAATTGTGTGATGTTTCATAGTTTAAAGAAGCCTTTGGTTTTTATAGAAAATCCAAAATAGTTTTAGCCTAGTTGTCAAAACCGTTTGCAGTTTTTAAGAAAACCGAGTTACCTTATTGATACTACTTGTTTGTCGTTACCCGATGGTAGAGTTTTAGAAAAAACCCGGTAAGTCGTGAATTTTAGAAGACATTCATTTTAAAGGTTATCTAGGCATGCCAGTTTGTTTAACTTATATAAAATTTTTCGTGATAATTTAAGCAGATAGAAAACTCCAAACGAAAGTTAATGGCCTTATTACAACCCGAAAATCAAACTTAAAGTAAATAAATCCATATTAGTAATTTAAAACAAAACCCAAAAACAATGTGCATGGCCACCTCGAGTCTGCCCCGGCTCCGCATCCGCGATCTACGAGTCACCTGCAATATGCAAAGGAAGGGGTGAGTCACCGAGACTCAGTGCATAAATCCCCATCCCAAAAATATAACCCTTACACAGTTCATAAATCAATATGTATGTCATGCAACCCAAAACCTAACCATGCGAAACTCCTGTATCTACCCCATGTGGTCAACACCACTGGTGACTGGAGTCACAAATCATATACGTGTGGTCAACACCACTGGTGAACGAAATCACAAATAATAATCATGTGGTCAACACCACTGGTTGCCGGAGTCACAAATACTGTGGTGGGGCCAACCCACCTTGTGGTCAACACCACTGGTGACAATCCCGTATCGCTAAGTGGGGCCAACCTACAGTGGTATCAAGCCACAGGGACGAGTCACAAAATAGTTATATGTGGTCAACACCACTGGTGGTCAAAACCACAAGACTTAGTCACAATAATATATGTAAAGCGGGGCCAACCCACTGCGTGGTCAAGACCACTAGTGACAGTCAAAATCATCCTTCCCCCTCCTCTCATCATACCCACATCAATGAACATACTTTTCATGGCATAGATATTATGCGAAACATACAGGGATATCATATCATAACTTATGCAACTTAACCGAGGCATTTAATATTTACCAAATCAGAATGGATTTACCTAGAATCCTCGCTTATACCCATAAGGGTAACACATCGTAAAACATCGTTTTACACCATTATTCCGGCATTTAACAAATCACATAACAAAATCATATTACCCTACGAAGTGTGTAAGAGTTACACACACCTGATTACCCGTAATACGACGCTCTCTACGTCGATACTATCGTCAACCGGCACTACCACGATCTGTCTACTCTCTTGCTCCGATGCTGGTCCACACCCAGGTGGCCAGTCACGAACCGCAGACACTGCTCTTCTTTTGAACTTAGGGACTGGGGTCTCAGATCTAACCCCACCTAATGTTCGACTGGTAACAGGATCCATAACACCTTATCACTGAATCAGGTTAACGCAGTGAAACCACTCATAAAAAACTAAATCCCGAAATAAAATCTCTTACCTGAATCGACCACTCCTGAAACCTTTAGGCCTACAACACAAGCCAAACAAATCCCGGAGATCAACAGAATGCGGCTACACTCCTACCTACAATCGGCCAAGCACACCACTATAAATCCAATAGCCATTCGGCTTTGGTTAAGAAATCCCGAAAGAAATAACGTGAGAAGATGATCACCCCTTACCTCAACACTTACCAAAATCGATTGGGAATAGATGGATGATATCGATCTGTCGCTACAAAATCGAAGAACGACTATGAGAACTATGAATAGTCAGCTAAGGCACTACCCACACGATTACTAGATCCCAACCTTCCCCTTATAAAAACGACAAATAGAAGAGAGTGGAGATGGGAGAAGATTCGGCCATTAAGAATATAGTAAAAGGAAGAAAAGAACACAATAGAATCTTACCTGCCTATGAATCGAGATCCGGGTTTTGCAAGCAATGCAAATGAGAAAAGATCTGAAGAATTTTCGACAAAGGTTGAATCTTTAACAGGTTTTGACTGACAAGAAAAGAAGAGGTGAAAAAGAAGAATATGGACAAGGGGTATTCGGCTATGTCAAAAGAAAAGAAGAAAAGATGTTAATAGAGAGGGAGGGTGATGGTTTTGGCTTTAGTACAAGATGAGAGAAAAAGAAAAGAAGCTCTTGGTGTTTTCGGCACAATGAGAGGGATTGAAAGAAGAGAGAACAAATTTCGGCACTAGAGAAATTGAAAGAAAAGAAAGAAGTCGAATGGGGCAAAAGAATGTGGATTTCGATTTCTGAACCAAAATGGAGAGAAAAGGAGTAAAGGGAATTCGGCAATTGAGAGGAACCCACACACCAAAATTTTGGCACACACCCTACTACTCTCTAAAACTGAAATGCCCACCAAAACTCCCTTCAAATTTCGGCTAACAACTCCCCCCACTCAATCCCCTCCTTTCCTCCTTATTTTCCTCTCATCCACTCATTCAAACCCATTTGAATGAGTCAAATTCCTACATTTTCTCTTCTCCACCCATTTTGAATATGTTGACTCAATCCATACTCATCCATCAGAGTCCCTCCTGAGCACACCTTCTCCCTGATTCTGGCGTCAAAAAGAATTAGCAGAAAGGGGGATTCTGCTGCTCGAACCTTAGCTCTCTTGCTCCCCCTTGTGGCGTCACTTCTCCAAGCCTTAAGTGGTGTCCCTTGCCACTCCATCAAGGCTCCTCTTACGTCAAAACTTGCTACCTAATATACTTAACCCCTAGTTCTATCAGCTCCCCTTCCAAGCACTCAAAACAAAAATTTCTACTATGGCTCTGGCCTATCCAAAGCTCGAGCCTAGACCCTAAAGTAATCCAAACTAACACACCTACCATACAATACACATGCAAACACATAAAATGCAAAGGCCCCGATTTAAGGATGTTACACACCATTTATTACTACGGATGTTATTTCACATTTACATAACTATTTCGTCTTTCATACGAAAATTATTCAATACCTACCAAATTCAATTCCCTTGAATCATACATGTTCCCAATCATACAATGCACCAATAAGTAACAACATGTGTATATAAGATGTATCGTTTACACATAAACTTACCTCGGTGCAAAACGCGTTAATCAACGGTCTATTCCGCAACCTTGCCTTTTCCTCGGTCAAGGTTGATTTCACACTCTTCTTGGTCTATAATAACAAAATTCACTTATTTAAAACATTTTATGATCATAATGCATCAAAATATATACTTAGGCAAAAATGACCATTTTGCCCTTACACTTTGGCAAAATTACGATTTTGCCCCTAGGCTCGTAAATCATTTTTCAACACATTTTCTCATCAAACAAGCCTAAATGAACATTTATTCCTCTTACAACTACTCACAAATCTAACTATTTCTTGCATTTATTACACATTTTTAATCTTTAAATTCAAGTCCTATTTAGGTGTTTTCATGTTAACACCTTTCACAAAAGTTGTTTCTCATCTCCCTAACATTCATTTTCTTTCATAAAAACTCAGCTAACAACATAAGCACTCTCATGGCAAGTCCCTAGACTTTCAACCATATCACAAATTAGTCCCCTCATTAGCGAGCTTAAGCTTTTGGAAACTCCAAAAGTACAAAAAGTGTCAAATAAAACCACCAAAATCACTTACTTCCAAGAGATTTGTTTTGCTAAAAGTTTTGAACTCCAAGAACCCTTATTCCTCTCAATTTTTGGTGGTAGGAGAAGAAGGAATAGTAAAAGATGACAACATCTTTTATTCATCTTATTTTACTAATTTCCACCAAATTTGACCAAAACTTAATGTCTTGTCTCCCTAGCCTCTATATGGCTGGCCATCACAAATTCAATGGCCTAATTTCACTTTAAGGACCTCCAATTGATATTCTTTGGCTATTAGACACCTCTACCACTTATAAGGGAATTTTCGCACTTTATGCGATTTAGTCCTTTTTCACAATTAAGCATGAAATCATTAAAATTAAAACACCAAAATTTTCATATAGCCATATATTAATGCCATAACATATAAAATAATATCAAAACAATTTTCCTCAACCTCGAATTAGTGGTCTCGAAACCACTGTTTCGACTAGCCCCAAAATCAGGCTGTTACACTATGATAGTCTGACGACTCCTGATCAGTTTGACTTGTTTTCGTATAAATTAAAGATGTCAACTTATTCTAATTGATTAGATTCCAGCGATGCTTAGAGTAATATTCCAACCACCGATCAATGGGCTACTAATAACATACCCCAATTTCAAGAGCCTAAAGAAGAGGCTCCTAATACCTTTTTCAATATGATGCACGGCATGTTTAACACGTATATGATAGCCAATTTCGCGGCTCGAAAACCTCCACCCCTCGTCCTCAAAGCCCTATATGACCGAATACTCATAGAATTTCTATTAATAAAGTCCGAAAGTATGAAGCTGAAGAGTTTCGTGGTAAAATGAGCGATGATTCAACCAGAGCTAAATACTAGTTAGAGCACACACACAGAGTTTTGGATGAAATGTTGTGTCCTTTGGAAGATTGTCTGAGATGTGCAGTATTTTTGTTAAAAGAGGAAGCTTTTTACTGGTGGACAACATTGATTGTAGTTGTACCTAAAGAACGAGTTAACTAGGAATTTTTCAAAATTGAGCTTTGAAAGAAATACATCTGTAAAATGTATATTGATAAAAAGAAAAATGAATTTCTCAAATTAACATAGGGTTTTAGATCAGTTACGAAGTATGAGCGTGAGTTTATTTAGCTCAGTAAATATGCATGTGAAGTTGCGTCTACTGAGGAAGAAATGTGTATTCGTCTTGAAAACGGCTTAAGCGACGAAATAAAGTTGTTAGTTGGTGCGATGGAAATTAGAGAATTTCTAGTATTGTCTGACCGAGCTCATAAAATGAAAGAAGTTTACAATCACAAGAAACAAATTGAGATGAAAGCTCATGACTTCAATAAACGTAACTCAATCAGAACATTTTTTTGCTCCCCCACAAAAGAAGATGAAAGAATTGAGTAGCCATTTTTCAGAGCTATTTGGGTTTTCAAGCAAAGATCAATTGAAACAGAACAGCGTGAGATCATCGACGCCTTAAATAGCCAACGTAGGTATTGTTCGTAATGTAAACAAACCTAAATGCAGTCAATGTAGCCAATATCACTTTGGAGTGTGTAGGTGGAAAGACGATTTATGCTTTAATTATGGATCTCTTGATTATTTCAAGAAAGATTTCCCAAATCGAATTGAGCAAAACTGAGATCAGAATGCAAAACCAATTGTTACTACTACTAGAGGTAGACGACTAGGGAATAGTGGTACTGCTGGAGTCAACAAAAGTGGTACTAAGGGTTCAATGGTTCGACCTGAAGCTCGAGCTCATGCTAAAGCTTATCCTATCTGTGCACGTTAGAAGTCCTCAGGTCCTGATGTTATTGTTGGTACATTTTCTATCTTTGAAGTTATTGTATATGCATTAATTGACTCTAGGTCAACATATTCATATATATGCACTACTTTTGTAATGGAAAAGAGTTTATCAATTAAGTCAACTGATTATGTTGTTAAAGTAATGAACTTTTTAGGCCATAGTGACATAGTTGACCTGGTTTGCAAAAAGTGTTCACTAAAAATTCAGGGTTATAACTTTCTTGCTGATTAGATGTTATTGTTATTTAACGAATTTGACATTGTTCTGGGAATGGATTGGCTGACTGTTCATGATGCTGTAGTGAATTGTTGATAAAAATGAATTGATTTGAGACTGCCAGAATGGTGAATTGATTTTTGTTGAATCTGCTAAGTCTGATTGTGTTTCGAATATGATTTCAGCAATATCCGCATAGAAATTTATCCGAAAAGGCTATGATGCATTTTTTAACTTATATCCTGGATTCTAGAGTATTCGAAATGAAAGTTGATCAGGTATCGATAGTTTACTAGTTTCCAAATGAGCACATTTGTAGGGTAAGTCTTCACAATACTCATTGGTTTGTTGATTATGTTTACTTTTTGGTCTGTAGTTTGATGCCACTTGAGATGCCGTACCAACAAAAGATGAAGTTCCTTCATGATGAAATGTACTACTTTTGGAAGGAGCCATACCCATTCAAACAATGCACAGACCAAATGATCAAGAGATGTGTGGTAGAAAATGAGGTAGCTAATATTTTGTATCATTGTCATTCATCCCCAAGTGGGGACATTTCATAGGTTCATGTACTGCAACCAAGGTATTGCAGGTCGAATTATTTTGGCTAACCTTATTTAAAGACGCGTACGCCTACGTGAGAAATTGTGACCATTTCCAGTGGGTTGGAAACATATCTAGAAGGAACGAGATGTCACTGATGAACATACTTGAGGTAGAATTATTTGAAGTTTGGGGTATTGACTTTCTTTGTCATTTTCCCTTCTTATGGTAACATGTATACATTAGTGGTGGTTGAGTACGTGTCTAAATGGGTGGAAGTCGAGGCATATCCAACAAATGATGCCAAGGTAGTAATGCAATTCTTATAGAAGCATATATTCACGAGGTGTGGGACTCCAAGGGCCATTATCAGTGATAAGGGGTTCCACTTTGTGAATAAATGGTTAATGTGGTTACTCAACAAGCATGACGTGAGGCATAAGGTTGCCACAGCTTACCATCTACAGAAAAATGGGCAAACTGAGTTGGCAAATAAAGAGATAAAAGGTGTACTCGAGAAGGTGGTTCGTCTGAATCAGTGAGATTGGTCCAAGAGGCTTGATGATGCACTATGGGCCTACCAGACAACTTTCAAAACTCCCTTAGAGATGTCTCCTTATCAGTTAGTGTTGGTAAAGCCTACCATTTACCACTAAAGTTGGAGCATAAAGCTTATTGGGCACTTAAATAGCTCAACTTGGACCTAGAGATTGCTGGAGAGAAACGGATGTTGCAGCTCAATGAGTTAGAGGAATTCTGAATGTTTTCCTATGAGAATGCTAAGTTGTTTAAAGAGAAAACAAAAAGATGGCATGATAAGCACATCTGACTCCGTGAGTTCGAGGTAGGTCAACAAGTCTTACTGTTTAACTTTAGACTAAAGTTGTTTCCCGAAAAGTTAAAGTCTCGATGGTCCAAGCCATTCACTATTCACCAAGTCTTTCCATACGGAGTAGTTGAACTTCAGGATGGTAAGGGAGGTAAGTGCAAGGTAAATGGTCAACACCTTAAACATTATTGTGGTAGTGAAGTCAAGAGGAATCAAACTTCACTCACTTTACTGGACCTATGAATTGTTTATTTATTTTATTTCCTTTAATAAATAGGTAAAACCAGCTCTTATTGTATGCTATTATGATAGAAAGGTCCATTGATGTCGGAAGAATCATCCTTAAGGAAATTCGGGAGTGTGCTACAAAGTGAGCTAGTTTTACCTATTTCCTATCATTAATCACTTTACTCTGTCTACAATCTCACATCCCTCTGAAGATAGACATTAGAGCAAGATACAACAAAGGATGTAAAATGGATGTTGATATAGTCAGAACACTGGGTGATGTTGCTAGACAAAAGCAATCAAAACCAATTGATGAACCAACTTGAGCAGAACTGCTCGATTATCTAGATATGTTGGAACTAATTCCTGAACCAGAACCAACTACCTATCTTGACTTTGAAACATCAATTGGCCTATTAACCCTGGGTGGATCGAACTGACACCTACCTTTTCATCATCTAGCATTGCTGCACAATTGGATCAATCGGCACTCATGGACATGCTACAACATATGCATTGACACCAGCAAGCTTATTGAAGATATATAAAAATATGAGATGACTCAATAAGGGTTTCATTTAGAAAACTCTCACGTAACTCATTTGACTTTGTGCCTGAATTTCTATATTTTATCTTCAATCCTTGGACTCCAACTTCGGATACTAGGCGCGGTGATTTAACCACTCCAAAAAGAGGAACTAGGCGTAAATATGGTCATGAAGAAGTGGAGACAATATCGGATAGCGAGGATGCTACCAAATAATACGGGGGTTTCTTTTTCTTTAATATTTTAGGATATTTTAGGTTTGATTACTTTTTAAATATTTTATTATTATTTTCCCTTTTTCGCATAATAAAATTAAGTTGAATTCATAAATAATGAATTTTTGGATTATAGTATGTTCATCATAAAATAAGAAGTGTGGCAATGTGAATGTGAATGTGCATGTATAGGATTGGTTCTGACAATGAAAAGCTTGGTATTTAAGTAGTCATATAAGACTCACCTCCCTTTCTTGGGACCCTACCTTTTACACAGTTCTCATTAACTTTTCTATTTTCTTCCCTTCTAATTAATGCTTTTAAATAAAAAGGATATTGTTTCTCTTTTGTAAGGCCCCGAAAATAGGTCTAGTAGTTTCGGGTAAGTTTATCAGGTTTCGAGTGAAATTGGGAATTAATCGGGTTAATTAGTGATTTATTTTCTTAATTAGTTAGCTTAATTTCATCTAAAAATCGGTAAATAATATTCCAAATATAAAATATTTTTAGAAAAATTAATTTTATGATTTTAAATAATTTTTGGGTAAAAATAAATATTTTGGGTTAAATTGGAATTTAAAAATAATTTAAAATGGGGATTTAATTGGTGATTTAAAATGTTAATTAAATGGGACTAATTTGAAAAACAAGGGAAATGTGTAAAAGGTTTTATATCAAATAAACCATATTTTAGGAATTTTGGAGGAAAAAGAGCAAATTGTAAAACAAGGGAAAATGGGGAGTAGTCTGATGGCAAATTCTCCAAATTTTGAAAATCAGGTGGGGGTTTTCAATTTTAAAAACTTTGCAACTACCTCACTTTTCACCCATTCTTCAGCCGAATTAAGAGCTTTTTCTCTCTCTCTCTCTCTCTCTTTTTTTTTTTTTTTTTGCTTGTTTTCATAAACCAAATATAAAAGAATAGATCTAAACCTTTTCTCTCCCAAAATTCTCTCTAAAATCTCTCGAAATAATTTTCAAAGTTAGGCAAAAAGTCATCCGAATTTCTTCAAGCATTTTGGTTCAAACTTCCAAATCAATTATTTGAGTTCAATTGAAGGTAATCCTCATCTCTAAACTTCTTTTTAAGTTGATTTCAACCATTATTTGTTAATTAAAGTGATTATAATGGATTTTCAACTTTAATTTCTTCTTTCTTGAACTTGAGGATCAACAATGGCGGATCTTTAACTTTGAGTTGGAATCCAAATATTAATGGATATCTAAGCTCAAAATAGGTCTAATAAGAGGTTTTTAATCTTAAACCAAAAGATCAAACAACGTTTTATGGATCAATTTTGAGAAATTCGAATTTGATCAAGAACATGGATGATTTTTCTGGAAAATTATGAAATGGATTAAATGATGAAATTAATACTTAGAATTCATGTTCTTGGACTATGAATGAAGATTAGAAGTGGTTTGAGCTGCTGAAAAGGGAGTTTAGTTGAGGAATTCCATATTTCGGCTTAATTTGTAACATTGGTAAGGTAGTTTAGAGCAATGATTTAGATTCGTATGCTTTATCAAATTTCATGTTTCTTGTTGCTATTGTTAGTTTTTAATGCATACTTCGTCTCTGTTAAAGCTCCACATCAAGAGGAGGAACGTGCAAATCAAAATTGAAGCTCAAACTTGCTTGTTTGAATACATTTTTGCTTAAAGAGCTAAGTCTAGAGGTGAGTGATATTAAGGGAAATTTGGTAAATTGGTTTGATTTTGTGTTAAATTAAAGGTTTAATTTTTGTTATTAATGAGTTAATTGTATATTGGATGGTTGGATTTGCAAAAATAGGTTTTATTTTATAAAAGATCAAAATGTCAATTGGTTTGGTAAGTTGTGTATTATGCTTTTAGCATGATTAAATTGTATGAAATAAATTGATATTTGGAGCATGAATTGTTGATTTATTGAACATTTGATAAAGGTGTTTTAATTGGTATATGAATATTGGGAAAATGATATTTGCTATGCTTAATTTTATTGATGTTAAAATTGCTTAGAAACATGCTTTTACTTGCATTTTAACATCCTACATTAAGTGATTAAACAACAAATTTTATGCCTTGTATGTATGATTATATTGGCAACATTGCATGGTGGATCCATTGGATATAGTTGGCGTGCCATAGGATTTGCGAGTACTCACCATTATTTGTGATACTGTGAGCATATGGCTCTTGGTGGACTGATTTTTTTGGAGTAGATAAGGGAGTGTTGAGCTTGAGTCTCTACTCATCGGGTTATTTGAGGACTTATAAGGGAGTGTGTGGCTTTGGCCCGCTCAATTCAGAGGACTGTATTTGATTTTTGGAAGTTCAGAGATCCGTTTATCTAATGTATGATCACACGTTTACTTATTTCCATGGATGTATTATGCCAATATAATTGATTGTTTATGTGTTAAAAAATGATTTTACATTCCAGGGAAAAATTTATTCTTAATTCTTGAAATAGCATGTGATGTTATGGTGAAATGTTAACATGTTGTGACTGAAGTTTTAATGCTTAATTGCTTTGATTTATGCATGATTGGGTGTAAATTACTTGATGTTTTTACTATCATTCACTGAGCTTTTTAAGCTCACACCCTTACATTTCATGCAGAGAATTTCGAGTCTTAAGGAGTCGAGAAGCGAATATAAGGGCGATCCAAGAATAAGGCTCAGTAGTGGCTTGAGAAATTTACTTTAGAGACTATATAGGGGCATTGTAATGCTTTTGGGACTAGTGTTATTTTACTTGTAATGGACTTTGGACATTAAACTTTGGACTTTAATTTTGGTGATTTTATAATTTCTTTAATACATGATTTTATGTCTAATTGATGTTTGATTTATTGAATGTTGATAAGTGTTCGTACAGTGGTTGATAATACGGTGTATGAAGCATGTATTTTATACTAACAATGTTTAATTGAAGCTTACCATGGAGTGGATAGCTTGCGACTAAGGCATGTAGCTTGGGTGAATTAATTGGTGTTCGCTAAGCGTGTAATTGGGTGTTAAATTTTGATTAATCGTTGCATATTTGTTGTAAATAAATTAAATTGGAGATGTGTGGATGTTTATGGTAATTAACTGTAGCTATTTCAAGTTTAATGGGCAAGTAAAATATGTAAATCGGGTAATTAAAACGAATTTTTGACAAAATAGGTACAGTGGTTTGCACATAGGTGTGTGTATTTTCACATAGGCATGTAGGTTATTGGGGGTTTGATTTTTGGTTTTTGTAATCTAGTATTCTAATTTGCTTAATTTATAATTTAGTCATAAAACTTGATTAGATTAACTGAAGCCTTTAATGATAGGAAAACTTGGTAATATTTTAGGATTAAACTTGCAACTGTTAATATTGGTAGAAACACTTTTATTTTTTTAAATTTGGAAAATGTACTAAAAGTTTGTAAAAGTTACGATTTAGTCCTTAATAATAAAATTAGACATAGTAAATGAACTCGAGTTAAGTTGAAATTTTTAGGGTTTGCATAATTTGACTAAAAGAAGGTCGATAACTATTTAGAAATAAAATCAGGATAGTTTAACCTTCGATGGTAAAATGACCAAAATACCATTACGTTTAAATATTTAGAAAAAGTTTAAAATGGTTCAGAAATAGCTTCTGCATTAATAAATGATAGTTAAGTAGTCATAAATGAGGTGTTATAAGGTTGGGATGTGCGTCGAGTGGTTGTAGCTGGAGAGTCGCTTCTGTGACTAATGTAACGCTTTGAATTTAGGACGATCATCTTGGTCGGGTTTGGGGAGTCACATACTAGGTGGAGGCACTACACCAAAACAGACTTTTAGCGGCGTTTTTTAGTCTTTTAGTGGCGTTTATAAGCGCCAATTATAGTATTTGTGGTGCTTTTAAAAGCGCCACAAAAGCCGCCGCTAAAACAAACGCCGCAAACTTTAACGACGTTTATGAGAAACAAATGCCGCTAAAGGTCATGACTTTTAGTGGCGCTTTTACCACAAACGCCGCTAAAGGTAATAACTTTGAGCGGCGCTTTTCCAACAAACGCCGCTAAAGGTCATGACTTTTAGCGGTGCTTTTCCCAAAAACGCCGCTAATGGTCATGACTTTTACGGCGCTTTTTTATAAAACGCCGCTAAAAGTATTTGTCTTTAGCGGCACTTTTTTTACAAACGCCGCTAATTTGGTCATGAAAAATAAAAAAAAAACTTAAAATATTTTTCTTCATATCAAAAAATTAAAAAAATAAAAATTTTGCATTACTATTGGATCTCTGATTTGTTTGGTATCGAAACACCACATTGACCAAAAAAGGGAAAAAAATACAAAAGGAAACCATATATTGCAGTTCATCAATATTCAACGGTGGAATCGAATGAATTAGTTATTTCCAGAAACATACGCAAAGAGAGTCAAACTATAACTTCGAAGCTGCTGAGTACAATTTCGCAAGAAAATGTAGACACTAGAATCAAAGAAAAAAGACTTGGGAATCAGATTCTATTTACATGATATTCCTTGCACTTTCACATAAACTTCCTCTAGTGTTCCAAGTAAACTAGAAAAAAGATAGCATTAATACGCACATTATGGGAATCCAAGATGTGTATGGGTGGTATTTGTTGTAAGTAACCTTGTACAGCTTGTAAATACATTCATACCACATATAGCCAACCTGAAGAATTTAAGAAATAAAAGAAAAAAAAAGCCTCCATCAAAAACCAAATAGCATAATGGCAATATATGTAACACCCCAAACCCGGCCCACGAGCCACGGCCGAATTTAGGATGCCACTGCGGAAAACGTTTGAAAAATATTTTGACTTAGAGTGAAAACATAAAAAATTTATTGTCTTTAATAAAACATTGGATATTTAAAATTTCGACATAAATTACAATGTTTCAAATTCTTCGGTTAAAAACTTTATCATATATTTTAAAAGGAAAGTTACTAAAGATAAAACATTTTCAGATAGTAATATAATCGATAGTCCAACTTATAACATAATAAAAATCCTTAAATACTTTAGGAGGCCCTTATTACAATAAATAAATACTTAAAATACTGAAACATAAATTGTATAAAGAAAATCCTCTTCTGCATGGGCCACCTCGTATCCACTCCAACCCGGTCCAAGCTTTATGCATCACCTGTAAGGTTTGAGAAAAATTGGGTGAGTCACTCAGACTCAGTGTGTAATTATTTCACATGCCTCCACACATGGGCTTGGCCCACATCCACAAATTAATCACAAATCAGATGGTAAGACAATTCATCCACATAATTTCACATATTGGGCTTGGCCCATATCCACATTGATCCACATAATCAGTCATGCAAAAATGCATCCCAACCCAACCTAGAGTCCGTCCATTACACCTACCTTGGCAGACCTGCTGCCCAAGGCCGTGGCTAAGCCACCGATCACCTAAGTGACCCCACATGTCAATATCCACGAGGTGACTCGAGGTTATCCTCAATCCACGGTGATGCACACAGCTATCATCCGCCAGGAGGTGGCACATAGCCAACACCCCACCTTGATGAAGCACATAGTTAACATCAATCGCCAATGTAGCACAAGGCTAACATCAGACCACGTACATAATGTACACCCTGTCCTTCAATATTCATGTCCCAAATTCCCATGCCTATATATATATATATATCATGACAATAATATCATTTAGATGAGTATTCAACACATGCTTACCACGATTGCACATATTCATCAGTGATAATTTAATATCATAAAGTACTGACCTGATTATTCGATCACCCCCCATGGGTATCCACCATCTTAGCCCTTATTTCGGCTACCATTCATATCATGTAACATATATATAACAACATACACACATAAACAATCAAGAGAACAGTGCAATAACTACACACCTTTTTGGTACAGTCTACTCAATCCCGAAACTCTCTTATTCCTGTCGATTTGCTCCTTGATGAATCGAATCCTTACAATCCTCCTTAAGGCTCCTTACCGTTGGTATACTCGAAACCGATTGGAAGATTGATGAAAAGGAATGTCGCTACCCCCTCCTCTAAAGGCTCCAATAGATTCGGCAAAAACTCCCAAATGGAGAAGGGATATTCGGATAACACAAAATAGGTATAGCCCCGAGGTTGAGAAGAAGAAAAGAAGTGTAGATGAAAGTTAGGAGAATTCGGCAAAGAAGAACAAAGGTGGAGAGGTTTCGTCTTTGTTGCAAATGAGAGGATGGGTTTCGGTTTTTAGGAAGTGAATGGAAGGAAAATAAGTTGCAAAAGGAAAAAGAAAAAGATGTACAAAATGACTTCCAACTTTCGGCTTTTGGTCAAGAAATAGGGTGCAAATTTCGGCAATGGCAAGGGTGAAAAGAAAGTTTCGAAACAGAATACTAAAGAAAGAAAAGAGAACCGAAAAAGAACTTTTAGACCTCTTATAGAAAATTCAGCTATTCCCCCCCCACTCATGACCGAAAATTATCACCCAAAAGAGACCCACATTCGGCCACCACACTCAAAATTCTTCATGCCATCAATTCAAACTAATTTTGAATTAAACTTACTCCTAAATTTCTCCTTATTTCCTCCTAATCACATTCAAAATTAAGCCAACCCCCCTAGTCCACTATACCGTCTACATTCATGGTCAAATGGCCATAGAAAAGTTTCCAAAACAACATTCCATACTTCAAGCCTTATATCCCCTTATCCTACCAAAATTCCTTGATACCATACCATAAATAAGCACTTGCCTTATTCCTTAGTCTACTAACCATAAAAGACAATAGTCCAACCTTACCTTAATTAGAGTTTGACCAACACATGCCATATAAATGCAAAAATAAAAGTCACCTTAAGTCCATCCATGGGATTTGAACCTAAGCCCCCTTTCAATGCTTGTGGCGTCACCTTCCAAAGCCCTAAGTGGTGCCTCCTTGCCACTTTGCCAACTGGTTACTTGTGTTAAAATTCCCCACGAATTACTCTTAACCCCTAGCTCACATACCCACATACCAATCATATAATAATTCACACAACAATTAGAGGTACTTACCTGGTGGACTTCGGGTCGGAGATACAGGTGCCATGCCAGAATAAACCTGAAAACTTCATGAAAGCCTACATTTTTGAAAAGCCCATCTTAAGAAAATGTTTTTGGGCCCAAAACCCTCAAAGTCGAGTTTTGAACCAGGCTCTGATACCAAATTGTAACACCCCAAACCCGGCCCACGAGCCACGGCCGAATTTAGGATGCCACTGCGGAAAACGTTTGAAAAATATTTTGACTTAGAGTGAAAACATAAAAAATTTATTGTCTTTAATAAAACATTGGATATTTAAAATTTCGACATAAATTACAATGTTTCAAATTCTTCGGTTAAAAACTTTATCATATATTTTAAAAGGAAAGTTACTAAAGATAAAACATTTTCAGATAGTAATATAATCGATAGTCCAACTTATAACATAATAAAAATCCTTAAATACTTTAGGAGGCCCTTATTACAATAAATAAAGACTTAAAATACTGAAACATAAATTGTATAAAGAAAATCCTCTTCTGCATGGGCCACCTCGTATCCACTCCAACCCGGTCCAAGCTTCTAGACCTCTTATAGGAAATTCAGCTATTCCTGTCGATTTGCTCCTTGATGAATCGAATCCTTACAATCCTCCTTAAGGCTCCTTACCGTTGGTATACTCGAAACCGATTGGAAGATTGATGAAAAGGAATGTCGCTACCCCCTCCTCTAAAGGCTCCAATAGATTCGGAAAAAACTCCCAAATGGAGAAGGGATATTCGGATAACACAAAATAGGTATAGCCCCGAGGTTGAGAAGAAGAAAAGAAGTGTAGATGAAAGTTAGGAGAATTCGGCAAAGAAGAACAAAGGTGGAGAGGTTTCGTCTTTGTTGCAAATGAGAGGATGGGTTTCGGTTTTTAGGAAGTGAATGGAAGGAAAATAAGTTGCAAAAGGAAAAAGAAAAAAGATGCACAAAATGACTTCCAACTTTCGGCTTTTGGTCAAGAAATAGGGTGCAAATTTCGGCAATGGCAAGGGTGAAAAGAAAGTTTCGAAACAGAATACTAAAGAAAGAAAAGAGAACCGAAAAAGAACTTCTAGACCTCTTATAGGAAATTCGGCTATTCCCCCCCACTCATGACCGAAAATTATCACCCAAAAGAGACCCACATTCGGCCACCACACTCAAAATTCTTCTTGCCATCAATTCAAACTAATTTTGAATTAAACTCACTCCTAAATTTCTCCTTATTTCCTCCTAATCACATTCAAAATTAAGCCAACCCCCTAGTCCACTATACCGTCTACATTCATGGTCAAATGGCCATAGAAAAGTTTCCAAAACAACACTCCATACTTCAAGCCTTATGTCCCCTTATCCTACCAAAATTCCTTGATACCATACCATAAATAAGCACTTGCCTTATTCCTTAGTCTACTAACCATAAAAGACAATAGTCCAACCTTACCTTAATTAGAGTTTGACCAACACATGCCATATAAATGCAAAAATAAAAGTCACCTTAAGTCCATCCATGGGATTCGAACCTAAGCCCCCTTTCAATGCTTGTGGCGTCACCTTCCAAAGCCCTAAGTGGTGCCTCCTTGCCACTTTGCCAACTGGTTACTTGTGTTAAAATTCCCCACGAATTACTCTTAACCCCTAGCTCCTTCAACTCCCTTTAACTAAAGCTTAAAAATAAAATTTTTCCTACAGCTCGAGCCTACCCTTGGCTTATTCCTAAGCCCTAGAACATCTCACTTAACAACACAACAATCCGAACTCATGCAAAACAATACAATCAAAAATAACCCCTAATTCAGGATATTACAATATAGAGATCTAGAGATCAGGCAACTTACAAATAATGCAATTGCAACAACATTTGCTTTTATTGAAATTTTTTTCTTGGTTTCACATTCCTCCAATTTTTCCATCCATTTCTCAACCTAAGATTTAAAACATTTCAATGAGAAAGTTAATTGTGCACAAAGAGAGCTAGATTGATGATTGAAATTTTTTACTTACATTTGGATGATAGTAGGCATACATCATTCCAATTAAAATCCAGTTCCACGTATTAGATACGGTGCTTTTCCCTCATCCTGTGAATGAAAGAAAACAAAAAGCACAATTAAACTTGTTAATATTCAGGCTTCCATAAGTCAAATCAAATTTTTCAAGAACTACACAAAATATGCAGCAAAAATACAAGGGAACATACATTTTCTCTAGATAATTATTGAAAAATAAACAAAGTAGATAACTAATGCCAGCAAATAGAAACACAAAACTTAAGTTACAAGTGTTCAACACAAGTTAAACAGTAAAGGTAGAAATTTCATAAGTCTGTATTATGTTATGAGTTTATCCAACTCACAAGAAAAATCAGGCACCTGCAACTGAAAATAGGTGGTGTCAAATCCAGTACCAAGGGATAGTATCTGCCTCTTTGTTTTACCCTTTTCACTATTAGATCCCTCACAACCAAGAAATTGATATAGAAGCTTCCTGAAAGCAGCCCAACGTGCAAAATAGCCTAAAATAAACAGCCAAATAGAACAAAAAGAAAGAATAACAATCCATTAGATTAAATTCATTAAAAAATTAATAATCTGTTAGATTAAATTCATTAAAAACAACAATTCATTAGATTAAATTCATTAAAAAAAAGAATAACAATCCATAAAGATTAAATTCGTTAAAAATCGCAAAGAAATTCAAATGAATCAAAACTTACCATGGTTAATAATAGGAGATCTCCTCACGGGTCTTCTAACAAACAAATGGATGTAGTCATCTTTCATGTATCCCTTTTTAACGCATGACCTTTAAATACACAGTGTGGAAGAAGTGAGAAATAAAATTCCAAGTGATGCCCCTCAGTTTTTTGAATGAGTTTATAGGATTAATATACGATTTCACAAACCAATAGTTGGATTTACAAATATAATTGGACTCATCAAGCAAGTAAAATTTATAGGATTAATCAGTTCAGGAGTAGTGGATCGCCACAGCAGAGGGGCCGTGGTAATGGCAGAGGTGGTAATGGTTCTGATCGGGGCCGTGGAGCACCGGGCAGAGGTGTGAGTAGTTCGGAGGCCAGACAGCCTGGATTAGTGTATGCTGCGAGGCGCCGAGAGGAGGGCGACGCACTGAACGTCATAACCGGTACGTTCTTGATCTTTGGTTCTCCTTATACTGCTTTGATTGATGTGGGTTCAACGCACTCTTATGTTGCCAGTAGTATAGTAGAGACCATGGATTTAGACTCTGAGATATCTTCTAGGCAGATGACTGTAATTAGCCCTTTAGGTCACTCTGTAGTAGTAGATAAATTGTTTAGAGAGGTACCCCTAGAACTCCAAGGGGTAGTGTTTGCTGCTGATCTGATGGAACTGCCGTTTGGGGAGTTCGATCTGATTCTTGGGATGGACTGGTTGGTTAAGTACCAGGCGAGGTTGGATTGCGCGGCTAAGCACATGGTTCTTAAGACGGTTGAGGGTGATGAGGTGGCTATGATAGGTAATAGGAGAGATTACTTATCAAATGTGGTATCTGCACTGAAGGCAGAGAAGATGGTCAGGAATGGCTGTGAAGCGTATGTAGTTCATGTGTATGCCTTGGAGGCTAAAGAGTCTGCGGTAGAGAAGGTTCGTACAGTTAAGGAATTTGCTGATGTGTTTCCTGAGGAGCTTCCAGGTTTGCCACCGGATCGTGAGGTAGAGTTCGGGATAGATCTGTTACCCGGGACTGCGCCAGTGTCTATCGCTCCGTATAGGATGGCGCCAAAAGAGTTGGTGAAGCTTAAGGCTCAGATCCAGGAGTTATTGGATCGGGGTTTTATCAGGCCAAGTGTTTCGCCGTGGAGTGCGCCGGTACTTTTTATTAAGAAGAAGGACGGTACGATGCGGATGTGCATAGACTACCGCCAGTTGAATAAGCTGACGATTAAAAACAAGTATCCGTTGCCACGGATAGATGACTTGTTTGATCAGCTGAAGAGGGCTGCGGTATTCTCGAAGATCGACTTGAGGTCTGGGTATCACCAGTTAAAGGTCAAGGAGGCTGATATCCATAAGACAGCGTTTCGGACTCGGTATGGGCACTACGAATTTCTGGTAATGCCGTTCGGGCTGACTAACGCACCGGCAGCATTTATGGATATGATGAATAGGGTGTTTCAGTAGTATCTGGATCAGTTCGTCGTGGTTTTCATAGACGACATCTTAGTGTATTCGAGGACAGAGGAAAAGCATGATGCGCATTTGAGAGTTGTGCTGCAAATTTTGAGGGAAAAGCAGCTCTATGCTAAGTTCAGTAAGTGCGAGTTCTGGCTTAGAGAAGTGACTTTCTTGGGTCATGTAGTGTCGGCTGAGGGGATTCGAGTAGATCCTCGTAAGATTGAGGCAGTTTTGGGTTGGAAGCCGCCTAAGTCAGTAGCTGAGATTCGGAGTTTTCTGGGTTTGGCCGGATACTACCGAAGGTTTGTTGATGGTTTCTCGTTGATAGCGGCGTCGATGACTAAGTTGTTAAGGAAAGAGGTTCCGTTTGTATGGACTGAGAAGCAGCAGGAGAGTTTCGACAAGCTTAAGAAGATTTTGACTGAGGCTCCGATTTTAATTCAACCTGAGGCTGGTAAGGAATTCACAGTCTATTGCGATGCATCACATACGGGATTGGGTTGTGTGCTGATGCAAGAAGGTAAGGTTGTGGCTTACGCTTCTCGACAACTGAGGCCACATGAGGTCAATTATCCGACGCACGATTTGGAGCTAGCGGCTGTAGTTTTCGCCTTAAAGATTTGGAGGCACTACTTGTACGGAGAGAGATCGATAGTCTACACAGATCATAAGAGTCTGAAGTATCTACTGACTCAGAAGGATTTGAATTTGAGGCAGCGCAGATGGGTTGAGTTGCTGAAAGATTACGACTGTTCGATTGAATATTATCCAGGCAAGGCTAACGTGGTGGCAGACGCGTTGAGCCGTAAGGTTGTTTCAGATTTAAGAGCAATGTTTGCCCACTTGAGTTTGTATGACGACGGGAGTATTCTGGCAGAGCTACAAGTTAAGCCTACATGGGTTGAGCAGATCAGAGAGAAACAGTTAGAGGATGAGGTTCTGAGTGCGCGAAGGTTACAGGTGCAGAATGGTGGTTTGGAAGGGTACAGCTTGTCTAGTGATGAGGTTCTGTGTTTCCAAGGTAAGGCTTGTATGCCTAAGGATGTTGAGCTGAGACAGAAGATTCTTCAGGACGCACATAGCAGTCCTTATGCTATGCATCCTGGAGGTAGCAAGATGTATAGAGATCTTAGAGAGCAGTTTTGGTGGCCTGGTTTGAAGAGAGAGGTGACAGAGTTTGTTGGGAAGTGTCTGACATGTCAGCAGGTCAAGGCTGAGCATCAGTTGCCGTCAGGTTTGCTTCAGCCTGTGAAGATTCCTCAGTGGAAGTGGGAAAGGATAACCATGGATTTCGTCAGTGGATTACCGCTTACGCCAAGCAAGAAGGATTCAGTTTGGGTAGTGGTGGATCATCTGACTAAATCAGCTCACTTTATTCCGGTGAGGGTTGACTATTCACTTCAGAAGTTGGCGAAGCTGTATGTTTCAGAGATAGTGAGGTTACATGGTGTGCCAGTTTCGATAATTTCGGATAGGGATCCCAGGTTTACGTCAAGGTTCTGGAGAGCGTTGCATCAAGCTCTGGGTACTCGTTTGGATTTCAGCACGACTTTTCACCCGCAGTCTGACGGTCAATCAGAAAGGGTTATTCAGATCTTAGAGGATATGCTGAGAGGTTGTGTTCTGGATTTCAGAGGTAGTTGGGAGGAGTTTCTACCATTAGCTGAGTTTGCCTACAACAACAGTTACCAAGCGAGCATCAAGATGGCACCGTATGAAGCATTGTATGGTAGGAAGTGTCGCTCACCTACGTGTTGGACGGAGTTGGGTGAACGTCAGTTGTTGGGACCCGAGTTGGTTGCTGAGACAGAAGACAAGGTTAAGTTGATTCAGTCTCGTTTGAAGGAAGCTTCGGACCGGCAGAAGTCTTATGCCGATCTTAAGCAGAGAGATATAGAATTTGCTGTTGGGGATAAGGTTTTTCTGAAGGTCTCGCCTTGGAAGAAGGTGTTGAGGTTCGAGAAGAAAGGCAAGCTAAGCCCGAGGTTTATTGGGCCATATAAGGTTTTGAGACGAGTGGGACCAGTAGCGTATCAGCTTGAGTTGCCAGCAGAGCTTAGTCAGATTCATGATGTTTTTCACGTCTCGATGCTTCGACGTTATCGTTCAGATCCGTCACATGTGGTAGCAGTGGAAGAGATCGAGGTAAATCCAGATTTGACCATGGAAGAAGAACCTGTGCAGATTCTAGATCGGGATGTGAAGGTTCTGCGTAGAAAGTCGGTACCTTTGGTTAAGGTACTTTGGCGGAATCATGGCGTAGAAGAAGCTGCGTGGGAACCTGAGGATATGATGAGACAGCAATACCTGCAACTCTTCTGATCAGGTAATTTCGAGGTCGAAATTATTTTTAAGGGGGTAGAACTGTAATATCCCGGGTTAGGGGCTATTTTGTCTTTGTATGATATTGCATGTGTTTAGTGTGCTGTGTTGCTGTTTGTGTAGTGTCGGGGCTTAATTGCAGGCTAGGAGTGTGCCTGAGTAGGTAGGAAAAACTTTAATTTTTGGGCTTAGGTGAGAAGAGCTGATGGAGCTGAGGTTTATTACTATTATTTGGAGTTTTGTTGAACAAAAAGGTGAGCTGGCAAAGTGGCAAGCATGCGTTACTTGGGAGCTAGGTGTGGCGTCAACTGCATGGGGTGGAGGTCTTGTGTTCAAGCCGCAAAGACCTCACATTTTGGCTTCATTTTGGACGGCATGGAGGAAGAGGTAGAAGGCAATTCGAATTCTACCATGGACTTGGTCAAACCGTTCAAAAGAAAGGTGGAGAGCAATTGTAGGAGGGAGACTTGGTCATGCATGTTTGAATGAGTGGTTGGGAGTTATTGGGGGGATTTGGCCGAATGTTGGGGGAGTTGTGGAGAGGGTGGCCGGTTTTGGGAAGTGGGGAGTGAGAATGCCGAATTTCCTTTTGGAATTTTGTGCATATTCGGCCATTAGGAGACAAACCAAATCTCTTTCTTTTGTCATACCAAAGCCAAAATTCTCCCTTTTGTCAAGATTGTTAGCCGTATGTCAAGAGAGAGTGTTACCAAATTTCCAAGTAAGTCTTCCAT
The DNA here is from genome assembly GCA_005393395.2 of Gossypium australe. Taxonomy (NCBI): domain Eukaryota; kingdom Viridiplantae; phylum Streptophyta; class Magnoliopsida; order Malvales; family Malvaceae; genus Gossypium; species Gossypium australe. The sequence goes on from CM016614.1 coordinate 56,613,497, forward strand.
TTCTCTTTCGAAAACCGAAATACCAAATCTCTTTAGCCAACCGAAACTCCACCTGTGTTCTCTCATATTGTCTTTTCTTCTTTTTTGCAAACCGAAAGTTCTCAACCATCTCTCTCTCTCTTTCATTTGTGTTTGCTGAATGCTCCCTCTCATTTTGTTCTTTTGTTCATTTGTGAAGCCGATTTAGCCATTCTCTTACTTTCATTTTTCTGAATTTCTCATAAGTGCCGAAACTTTATTCCCCAAAGCCCTTGTTGCCGTGACCCCTATTTCCTTATCATTCTACTCTTTCTCTTTTACCATTCAAACCGATTTTTGGAGTGTTAAACTCTGTGGCCGAATCTCTCCCTTCTTCTAGTAGTCTCCCTTGGCCGAATCTTTTGTGGCTCTCTCCTATTGTAGTCTTGGCCGAATATCAGTAAAGTGTTGGGGTCTTGCTTCGATCGTTTGGAATTGGTAAGTGTTGGGCCGAATGGCCATTTCCCTTCTTCTTTTGCTTTGCCGATGTTGGTTGATTAAGAGCCGAATGTGGCCTCGTTGTTGAGAGTTAATCTTTGGTATTGAAACCGATTTCACTTTAGGTCATTCGGATTTTGGATACAATCAAGTGGAGCCTTCGTCCTTTGGTTAACCATTTGGGGTAAGTATTGGTAAGGGCCAGTTCTATTAGTTGATTCTTTTATCTCGTTAAGCCAAGTTAATTAAGGATTAATGGTTCTTCTTATTAGGTGGTGGCCGATTGTCAAAGGGACCATTAGTTGGTTCGGGTTTGGTAGGAAACCAAACATTTGCAAGGTAAAGAGTTTAGCATTAACTCCTGTTGGTTTGTTAGCATTGGCCTAATGGTCTGGATGTCTAACCCATGTTTGGCCGATTCTAGGAGTAAGGAGTTTAAGGATTTTAGATCGTTTCTGTGGGATTAAAGCCTTCGTTATTTCAGGTGTGTAACTAACACCCTTTATATCTAGTAATATGTGTTGACAACCTGATTGATTAATAAATTGAGACAGTTTGATGGATTGATATGATACCCTTTTGGGTATGTGCACGGATTCAGGTAAGTCCGTTTCATTATGAGTACTGTTATTGATACATGATGTCATGATTTATGATGTATGTTCTATGAGATGCAACGTTAAACATGTTTGCATGATTTGAATACTATACATGAGTTGGTATGATGATGGGTGATATGAGTGGAGGGGGCAGTGATATTTTGTGCTGACGAGCACCAGTGTTTTGGTAACACACTTTGTGACTTTGGGTCACCAGAGGTTTGGCACCTCAGCGTCTCGTCCCCGTGGTTTTGCACCACAGTGGGTTGGCCCCACAAGGCGGTATTGAGGGACTGACGCCAGTGATTTGGTATCACACGATGGGTTGGCCCCATCACTCGATTATTGTGACTACGGTCACCAGTGGTTTGGTACCACATTTGTGTCTTTGGGACACCAGAGGTTTGGCACCTCATTGCGACTCGTCCCTGTGGTTTGACACCACCGTGGGTTGGCCCCACTTGAGATATGGGATCGTTTGCTAGTGATTTGGTATCACACGATGGGTTGGCCCCATCAATTGATTTGTGACTTCGGTCACCAGTGATTTGGTATCACAATCGTGTCTTTGGGACACCAGTGGTTTGGCACCACATTGACGGATATTGTGTCTTTGGGACACCAGTGTTTTGGTAACACATTGTGACTATATGTCACCAGTGGTTTGGCACCACCAGTGGTTTGGTACCACACGGGGTAGAAAAGGTGTATGGATGGTTAGGATCGGGTTGCATTAATTATGTTGCTATGATATGATGTGTGTTAGCATGATTGCTTTATCGGGAGCGGGATTTATGCACTGAGTCCTGTGACTCACCCTCTCCTTTGACATTTTAGGTGACTCGTAGACGCGGACATGGAGCCGGGATGGACTCGGGGTGCTCATGCCATGCTTAATAAAGTTTTACTCAGACTCTATCATTTGGGTACTTTAGTTTAATTACTTTTATTTGGGTTTTATTTTGGATTGTAAAAGGCCTTTAAATTATGTTTTATGATGTTTATGCTTTAAGATAGATTTTTAACATGCTTTAACAAAATAAGTTGGTATGAATTTTACTAAAATTTGGAAAGACAATGATTTCAAAACTATAACGCAATGTGTTTTCAACTATACCATCGGGTATCACCCTATGTTTTGATATTAAGTAAACTCAAATGATTTTCAAATCAAACTCGATTTCCTACCAAGTTAAAAATGTTTTAAGTAACACTAAGAAACTACTTGAAGCTTTAAATGAAATAAACTCATTTTTCACTACACACTTTGATTAAGTTTTCAAAATTTCCGGGTTTCAAATACACCATTTGATTTCAAACAAGCCTACTCAAATTTTCTTCAAATACACTATGTTTTCATCCAGTTTTTAAACGGAAAATTCTAACCTCTCAAATACGTTTTTCCCCGTAACATACCAGATTCGGACGTGGTGTTTTGTCCGGGTTTGGGGTGTTACAAAACTAATTTTGTAACACCCCTTACACGTATCTTGTACCAGAACCGGGCACGAGGCATTACCGGGCTCGACTCACTTGGTCATATAACTTTGAGTTAGCAAATTCTATTCCAAATTCAAACATTTTCAATCTTACATCTAACTTCCGTATAATGGGCCTATAGGGGCCTATACTAACCACCGGAAAATATCGGACATAAAACAGAAACTTTGACACATTTAGATAAATGTCACCTAAACAGGGGTCTCACGCCCGTAGACTAGATGACACGCACGTGTATCATCTCACACGCCCGTGTTCAACACCCGTGGTCGACACTGACTTGAGTCACACGACCTGGACACACGCCCATAGTGCTGGACCGTGGTCGCCTCTAATTATTTTCCCACGGCCTGGGCAAGCCCGTGTGCTTCAATCGTGTGACAATTCAAATTCCAATTTCAAGATGCAGACTTCACACGGCCTAGGCACAAGCCCACAGCTTGATCGTATGTCACACACGGCCTAGACGCACGCCCGTGTGCCTACCCATGTGGACAAGAACAAGACTGTTTGCCAAGCTCTTTGCACCCCTATAGCTTACACTACATGAACCCATTCAACATACTAATAAATATCTCATAATTTCAATATGAACTTCCATAGATAATTTTGTAATTTCATAAATGATAAGGTGAGCCATCAACCATGGCAATATACAAAATAGTTATCTTAACAAGGGCCAATACATTTTGGCTAAAATGACAAAATATCCTAACTAGTCTAGCCCCTATACATGCCATGTACAAAATCATTAAGTCTAGGTATACTGAGGTGAGTTGATAGTGTGGGCGATCTTCTAGATATCCTCCTATCTCGGCTTGGCTCTTAAACTCTATAAAACAAGGGAAAAAGAGAAGGGGGAGTAAGCTTTAAGCTTAGTAAGTTTACATGTAAACAATATAACATTATAACATGTATTAACATTCACATAGCATTACATACTAAGCAAGAAACAATCTACATTCATGATCATGCTTACACATTTTGTCCATTCCCACATTCCAACCATATCACAAGCTTAATGCAGACATTCATTAACAGGTTCCCCTGCACTTAGCATCACAAAGTCACATAATACAACACATTAATATCTCTAATTCCATTACTCATAGTCAAATTATTCGGTGGTTTCGCACTTAGCCCACCAACAGTCTTTATTAGGGTGGTATCGCACATAGCCCACCAAAAAGATTAGTTACGGTGGTATCGCACATAGCCCACCAACAGTCTTTATTAGGGTGGTATCGCACATAGCCCACCAAAAAGATTAGTTACGGTGGTATCGCACATAGCCCACCAAATGATGAATAGACGATGGTATCGCACATAGCCCATCGTAATCAAGCAACAAGGTGGTATCGCACTTAGCCCACCAACAAGTGTCGTCATTACACATTTATATAACTATTTCATCGTTCACACAGTAATTATTCAATGACTACCACATTCAATCCACTTGTATCACACATGTTCTCAATCATGCCATACACAAATTAGCAACATAATGTTTACACAAATATGCATTTTTTACACATAAACTTACCTCGATGCAAAAAGTGTTAATTAACGATTTAATCCGTCACCTTGCCTTTTCCACAGTCAAGGTTGATTCCACGCTCTTCTTGATCTATAACAATGAAATTCAATTCGTTTAGATCATTCTATGATCATAATACATCAAAATCTATACTTGGGCAAAAATGACCATTTTGCCCTTGTACTATGGCAAAATTATGATTTTGCCCCTAGGCTCGTAATTTATTTTTCAACACATTTTCTCAATAAACACGTCTAGCTGAACATTTATTTCTCTTACAACTACTCACCATTCTCACCATTTCATGCATTTATGACACAAATTCATTCTTTGCATTTAAGTCCTATTTAGGTGTTTTCATGCAAACACCTTTCACAAAAGTTGTTTCTCATCTCTCTATCATTCATTTTCTTTAATAAAAACTCAGCTAACAACATAAATACTCTCATGGCAAGTCCTTAGACTTCCCACCATAATGCAATTTAGTCCCCTCATTAGCTAGCTTAAGCTTTGGGGGTTCCAAAAACACAAAAATCACCAAGAAAGACCTCTAAAATCACTTACTTGCTAGAGGATATCTTGACTGAAAGTTTAAGCTTCAAAACCCCTACTCCTTGCTGAAATTTTCAATGGAGGAAGAAGAGAATGAAAAAAGATGATAGCTTCCTCTTTTCTTTATCTTATTTTATTCATTATAGCCACCTAATATCACCAAATTTGACCAAAATTTAATGCTCTTGTCTCCCTAGCTTATATGGCCGGCCAACACACATCTAATGGCCTAATTTCACTTTAAAAACCTCTATTTTGATATCCTTTAACAATTAGACACCTCTAACTTGAAATTTGAAACTTTCGCACTTTATGCGATTTAGTCCTTTTTCGAAATTATGCAATCAATCGTTAAAATTAAGGTACCAAAATTCTCATGCATCCTTAAAAACATGTTACGACACATAAAATAATATCAAAATAATTTTCCTCGACCTCGAATTAGTGGTCTCGAAACCACTGTTCCGACTAGCCCCAAAATCAGACTATTACAACTCTCCCCCTCTTTAGAGATTTTCGTCCTCGAAAATCTTACCGGTAAAGAGGTTTGGATATTTTTCTCTCATGGCTTCCTCCGGTTCCCATGTAGCCTCTTCTACACCGTGTTTTTGCCACAACACTTTTACTAAGGCTATGTCCTTATTTCTCAACTGTTTCACTTCTCGAGCCAAGATTTTAATTAGCTCTTCCTCATATGTCATATCCGGTCGTATCTCAATTTCTGTTGGAGGAATCACATGCGAAGGATCGGAGCGATAACGCCTTAACATTGATACATGGAACACATTGTGAATTTTTTCTAACTCTACCGGTAAAGCCAACCGATATGCCACTGGCCCAATCCTTTTGGTAATCTCGTACGGCCCTATGAATCTCGGACTCAATTTACCCTTTCGACCAAATCTCAATATTTTCTTCCACTGTGACACTTTCAGAAATACCTTATCGCCCACTTGAAACTCAATTTCTTTTCTTTTCAAATCCGCGTACGAATTTTGTCGGTCCGAAGCAACATTCAGACTATCCCGGATCACTTTCACTTTCTCCTCAGTCTCTTTAACTAAATCAACCCCATGAATTTTCTTCTCACTCAGCTCGGTCCAATACAAGGGAGTCCGACACTTACGACCATATAAGGCTTCACACGATGCCATCCGTATGCTTGGTTGATAACTGTTATTGTAAGCAAATTCAACCAAGGGTAGATATCTTTCCCAACTAGCTTCGAACTCTAACACATAGCATCGGAGCATATCCTCAAGAACTTGGATTACTCTCTCAGACTGACCGTCAGTTTGAGGATGAAAAGCAGTACTAAAATTCAACCTTGTACCCAAGGCCTCCTGTAACTTCTTCCAAAACCTCAAAGTAAATCTCGGGTCTCTGTCCGAGATAATAGATACAGGAACTCCATGTAATCTTACTACCTCTGCAATAAACAGCTCAGCTAACTTTTCTAGTGAATAATCAATACGCACAGGTATAAAGTGAGTCAACTTCGTTAATCTATCAACAATAACCCACATAGCATCTTTCTTCTTCGGAGTCATAGGCAAGCCCGTAACAAAATTCATGGTAATCCGATCCCACTTCCACTTAGGAACCATCACTGGCTGAAGTAATCCCGAAGGCACTTGATGCTCAGCTTTCACTTGTTGACAAATCAGACATCTTGTTACATACTCTGAAATGTCACTTTTCATTCCCGGCCACCAATAAAATTTCTTCAGATCATTGTACATTTTCATACTGTCCGGGTGTACCGACAAATAACTACTATGTGCCTCTTGTGAAATTTCTCGGATCAACTCGTCATTTCTGGGTACACAAATTCTATCATGGAACATTAAGCAACCATCCGAACTCACCCGGAATTCAGAATTAGTTCCTGATTCACACTTAGCTCTTTTAGCTAGTATCTCACTATCATTGATTTGAGCCTCACATATTTGTTGAACAAATATCTAGCTCTCAACTCGGCCAGTATAGCACCATCATCAGACAATGACAAACTCGTGCTCATAGCTCTCAAAGCATACAAGGATTTTATACTTAGAGCATCCGCAACTACATTCGCTTTCCTCGGATGGTAATCAATCACTAACTCATAATCCTTCAATAATTCGAGCCATCATCATTGCCGTAAATTTAATTCCTTTTGATCCATCAAATACTTCAAACTCTTATGATCCGTGAAGATTCGACACTTCTCACCATATAAGTAATGTATCCAAATCTTTAACGCGAAAATAATTGCGGCCAACTCCAAGTCATGAGTCGGATAATTCTTCTCATGTGGTTTTAGCTGCCTCGAGGCGTAACCGACTACCTTACCCTCTTGCATCAGCACACAATCGAGACCATTTAACGACGTGTCACTGTAGACCACAAACTCTTTTCCCGACTCAGGTTGTACCAAAATCGGTGCCTCCGTCAACAACGTTTTCAATCTCTCGAAACTCTGCTGGCATTTTTCAGTCCATTCAAACTTAACATCCTTGTGCAATAGTTTCATCATCAGAGTAGCAATCATAGAGAATCCCTTCACAAACCGCCTATAGTACCCTACTAAACCCAAAAAGCTTCTGACTTTCGACATGTTCCTCGGTGGTTTCCACTCCACAATAGCCAAGATCTTTCCCGAATCAACTCTAATACCTTCGCCCAACACAATATGTCCTAGGAGTCCTACCTCTCGAAGCCAAAACTCGCTCTTACTAAATTTAGCATATAACTGCTTCTCTCTTAAGGACTGTAAGACAATTCTCAGATGTTCTGCATGATCACTATCATCTCGAGAATAAATCAATATGTCGTCAATAAAGACAACCACAAACTTGTCCAAATACGGCCGGAAGACACGGTTCATTAAATCCATAAAAATCGCAGGAGCATTTGTTAAATCGAATGGCATGACCAGAAACTCATAATGGCCATACCTCGTCTGAAATGTCGTTTTTGGTACATCTTGCTCCTTAACCCTCAACTGGTAATAACCGGACCTCAGGTCGATCTTGGAGAACACCATAGCTCCCTTTAGTTGATCAAATAGATCATCTATCCTCGGCAAAGGACACTTGTTCTTCACAGTTACCTTGTTGAGCTGTCTGTAGTCTATGCACAATCTCATCGACCCATCTTTCTTCTTTACAAAAAGTACTGGAGCACCCCACAGTGAATAGCTCGGTCTTGCAAAACCCTTATCCGTTAACTCTTGCAACTGAACTTTTAGTTCTTTCAACTCTAGTGGGGCCATCCTATACGGAGCAACCGAAATGGGTGTTGTTCCCAAAATTAACTCAATTCCAAACTCGACCTCTCTAACTGGGGGTAATCCGGGTAACTCTTCCGGGAATACATCCAAATACTCACATACAACCGACACTGTTTCAATCTTTACTTCAAACTCTTGAGTGTTTAACATGAAAGCTAGATAAGATTCGTACCCTTTTCTTAGATATTTCTCAGCTATCATGGAAGAAATCATCACCGATAAACTATCTGACTCACCTGATTCAACCCGAATAACATCTCTATTTTCACATTTCAATTCAATAAATTTACTACCACAATTCACTAAAACACTATGGGTAGTTAACCAATCCATACCAAGAATCAAATCAAATTCATCAAACGGTAACAACATAAGATTTGCCGGAAAACAATGACCCCTAATTGTCAAAGGACAGTTCCTACACACCTTGCCAACTAACACCTGTTTACCTAGTGGATTTGACACCTTTACCACAAATTTAGTAGACTCAACAGTCATACTCAAACTAGATGCCAATCTCATACAAATATAAGAATGGGTTGACCCCGGGTCAATCAAAGCAATAACAGAGGTGTCATAGAGAGAGAATGTACCTGTTATTACATCCGGTGATTACGCCTCTTCTCGAGCGCGAATAGCATAAGTTCTTGCTGGCGCTGGGCCCTCTGGCTTCACAGTAGTGTCTTGTGATACACCTCTACCACTAGTCCCACCTCCCGGGTTCTTTTGTGGCTTACCTCTAAAGGATGCACTGCTTGATCTTATCTCTTGCTTCCTCTCCTTGTCACCCCTTTCAGGATAGTTTCAGATGAGATGGTCGGGGGATCCACACTTATAACAATTTCGATTGCTTCCCCAACACTCCCCAGTGTGATGTCTGCCACAACTTGGGCACTCTGGTTTGGACTTTGGATTGCCTACACTTGCTATCGAAGTGGCCTAAACTCTTGAACCCGAATACGTGTTGCCTCGCTCTCTTTGCGAATACCCGACTGATGTAGTCATCCGAGGGTTCACTTCCCTGGACCTCTTCGATTGAGCTTAGTATGATTTGCTCATCGGCCTCTTCCTTGCATCCCGAGCCTCATTCAGGGCTTTCCTCTTTTCCTTATTCAATTCTTCGGCCTTACTAGCCCTATCCACCAATACCACAAATTCTTTTAGCTCTAAAATCCCGACTAAGAGTCTGACATCTTCATTCAACCCATCATCAAATCTCTTGCATAAGATAGCTTCCGTGGATATACATTCTTGCGCATACTTGCTGAGCCTAACAAATTCGCGCTCATATTCCGCCATAGTCATTTTTCCTTGCTTTAACTCAAGGAATTCTTTTCGTTTCTGGTCTACAAACCGTTGACTTATATACTTCTTTCGGAACTCTTCCAAGAAGAAGTCCCACATTACCCTCTCTTTAGGAACCACTGATGTTAACGTTTTCCACCAATGGTATGCTGAGTCCCTCAGCAAAGACACGGCGCATTTCAAGCTCTCCTCAGGTGTACAGGAGAGTTCATCAAAAACCCTCATTGAGCTCTCAAGCCAGAACTCTGCTCGCTCAGGGTCATCATCTATATTAGCTCGAAAATCCTCAGCCCCTTGCTTCTGAATTTTGTCTACCAGGGGCTTAGTTGTCCTCACCATTTCTATACCTCGGGGAGCCATAGGGACTGGCTGAGGTATAGCTGGGGTGGAGGAGGTTGAGCATTGAGGTTTGCTCGTACATACTCAGTGTACCAGTTACTCATCATTTGGAGAAAGGCTTCCCGAGCCTCTTCTCTTTGACCCCTAATCTCGGAGCTACTCTGCACAGGCGAGGTCCCTTGCGCAAGAGCCAGTGCATTACTAGCTGCGTCATCAGCAGCCGATTGTTCGAGATCCATATACTACACAAAACAAGTTCAAAATCATCAGAAGCCACCACACTATCATCATACGTTTATGGCATGCATAGCTAGACTCCTACACATGCTAGGGTAGTCCTAGAACCGACTAAACTATAGCTCAGATACCACTAAATGTAACACCCCTTACCCGTATCTTCTACCAGAATTGGGCACGAGGCATTACCGGGCTCGACTCACTTGGTCATATAACTTTGAGTTAGCAAATTCTATTCCAAATTCAAACATTTTCAATCTTAAATCTAACTTCCTTATAATGGGCCTATAGGGCCCTATACTAACCACCGGAAAATATCGGACATAAAACGAAAACTTTGACACATTTAGATAAATGTCACCTAAACAGGGGTCACACGCCCGTAGACTAGATGACACGCTCGTATATCATCTCACACACCCGTGTATCATCTCACACGCCCGTGTTCAATGCCCGTGGTCGACACTGACTTGAGTTGCATGACCTGGACACACGCCCATATGGCTGGACCGTGGTCGCCTCTGATTATTTTCCCACGGCCTGGGCACGCCCGTGTGCTTCAACCGTGTGACAATTCAAATTCCAATTTTCAGATGCAGACTTCACACGGCCTGGGCACACGCCCACGGCTTGATCGTATGTCACACGGCCTAGACGCACGCCCGTGTGCCTACCCATATGGACAAGAACAAGGTTGTTTGCCAAGCTCTTTGCACCCCTATAGCTTACACTACATGAACCCATTCAACATACTAATAAACATCTCATAATTTTAATATGAACTTCCATAGATAATTTTGTAATTTCATAAATGATAAGGTGAGCCATCAACCATGGCAATATACAAAATAGTTATCTTAACAAGGGCCAATACATTTTGGCTAAAATGACAAAATATCCTAACTAGTCTAGCCCCTATACATGCCATGTAAAAAATCATTAAGTCTAGGTATACCGAGGTGAGCTGATAGTGTGGGCAATCTTCTAGATATCCTCGTATCTCGACTTGGCTCTTAAACTCTATAAAACAAGGGAAAAAGAGAAGGGGGAGTAAACTTTAAGCTTAGTAAGTTTACATGTAAACAATATAACATTATAACATGTATTAAACATTTACATAGCATTACATACTAAGCAAGAAACAATCTACATTCATGATCATGCTTACTCATTTTCTCCATTCCCACATTCCAACCATATCACAAGCTTAATGCATACATTCATTAACAGGTCCCCCTGCACTTAGCATCACAAAGTCACATAATACAACACATCACTATCTCTAATTCCATTACTCATAGTCAAATTATTCGGTGGTTTCGCACTTAGCCCACCAACAGTCTTTATTAGGGTGGTTTCACACATAACCTACCAAATGATGAATAGACGATGGTATCGCACATAGCCCATCGTAATCAAGCAACAAGGTGGTATCGCACTTAGCCCACCAACAAGTGTCGTCATTACACATTTATATAACTATTTCATCGTTCACACAGTAATTATTCAATGACTACCACATTCAATCCACTTGAATCACACATGTTCTCAATCATGTCATACACAAATTAGCAACATAATGTTTACACAAATATGCATTGTTAACACATAAACTTACCTCGGTGCAAAAAGTGTTAATTAACGATTTAATCCGTCACCTTGCCTTTTCCATGATCAAGGTTGATTCCACGCTCTTCTTGATCTATAACAATGAAATTCAATTCTTTTAGATCATTCTATGATCATAATACATCAAAATCTATACTTGGGCAAAAATGACCATTTTGCCCTTGTACTATGGCAAAATTACGATTTTGCCCCTAGGCTCGTAATTTATTTTTCAACACATTTTCTCAATAAACAAGTCTAGCTGAACTTTTATTGCTCTTACAACTACTCACCATTCTCACCATTTCATGCATTTATGACACAAATTCATTCTTTGCATTTAAGTCCTATTTAGGTGTTTTAGTGCAAACACCTTTCACAAAAGTTGTGTCTCATCTCTCTATCATTCATTTTCTTTAATAAAAACTCATCTAACAACACAAATACTCTCATGGCAAGTCCTTAGACTTCCCACCATAATGCAATTTAGTCCCCTCATTAGCTAGCTTAAGCTTTGGGGGTTCCAAAAACACAAAAATCACCAAGAAAGACCTCTAAAATCACTTACTTGCTAGAGGGTATCTTGGCTGAAAGTTTAAGCTTCAAAACCCCTATTCTTTGCTGAAATTTTCGGTGGAGGAAGAAGAGAATGAAAAAAAAAATGATAGCTTCCTCTTTTCTTTATCTTATTTTATTCATTATAGCCACCTAATATCACCAAATTTGACCAAAATTTAATGCTCTTGTCTCCCTAGCTTATATGGCCGGCCAACACACATCTAATGGCCTAATTTCACTTTAAAAACCTCTATTTTGATATCCTTTAACAATTAGACACCTCTAACTTGAAATTTGAAACTTTCGCACTTTATGTGATTTAGTCCTTTTTCAAAATTATGCAATCAATCGTTAAAATTAAGGTACGAAAATTCTCATGCATCCTTATAAACATGTTACGAAACATAAAATAATATCAAAATAATTTTCCTCAACCTCGAATTAGTGGTCTCGAAACCACTGTTCCGACTAACCCCAAAACCGGGCTATTACAAATTTAGTCTTACACTAGTATATGTGATAGCCTATTATCCATAGGCAGGATTTTGTAGTATCCAACATCTATACACCTTAAACGTTTAATGAAATGGATAAAGCATTGAACATGAAACATAGCACACCAATATTATAATTATATATAGGTGGTTGGAATACATAATCCGGATAGGCTTTCCATTCAGAGAAGTGAAATTCAGAAGTTCCAATGCCCTTGCAGCTGTAAGTAAACATAGTTGAGGATTCAGTGATTAAGATAATGAAAAATAAAGAGATCTTATCTAAAGTAAAATCAATTAACAGCTGCAAAAAATGAAAATAAAAGTCCTCTCTGCAAAGAATGCATACCATCTCTTCTTACAAAATCACCACCCTGCACAACAAACATAAGATGTTAGTCCACAAGAAAAAGACACTTATGTGCAAAAAAATTGGGTTGGACACAGCGAAGTTTAGTAAAATTTTGAGGATTCACAACATGGTAAATACAACCTTAAAAACTACATCACAAGAAAAGCAGTCGTGACCATCAGCCATGTTTCCTACAACATAAACAATAGTGATTGACTAAACGACATTCCACTTCTAAGCAGCCTATCGATATGTCTAATAATAATAATAATAATAAAGTGGCAATTCTAAAACCACAAGAAACTTAGGTATGCAATAGAAGCAATGCCTACAAATGATCGGACCTGCACTTCTGATACAAGACTAATTGAATTATCAATTGGCATGAAGGGCTTGAACAACTGAATGAAAGATTGTTGTTTACTGTTGATAAACTGTAATAGTAACATATTTTAATCCCACATTTAGTATGCTTTTTGATGATTTAAGCCTCGATTCATATAAAAAGGTGCTCTTAATCCTTTCTTTTCATGTCTTATACCCAGGAAAGCACTCGAGGATGAAAAGAGCATAAAACGGGCCCAAAACGGAGTAAATGGGCCATATCACGAAATCGACATGGCCTGCCCTAAAGATCACCCGGTCGTGCCTTGTCAAGCATCTAGAATACGGCCTTACCCTCTAGTCACATGGCCGCGCCTCATTAAAGAAGTCCAACACGGCTTGAAGACTAGCCACACGGGCGTGTGACCTGGCCATGTCCCTGTCGTGGCAAAGAGCAATTTCATTCGGATTTGGATACTTTGGGGCGAAGAAACACATTCTAAGAGCCTATATAAACCCCCTAAGTACCATCTTTGAGGTAGGCCAAGGAGTCAAGCCGAAAAGGTCAGAATTGTGGGAATCACTCGAAGTTAACCAGTTGATCCATCCCAAGAAGCCGGAATTCTACTCAAGACGGCAGATTTCTCCTTCAATTCCTTCACGGAGTTTTAGGGATTTCTTATGTTTTGTTTTATCTTTTCTCTTGAGATGGTTTCTTTATTTATTATGAACTAAATCCTTCAGATACCTGAAGGGGATGAAACCTAGATGAATCTTGTTATTGTTTTCTGAATTATATGATAAATACTTAGTTTGTTCTTAATTATGTATGCTTAATCCAAATTTGATGTGCTTAGGTGGAGGAGGAATAGACCCTTCCTAAAATTAAATCTAGCATAATTAAGTGGAGTTGATCGCACGCCTAGAGATAGGGTGACGAGATTTTTCCGAATTAGGGTGGAACCTAATATGGGAATCCATAGATCGATTTATTGCTATTCTAGGGGGTTATTATTCGAGAAAGAGATTTCCGTTAATTATCCTAGGGTTAGACGTTATTCGCCTCAAGAGAGGGTTTAATATACGTTAGGGAGTCCTACGGATCAAACTAAGTGAATAAATCGTATGGTTCAGTGTTAGATAACAAGTGAAGTCTAGGTGGATTCTTCCTGAGGGTATCGTCGTGATCAACTGATTTTTCCTTCAAGTTATTTTCCAATTCATTCTTTTTGTCTTCGCGTCTTTAGCTTAGTAGTTGTTAATTTAGATTAAGGAAACTTCACTTTATTTTAGGCTAAATAATAAAAAGAAAGTTAGTATTAGTACTTTTAGTTCCTTTGGGTTCGACAATCTGGTCTTGCCTAAACTATACTACTGTTCGATAGGTACACTTCCCTTTAATCGTTGTCAGAGTTAGTTTCCAGGTTCGATCTCATTCATTATAAATTTAAAACTCTGATTTCAGCAATCAAGTTTTTGGCGCCGTTGCCAGGGAACTAAAATATTAAGAAAGCTCTATTTTTATTACTTTAGTCATTATTTTTATTTTATTTTTCGCAATTTACTTTTATTTTTATTTTTTTTAGGTTAAATTTTGATTTCACTAAATTTTCTTTCTTCTCCTAGCAAGTACCTCTAGTTTATGACTAGAAGGAACCCGAGAGGACCTTTGGTATACGATAGTGAAATTGAAGCTACCGTTCGTAGGACTCGCAGAGAAATCAGGCGAGCTCTAAATTACACAGAGGAAGATCAAGAAGGTAGATCCAATCCTACTGAAGGGATGGACGAGAATAACCCACAACCACATGATGTGGGGGAAAACAATGCTCCACGTACTATGTTTGATTATGCTAAACCGCATTTAACAGGAGCAGAATCGAGTATTGTTAGGCCTGCTATAGCTGCTAATAATTTTGAATTAAAGCCTAACACAATACAAATGATTCAACAGTTTGTTCAATTTGATGGTTTGCAAGATCCAGACACTCATATAGCTAACTTTTTAGAGTTCTGCGATATCTTTAAAATAAATGGCATTTCTGATGATGCCATACGTCTTCAGTTATTCCCTTTTTCATTAAGGAATAAAGCCAAACAGTGGTTAAACTCGTTACCACGAGGATCAATCACTACGTGGGAACAAATGACCGAAAAATTTTTATTGAAATATTTCCCACCGGCCAAAATGGCCAAATTACGGAATGGTATCTCTTCTTTTGTGCGGATGGATTTAGAGACATTATACGATGCATGGGAGAGATACAAGGATCTCTTGAGAAGGTGTCCACACCATGGTCTACCCTTGTGGCTACAAGTCCAAACATTCTATAACGGTGTAAACCCCTCAACGAGACAACTAATCGATTCAGCCGCCGGTGGAACCCTTAACAACAGAACTCCTGAAGCAGCCTACGAGTTCATTGAAGAGATGTCACTGAATAACTATCAGTGGCAAGTGACAAGGACAAAACCGACAAAATCAGCCAGAGTTTACAACCTCGATGCAGTGACCACACTATCAACACAGATAGAGATGATAAATAAAAAGCTTGATAGTTTGTGTTCTTCGTAGGTACACCCAGCCATGCAGTGCTACGCAAGTGGAATTGTGGCGAATTCTGAGTACCCACCCTACCAACCGGGAGCAGAGAGCGAACAGATGAACTATATAGGTAATAATTTCAAATCTAATAATAATCCTTATAGTAATACTTATAATCCAGGTTGGAGGAACCACCCAAACTTTTCGTGGGAAGGTCAAGGAAATCAAGGAAATCAAAGGCAACAACCTCCTCAAAACTTCCAAAATCAGCCCTATCCACAAGAGAAGAAGCCAAACCTCGAAGAGATGCTGACAAAATTTATGGCAAACACGGAAAATCGTTTCCAAGAAAATGAGAAAACACTTAAAGATCGACAAGCGTCAATGGAAAAACTTTCTAATTTAGTCAAAGAAGTCACTAATGCAGTCAGTCAACTTGCAAAGTTAATGGCAGAATGACAGCAAGGACGTCTACCAAGTAACACCGAGATTAACCCAAAGGAGCAAATTCAAGCCATCACAGCTCATGATAGCAAAGGATTAGACGAACCAAACAAAGAGATAGACGAAGATAAAATAGAGGTAGCACAAGAAGAGCCAAAACCGGTAATCAAATAGTACCAACCTCGTATACCTTATCCCGAAGTGATGAAAAAAGACGATTCAGAGGAGCAGTTTGGTAAGTTTCTTAAACTTTTAAAGAAATTACATATTAACTTACCTCTTCTTGAAGCTCTTTTTCATATGCCAGATTCGAGGAAATTTTTAAAACAGCTCTTGACAAACAAACGCAAATTAGATGAAGAGCCACATGTGGTGAACGCAGTATGCTCAGCCATGTAACAAAATAGACTACCACGGAAGCAAAAAGATCCAGGGAGTTTTGCTATTCCTTGTTTAATTGGTAGACTAAATGTTGATAATGCATTAGCTGATTTAGGGGCAAGTATAAATGTCATGCCTTATACATTGTTTAAACGACTAGGTCTAGGGAAGCCCAAACAAACTAGGATGAGTATTCAACTAGCTGATAAAACTGTTAGAATTCCTAGGGACATTATCGAAGATGTTCTTGTAAAAATCGACAAATTTGTTTTCCCAGTAGATTTTGTTATCTTAGACATGGATGAGGATAATTCAATCCCTTAATTTTAGGAAAACCCTTCCTAGCAACTGCCAAGAATAAAATTGATATTGCCACAGGAGAACTCATACTTTGTGTAGGTAACGAATCAATCAGTCTTCAAGCTCTTGACTCGACCAGGACAACAATCGATGAAGGTAAGAAAAACAATTCAAATGATAATCAAATTGTTCAACTTTCATCGCAGGAAACACCACAAGAATACAAAGCTGAGCCGAATCATAAACCCCAAACTAACAAAGAAGAATTACATAAGGAACAAAGCCTAGGGGTTGACAAACTAGAAAAGCAGAAGACACATGTCAAAGAAGAACAGGAACCACACGAAGTAACACCAGAAGAACCACCAGAAGAGCTCGTAGGAACATCAAATCACTTCAAAATAGGAGACCAGGTACTGATAGACAAAGCAGATCCTCGCATCGCCACAACAGACCTGAAAGCAAATGGAGAAATTCCTCTTAAGGTACACAATATCTTCCCGCACGGAACAGTCGAGGTAAGCAACCCAACATTCGACACTTTTAAGGTACACGCTTATCGACTTAAACCTTATCAAGAAAATAGAACTGTAAGTACGAGGGAAGATATTCAACCTTTAAACCTCCCCAAATTTTTTTTCAATGTCGAGGAAAGTCTAGCTTCAGACTGTAAACGAGCGCTTCTCGGGAGGCAACCCGAGCACTAACACTATTTACTTTTAAATTTATTTTCTTTCTTTCCTTCTTTATTTAAAATTTAGTTTTACACTAACATAAAAGTGTAGAAATCCAGACCACACGGTCTTACACACGGCCCTGTCCGTGACCATGTGGACCACCAGAATCCCTGTACTGACATAGTAGAGGTCGTGCGAATCAAATCCCAACTAATCTCGACGTCACGGATCCAACCACTACCCCACGGGCACCGACAAAGTGGCACGGCCGTGCCCTATGACCGTGTGAAGCTACTGACTTACCAAGCACGAGTAGAACACGCTCGTACCCCCCAACCGTGTCAACATACTGACTTCTCGAACACGGGCGTGATTGGCTGAAACACGGGCATGGTGAAACAACATGCATGGATACACGGCCGTGCGATTCGATACGCCCTCAGACCACGGGCGTGGGGACATGCCAAACTTGAGCTCCTATTTAAACCCCACAGCCCTTCCCTTTCTCCCCAGCTTCTTTCTCCCTTCTTTTTCTTTCAAAATTTCTTTTCTTTACTTAGAAAAGGTATCCAGACTCTTGAGCTACACTATAATCATGCCGAAGAAGCGTAAGAAGGCAAGCATAGTCTCCACAAAGGAGACCCTACACATAAGTTCATGCCAGCCGCTTCATCCAAACACCAAGCCAAGGGTCTTTGAGACCATTTAGTTTCTATTTTTCTTTTCTCTTTTGCTTCAATTTCCTTATCTTTACTTCTCTTCTACTCTAGTTAGTTTAATTTATTTTAGTTTCTTAGTGTCAGGCTCTGCAGGCTGCTAGGGAATCATGCCACTTCCGCCACCGCCAGCACCTTCGCAGCCCTAGAAGTCACACCCACCTCGCGAACCATCCATCAATAAGGACTCTTCGGTCCATCCACCTTTTTTTTATTTTCCTTCCTAGTCTCCTTTCCTTTTTCTCTCTTGTTTTAAATTATATATTTAGTTTATTTTAAATGTGTCTTAATAATCCCTAGCTAATCCTCTACGAGCTTCCCAATTTCTTCATCTAGCACAAGATCATCATCCAGACCGACTCCTTCAAACATACACACCACGACCCCTACCATCCTCCAGGGACACCATCCAAAATTCAGGGAGTATTCTTTCCCCTTCTCTTTTGATTTACCCCGTGAATGTTATATCTATCTTTGTACATTGAGCGCAATGTACATCTTAAGTGTGGGGGTGAATATTTATTTGAAGAAAGGGCCTAACTTTCTGCATTATTCTCAAATCCGGCCAAACTTTTTTCATTATTCTCAAATCCCTGAATTTAGTCTTGTTTTTAAGTAAATTTTTCATATTACTAATTAGGATGAAATTTCTGATGGTTTATGATTTTTATTGATATGTTTTAGATTAAGTCATAGTTAATTGTGCATTAATGATTAAATTAGAAGAATATTAGAGAACGAAGCATGATAAGTCTATTTTTCAAAATAAAATTCTTGCTAGGTTGTTAATCTAAATTTGAGTATTGCTTTGAAATTTGAAATTTACAAGGTTGATGTCAAAACACCCTTAATTTTTGTGAGATTTTGAGCCTTATAGAGCATATATTCTTTTTCATGCTCACTTTATTGATTATGAGTGTGTCAACTTTGAACTGTTATTCTAGAACTTGCCTCGATTATACATGTTGAGACCACACCTATGATTTGATATACTGAGATGATAAAGGCACCTAGGATTTAACCCACTCACTCCACTAAATAGCCTACCTTAACAACTAACCCCTAGTAAACCCCGTTGATCCTAACAACCCTTTTTATTAACTCATCAGCTAATATTAACCCAAAACCCCTTTGTATTTGTTATCACCATTCCTTTTGACTACCCTTATATCGAGATTAGATTTGATGTGTTGTCTAGCTATTATTTTTAAGTAATAGATTCATTCATTATTATGTAATATTATTAGTTTGTTCTTACAAAAAATAGAAGTATTTTCATTATTAGTTCTATAATTAAATGAGCTTACATGTTAAAATTCCACATCTTGAGGGAAAAGCTCGTATTATTAGTTTTCAATTAATGTAATCATTTAGGATTAGTTCAATTTTTGTTAGTTAGGCAATTCGTTAAGTCCGTCTCGATTCTAACCTTCTAACTTAGTCTTTATCCACACCTTTAACCCTATCCCCGTTACAACCCTGTTAAAGACCTTTTGATTTGTGTATCATCTCATATTACAGTGGTGGAGCTTTGATTTTCAGGAAAGCCTATGGGATTAACTTTTCAAGTTCGACTTCTGAGAGCTTAATTTTGAACCTTAAACACCTCGAGTGATTTGAGTGAATATTTAGTGAGGATGTCAATCCATGTTGATTTTGAATTAAAGGTAATTATTTAGATAAGGGGAGACACCTACGTTTTTGTGCTACAAATGTATGACTTTGATTGTTTGAATCTTTAGGACTCTTCGAGTTAGATCATCCATGTATAAATTATCTATGAATTATGATGAGACATTGTTGATAGGAATTATGAATCATGGAAAGTTTGTCTTAATTGTAAGTTGAGAATTTTGCTTGAGGACAAGCAAAAGCTT
Organism: Gossypium australe; assembly: GCA_005393395.2. Classification (NCBI taxonomy): domain Eukaryota; kingdom Viridiplantae; phylum Streptophyta; class Magnoliopsida; order Malvales; family Malvaceae; genus Gossypium; species Gossypium australe. The sequence continues at coordinate 56,633,572 of CM016614.1, forward strand.
AAGTGTGGGGGTATTTGATAAACCGTAATAGTAACATATTTTAATCCCACATTTAGTATGCTTTTGGATGATTTAAGCCTCGATTCATATAAAAAGGTGCTCTTAATCCTTTCTTTTCATGTCTTATACCCAGGAAAGCACCCGAGGATGAAAATAGCATAAAACGGGCCCAAAACGGAGTAAATGGGTCATATCACGAAATCGACACGGCCTGGCCCAAAGATCACTCGGCCGTGCCTTGTCAAGCATCTAGAACATGGCCTTACCCACTAGTCACACGGTCGTGCCTCATTAAAGAAGTCCGAACACTGCTTGAAGACTAGTCACACGGGCGTGTTACCTGGCCGTGTCCTTGTCGTGGCAAAGAGCAATTTCATTCGGATTTGGATACTTTGGGGCGAAGAAACACATTCCAAGAACCTATATAAACCCCCTAAGTACCACCTTTGAGGGGGCGGTGAAGCTAGGCCAATGAGCCAAGTCGAAAAGGTCAAAATTGTGGAAATCACTCGAAATTAGCCAGTTGATCCATCCCAAGAAGCCGGAATTCTACTCAAGACGGCGGATTTCTCCTTCAATTCCTTCAGGGAGTTTTAGGGATTTCTTATGTTTTGTTTTATCTTTTCTCTTGAGATGTTTTCTTTATTTATTATGAACTAAATCCTTCAGATACCTGAAGGGGATGAAACCTAGATGAATCTTGTTATTTTCTGAATTATATGATAAATACTTAGTTTGTTCTTAATTATGTGTGCTTAATCCAAATTTGACGTGCTTAGGTGGAGGAGGAATAGACCCTGCCTAAGATTAGATCTAGCATAATTATGCAGAGTTGATCGCACGCCTAAAGATAGGGTGACGAGATTTTGCTGGATTAGGGTGAAACCTAATATGGGAATCCATAGATCGATTTACTGCTATTCTAGGGGGTTATTATTCGAGAAAGAGATTTTCGTTAATTAACCTAGGGTTAGACGTTATTCGCCTCGAGAGAGGGTTCAATATACGTTAGGGAGTCCTACGGATCAAACTAAGTGAATAAATCGTATGGTTCAGTGTTAGATAACAAGTGAAGTCTAGGTGGGGTTCTTCCTGAGGGTATCGTCATGATCAACTGAGTTTTCCTTCAAGTTATTTTCCTTCAACTGAGGGTATCGTCTTTAGCTTAGTAGTCGTTAATTTAGATTAAGGAAACTCCACTTTATTTTAGGCTAAATAATAAAAAGAAAGTTAGTATTAGTACTTTTAGTTCCTTTGGGTTCGACAATCCGGTCTTGCCTAAACTATACTACTGTTCGATAGGTACACTTGCCTTTAATCGTTGTCAGAGTTAGTTTTCAGGTTCGATCCCATTCATTATAAATTTAAAACTCTGATTTCAGCGATCAACTATTTTAGAATTTTGGAATTATCAAGAAACATCAGTTAAATTGAGGTGTCTTTAAGCACCTAGTGATGACATAATAACCTCTATAAATTCATTATACGGGCCACAGAGCACCTTATACAGCTTGTAGACTTACAGGTCTTGACATAAAGGCTTGGAAGATGTTGGGTTGTTTGTCAACTTGATGCAAACCTCACTATCATGTTATATTAAAATGAAAAAACTGCTTAAAATACTAGAAGTCACTCCTAGTTTTCACTTGCAGTTTTAAAAGGATTTTCACTTTAATTTCTCTTTCATTAATAATAATTAGTTTTTTCAAAGAAAAAAAAAACATTAGTTGAGTCATTTTTATACTTTTATTTTTTCACCCATATGGTGAGTGTATATTGACCTAGCATATAGTAAACAATTACAACCCAGAAACTACCTTGCCCCTGACCACAAATGCTTCTTCAAACGTGAAAAATATCATATACAACAAAAACTTAAAGATTTAAAAAGAGGAATTATTCTTAATACAGTAATTTAAAAAATTCTAGAGAATAAAAGAACATCATAACAATGGGAAATAAGAATATCAGAACCTGTACAAAGGGCATGGAAATTTTCTATAGTCTTGGGAGCAATATCAGGAAAGAGCTGAAGAATCAAAGAAAACTGATAAATATAAGCAAAAACATAATCTCCAATATACACATATATAAACCCAATGCATAGTAATTCAAAACAAGAGTACATGGGCAAAGGACAATACAAAAATGTAAAATTTTGTTGACTTGCTTCCGTAGCTAAAATGATGCCTCAAAAACCATTCTTTCAGCAGGATCACCATCTATTGACACATCCATAAAAACTAGGGGATTCTTCTTCTTTGCCATCTTTGTTCACCAGATTCACAACTCAAGCTAGCATAACCAACAATCTAATCAAATAACAAGAAGCTAGAATCAGCAGATTAAAATTAATATTAGCTAACAAAGAAAAAAAACCTAAAACTACTTCATCATTAAAGCATTCCCAAGCTCACCAATCTTTATTAACGAATATAGCAAAGCAGACGGGACCTTTTTTCCCTTTATATACGTCATTTCTTTCATTCATTTAACTGTTTCAAGATACTAGTGAAGGTTTTGCAGAACATGGAGCGTATAAAAATAGATTTTCTTATACATAGTATATATCGAGATTAGGAAGAAGAAAATGGAAAGCATTGCAGGTAGCTATGAAACCTGAAAAATATTTCTTGTCCTATTTTAGCTTTGTGTAAATCATCCTAGCATTTCCAAACATACTGATTGCAGGAAGCAAGAAAACATGAAGAAAATCAAGTTGAAATTTTTGAAAAAGATGGAACCTATGGCGTAGTCATTAGAGCAATTACATAATCAAACTAGTGGACGATTGCAGGAATCAGAATCCCATGTCAGAAAAAGAAGAACAATGGCCATTACCCATTAGAGACATACTTCCCAAATGAAAAAATAAGCATACACTCTCTTAAAACAGTGAGCCAAATAATATCATAACCAAATCAAGCTAAAAACCTTAAACCCTGGAAAAACCAGCAAAAACACTTAAACTACAAGCTTATAGTAAACTCTACCTTAAACCATAAACTCAAAAACTGGATAATCATACAAAAAAACTAAATATACGTAAACATTTTAAAACGAAGTAAGCAAAAAAGAAACATAAAAAAAAATAACTACGCGAGTATTACATAAGAAAAATACTCTTTAAAGAAAAGGGGAAAATGTGCAATAGTAAGTGGTAAAGGCAGAAACCCAAAGATGATGTTGAAAAATGAAGAAGAAAAAGAGATTTTTGAAGGTGTAGCTGATAAGGCGAGAGAACTAAACATATAAATGAGTAAATATATGTTTGGAGGTTTGTTTCTATAGTAAACCCTAAGATGGGATCTCATGATGAAATCTCTATCGTTGGATTTGGTAGTAAAAGGTTTTTCTTTTTGCGACATTTTTACAAAAACGCCACTGTAACTCAACTTTTTGTAAAACGCCACTATAGCTCAATTTTAATTTTTTTTATTTTTAACATATTTTTCTGTTTTTTTATTTCAAAATTTTTGTGTTGAGATTATCATTTTTTTAAATTTTGAATATTAAACTTTTTAACTGAAATGTGGACTAAAATATTAAATTTTTAATTTTTAATTTTTTAAGTTTTTAATTTTTTTAATTTTTTAATTTTTAATTTTTAAATTTTAAATTTTAAATTTTTTGAAGATTTTTATAATTTTTAAATTAACATTTAAAAAAAATATTATCATGCCATGTGAATTACCTTGTAGGTTTTCACATCAATATCATTAAAAAAATTAATTTTACAATTACATTCCTATTAAAAATGAGATTTAACATTTTTTAAAAAATGGAAGGTTTTAGTTCAAAAAATAAGAATCAAATTGATAAAAATATATAAATATTGAAAGTTAAAATTTAATTACCATGATCAACTCTTTTAGGAATTAAATTGATATATGGGTATGGCATGGTCTAGTATTGTTGAAACGATTTATTTTTTCTTTCTTTTTTCATCAACATTATTCTTTTAAGCATGGTTCGCATTAATTGTTTAGATTTTTATAAATTTCGCTGCATCACCGACACCCAAATTACAAAACCTCAAGAAACCTTAACCGAAAAATGAAAACCAAAATGAAATACCAATCTCTCAAATCAAAAATGAATACAAAAACCCTAACATCGAATCTTCCAATAACGTCGATCAATGAAAAGCAGGAAAAAAAGGCAGGGTGGCAAAGAGAAACACCTAAAGGGTGTTTGGAGGATACCAATTTTAGGGGGGAAAATTAGGGGTTTCAGGGGAAGAAATTTGGGGATAAAACGGACCCTTTTTTTAAGGTAAAATATTTTTTTACGGCGTTTTTAATAAAAATGCCACAAAAAAATCATTTCCTTTTAAACAAAATGACATCATTTTGCTCTGCTAAAAATCTTTTATTTTGTCTGTTAAAAGTTATTAGTTATGTAACATCCTGAATTAATGGGTCATTGCGTTTAGTGTAAGGATATGTTTAATATGTTAATTTAAGTAATAGGGGTCCAAATTGGGCTCAGGATTAGGCAAAGGCCTTGGTTAAATTATCTGATGGGGCATTATAGAGTTAAAAGGGGTAATTGTGTTTAAAATACCAACGTGGGCTTGTGGCCCAACAAAAGGTGGCACTGCAAGCGAATTAGAAGGTGGCGTCATTAACAATTAAAGGGGCCCAAGTTTTGGCCGCAAGGAGCCCATGTTTTTGGGCCATTTTCGGCACTTAAAATAGAGCAAGGGGTGACGCCATACACAAGGAGTTAGGGGCCCAAAATTTAAGTTTTATGGAGCCCAAATCTTTTAACTTAAGTTAGCTAAATTCGGCATTAGGGTTAGATGAAGTGGACGGCTACAAGGCTCAAAAATAGGAGGATATATATGGATCTTATAATTGATAATATAGAAGATAAAAAGGAGAAAAGATAGGAGCTATCTGCAAGGCAAGGTGATGGCTGAAAATCCACCACCTAGAGGAGTAAAGAATTTGGCTACTTCATGGATAAGGGGTGCAAATTTTCCCTTTTTATTTGCTTGACTTTTAGTTATCAGGAAGGGCATTTTCGGTTTTAAACAATAGGTGCCGAAATTTCTATAAATAGGGGGGATATCTCATTGATTCTGGCATTTAAACCCTAATTTCCTCTTCATTATTGTGCCGAAATTCTTAGCCTCTCCCTCTACAATTTTCTATTCTTTAATTTCTTCAAAAGCCGAAACCTCTCCCTTCACTCTCTTTTCCATTCCTTTCCTCTTGAGCCGATTTCTCTAAAAAGCTGAAATCTCCATAGTTTTTCTCTCTTCATCCCACTTGTGAGTTAGATCTATTCTTCCGGCATTTAAATCTTTTTCTTTGGCATTGTCGAATCTTCTCTCTAGTGTTAGCCGAATCCCCTGTGTTAAGGTAAGTGTCAACTTCTGTTAAGCTCTCACGTTCTATTTCGGTTTTTGAAAGGCAAAAAGCCGAAAAGCTAATAGTTTAATGGTTCTATGTTGGGCGGCAATTCGGGATTTGAAGGAAACTTGGTCGTCTAGATCTAAAATCCGAAAATCGTTAGTCTCCAATTTCAGGATTTTAAGGTAAGAAGATTTTCCCTAGATTTTTACTATATTCCTTCATTATATGCAAGATCTTAACTATGATGAGGATTAACGATCATAAATTGTGATAGTAGTTCTGATAAGGACTTGTGATGGAATTAAATATGGATCAGGCAAAGGAGAGAATCCCTAAGTTTAAGAAACGAGCGGTATCCGCCGTTCGAGATTGGCCACTTGGTTGTGGACCGGCTTCTGAACAACACCTTAGGCAGATAGCAGTTGTGTCGACTACGGATAGCGTCGACATAGAAAGCATCGTTTTATCGGTAACCAGGTGTGTAGATCTCTAACACACTATTAATCCTGTATGTATGTCTATATATATGTTATGGGCTAAAAAGTCGGAAAGAGGCTGTATAGACAGTCGAGTGGAACCCTAAAAGGGTTAGGCATGGATGCCAGGTACGTAAACATAGAACTCTCTATGTGTATCGAAATATATGTAAGCCTGCATGATGTTTTCTTTATATGTGTATGCATGGGGGGAAAACTATGATATTGAAGGGGAAGTGCATGATAGATCACTTGGTGATCGGTGGTAGAAGTCCCACAAATGTCAATGTTAGGTCACATAGTGATCGATCGCTATGCCACATTTAATGACTCCTGAATAACAGGATGGCTGTCGTTATGGTGTGTAGCGGATGGAGGGTTGATTGTAGAAATCCCCAAGGTGTGATGGTTGGTACGGGTTGGTGTGTAGAGGATGGAAACCTAGGATGGGTTGGGTTATTAATCATTCATTATTTGATATATAAACATGATTTTTGCCTTTATATATGGGCCAGGGCCCATAATGTGTTTGTGGGCTCAGGTCGTTGTGTGCTTTGAGATTTATACACTGAGTCTTGGTGACTCATGCTTTCCTTTTTCTCTACTCTTCCAGATGAGCAGTAGATCGTGGACATGGGAGCTGAGACGGACTCGAGGGGCCATCAAGTTTTTATTTCTACAAGTTATTTTTGGGATTTCTTTAAGTTTTATTTCATTTTATTTTGAGAATATTTATGTAATAAGGCCCCCTAGTATTTATTCAACTAAGAAATTTTCAATGTTCTACAACTTATGAAATTATGACAAGGTTTATTTATACTTAATAATAATAATACAAAGGATATTATTTTTAAAATGTCATTCATTTATTCAAATAATGTCTAATTAACTTACGACTTCCAAAACCAACAAGGCAAAAGTTTTTAATGTATAACTCGTAGCATACCAGATCTGGTCGAAACGCATGGGCCGGGTTTGGGGGTGTTACAAGTTAAGTGATTTTATAAAACATTTATTATTACTATTTTTTATAAATTGGATTTTTATTAAAAAAAACCCAAGTACTCTCAAAATGAATATCGTATATTTTAATAAGAAAACAAATGATTAAATGGCTATAATTAATTATTAAGTTAGAATTATCCAATGTAAGCAATCAATATCTCACATATCAAATATCTATTAAAGATTGAGACGTTAATCATGATTTTATATTATTCTTTTCCGATCTAATCTCCATTTCATTAGAGATATTTCTTCCTAACTAAAATATAACTATTTTGCTAGATGTTCGATGTGGAATGATTTTAGTTTTTGTGTTTCATTTTTATTTGTTATAATTTGGTCCTATCCAAAATAGATAATTACCTATCCATATCATTCTGTTGTACTTTTTTTTTCAATGTTTTTTTTTGAATCTAATATTTAAATATATCAAATGGTTTAGATTAAATATTTTTAAATATAAAAGTATTAATTGATTGTATAAAATCTCATCATTTAACAAATCTCAAGTAAACCTTAAATCCTAAACCATTTAATATATATAAAGTTTATCTATTATCTCTTAAATTATTTAAACTATAATCATAATTTTAATATATTAAAATTAATATTATCTCTTTTACAATTATATAAGAAATTATTTAATATACAAATTAAAAGACACTAATTAATCTAAACCCCTAACCCCTATCCCTTAAACCTTAAAAACCTTAAACCCTAAAACCCTAACCCCCAAACACTTACCCATGACACCTAAACCTTAAACCTTAAACCATAAACCATAATCCATAAACCTTAAAATAGTAACTCCTAAACCTTAAACCTTAAACCACATACCCTAAACCATAAACCCTAAACTATAATGATAATTAATTCAATATTTTAAAATTAATACTATCTCTTTTACGATTGTATAAGAAATTATTTAATATATAAATTAAAAAACAATCAGTCATATACCCAAAAAACTTTAAAATTATTTTAAATAATAGTATTTTATTTTTTTTTCATTTTTAACATATATTTTTTCATTATTTTTTTAAAGAATTTAAATATTCAATTAAAAATAAATTTTATTTTAATTAATATAAATAAACCAGTTAAATAATAAATTGTATTTTTTTGCGGCGCTTAAGGTTGATCTATAACGGCGTTTTTCAAAAAGTGCCGCTAATACTTGATCTATAGCGGCGTTTTTAAATAAGCGCCGCTAATGCTTAATCTATAGCGGCGTTTTTCAAAGGTGCCGCTAATGACACTAAAGCGTTGTGCTTAATCTTTTTGCGGCGTTTTTTTAAAAAGCGTCGCTAATGGTCGACCTATAGCGTCGTTTTTCAAAAAGCGCCGCTAATGCCACTAAAGCTCAACAGAAAACGAAGTGGTTGTGCTTAATTTTTTTGCGGCGTTTTTCAAAAAGCGCCGCTAAAACCTTGTTTTGTTGTAATGAGGACCATATTGTAATCAGAGTTAATTAATTCTTTTCATGAAGGTATGTTTTAAGTGAAATTTGCTCAAAATTTATATTTTTGCATAATAATGTTAGCTTTAGTGTATGCATAAATCCTTATTATTTCAAGTATTTTTATGCTAATTAAAGTTGTAATATGTACGTTGATCTTAGTGATTGTGTATAAGGGTTTCCATGAAAATTTATAATTCCTTAGAAAAACTAAACATGCATGAAAGTTTAAGTCTTTAGAATTGACTTAGTAATTTCCTTGCAAAACCCAAGAAGGCATGGTAGTTTAAAAATGATTTAGGTGAATTTTGTTTGGTCTGTTTATGTAACACCCCAAACCCGGCCTATGCGTTAAGGCCAGTTTTGACATGTCACATGAAATAAATATACTTTAAGTCCTTTTAAAAATTTAAGTAAAACAGATTCCAAAATTTTGAAGATATATTATTGAATAAAAGATTGATTGATAAATCAATAAATTTGAGATGTAAGATCTCATAAACCGTAACTTTGAAAATATCATTAATAGTTCGAGAAGATTTAAAAGAATTTGAAAATATTTTTCGAAAAGTGTTGATGAAAATTTAAAGAGAAAATTTCCGAGTTAAAAATATATTTATGAAAGTTAATTATGAAACCCTTTTTTTTTGTATATCCATTTTAGAAAACGTTTATTTAAGTTTTTAGAAAAATCCCAATTTGAAGTACTTAGAGCAAATTAAAAATTCGTCAAACATAAAACAAAACAAAAATTAATCCAGAGGCCTTATTACAACCATAACTCAAAATAGTAAAGTAATTAAATGTACTAAAAGAAATCCAAAATCCAAATTAAACCGTTTTGTAGTATGCCCTTCACCGAGTCATCCATGGCCCAAGTCTCCATCACTGATCATTACCTGAAAAGGGATAAGGAAAAACGGGGTGAGTTACTAGAACTCAGTGTATAACCCCCTTATCATTGTCCACTGGGCCTGAATCCCATTTAACAATAATTTGGGCCTAAGCCCATTTTCAATAATAATGTATCAATTATTTCATGTGTATGTAATGCAATTCCCAAACCAAACCTAATATTCCATCCACTACACACCACCCGTACCAACCACCACACCTGTGGGGATCAAGTCAACCCACCCCGCCAACATACCAATCGCAGGCATTAAGCCATTTATAACAAATTTAATTGTGGACGAACCACCAGAATAACAGAATATATGTGGCATTGCCACTATACAGATTTGTGGCAGAGCCACCAAAATATGTGGCAGAGCCACCAGAACTTCTCTTCAATATTCTCCCATCCCATGCAAAATCATGTTTATAATGCATAACAAATCATGATTATAACAACAGTAATTTATTCGGATATTCATTACAAAAGTACGGCCCATTATAACAATTTATCGAATAGGCCCATTAAGCAAAGTATCAGATTGGCCCATTTAGCAAAATATCAGGACGGCCCATTTAGTAAAATATCAAATCGGCCCATTTAGCAAAATATCAAATTGGCCCATCAAGCCATAAAATCAGATTGGCCCATTAATCAATATATCCATTCGGCCATAAGGCAATATGCATCTATTTGGCCCATTAGGGGCATTTTCGTAATTTTCACAGCGTTATAACCGATTTTGTCAATTTTGTCAAAATAGTGAGATTTAAGCAAGTTTTCTCGGTTTCACCATAATACGATTTTAATCAAGTAATTTACTTCTAATGTGATTATAATCTCAATGGCACATCTCAAAATCATCATCAAATTCTAAAATTAAGACATGGGCTTGATAGAACACAAAGCAACGATCACAAGAGCTTGAGCCATCTCCGTTGTCACAAATTCAAATCTTTCTGAGTCATTATATATTTCAAACTCTTGTGATCTGTAAAAATATGACACTTCTCATCGTATAAATGATGTCGTTAAATTTTCAATGCAAATACAATAACGGCTAACTCTAAATCGTGCGTTGGATAATTCTTTTCATGCTGCTTTAACTGTTTGGAGGCATAGGCTATAGCTTTTCCCTCTTGCATCAAAACACAACCCAAACCGTTCAATGACCCATCCCTAAAAATCACAAATTCTTTACCCGACTCAGGTTGAACCAAAACTGGTGCCTCAGTTAACAATGCTTTCAACTGATCAAAATTTTGTTGACATTTCTCGGACCACGCAAACTTCACATCTTTCTGTAACAATCTAGTTATCAGTGTAGCAATCATTGAAAATCCCTTAATAAAACGTCGATAATAGCCAGCCAATCCCAAAAAAATTCTGACTTCTGATACATTTCTCGGTGGTTTCCAATCAACAACTGCTGAAATCTTACTCGGATCAACTCATATACCTTCCGCTGAAATAATGTGTCCAAGAAATTCAACCTTTCGAAGCTAAAACTCGCATTTACTGATATCTCTCAAGGTTTGAAGCACAATTCTCAAATGCTCAGCATGCTCAGACTCATCTCCTGAATAAATCAGAATGTCGTCAATGAAAACTAGAACAAATCTGTCTAAATCTGGTCTGAAAATCCAATTCATCAAATCCATAAAAATAGTAGGAGCGTTAGTTAATCCGAAAGGCATAACAAGAAATTCATAATGTGTATACCTCGTTCTGAACGCAGCTTTCAGCACATCTGAATCTTTAACTCGCAATTGATAATAGCCAGACCGTAGATCAATCTTTGAAAACATTGTTGCACCTTTCAACTGATCAAATAAATCATCTATTCTCGGCAACGGATACTTATTCTTTATCATAACCTTATTAAGCTGATGATAGTCAATACACATTCTCATCGATCCGTCTTTCTTCTTTACGAATAACACTGGCGCACCCCAGGGTGAAAAACTAGGTCGTGCAAAACCTCTATCTGTTAACTCTTGCAACTGAGATTTCAACTCTTTCAATTCTGTCGGAGCTATTCTGTATGGAGCTATCAATATCAGTAAAGTTCCCGGTACTAATTCCATAGCAAATTCAACCTCTCTTATCGGTGGTAACCCCGATTATTCTTCTGGAAACACATCCGTATACTCACAGACAACCGGCACTAATTCAATCTTAGATTCTGACACTTTTGTATCTAAAACGTAAGCAATATAAGCTTCACAACCTTTTCTCACATATCTCTGAGCTAACATAGATGAAATTACAGCCGGCAATTCACTCGACTCATCTGATTCAATTCGAAGAATTTCATTATTCTAACATTTCAACTCAATAATCTTTCATCTACAATTTACAACGGCATCATGCAAAGTCAACCAATCCATACCCAGAATTACATCGAACTCATCAAATGGAAAAAGCATCAAATCAGCTGGAAAACAGTAACCTTGAGTCATTAAAGGATAGTTCTTGCATACTTTATCAACTAGAACATATTTACCCAAGGGATTCGATACTTTAATCACAAACTCAGTAGACTCAACAGGCAAACTCTTATTAAACACCAAATTCATACATATATACGAATGAGTCGATCCAGGATCAATCAAAGCAATCACATTAGTGTCATAAAGAGAAAATGTACAGGTGATGACACATCTTCACGAGCGTGAATAGCGTAAGCTCTAGCAAGTGCTCTGGCCTCGGATCCCATAGGGGAATCCTTAGTCGTTCCTCTACTACTGGTCACATTTACTGCATTTCTTGGTGGCCTTCCTCTAGTGACTGTGTTACTCGGTCTTGTATTCTGTAATTTGTCTTTCTCATCTAATTCAGGGCAATCCTGTATGAAATGTTCTTACGAACTACATTTGAAACAAGCCCAGTTATTCATTCTACATTCACCAGGATGTGGTCTTTTACATCATTGACATTCAGGTCTATAGTTTCTCACATTTCCAACACTTGATACTGATGTAGCTTGAGCTTTAGGATTTGAGTATTGTTTTCCACGATATTTGTTCGAATACCCGATTGAAGCATTTGGACGAGTGTACGAATCTCTAGATTTCTTTGACGAAGATTGGTACGGTTTATTCATCAATCTTTTTCTTGAGTCTCTTGCCTCTGAATCTGCTTTTTCTCTTTTCTTTGCTAAGCTCCTAGGCTTTGCAAGCTCTATCAACCAAGAAAACAAATTCTTTCAATTTTAGAATTCTTACTAGAAGTTTAATATCCTCGTTCAACCCATCAACGAACCATTTGCACATGATTTCTTCGGTAGAAACATACTCACGAGCATACTTACTTAATCTTAAGAATTCTCTTTCATACTCGTTCACAGTCATACGGCTCTGTTTCAATTCTAAAAACTCTTTGTGCTTCTAATCAAGAAACCTTTGACTTATGTATTTCTTCCGAAACTCAGTCTAAAAGAATTCCCATGTAACTCTTTCTTTCGGTACCACAAACATCAAAGTATTCCACCATTGGTACGCAGTGTCCCTCAGAAGTGATACAACACATTTTAAACACTTCGCCGGTGTGCAAGAAAGTTCATCAAAAACTCTGATAGTGTTTTCAAGCCAAAACTCAACTCTCTCAGGTTCATCATCAATAATAGCTCTAAACTCTTCGGCCTCGTACGTCCGAATCTTATCAACTAGTGGCTTATTTAATCTTAAAAGTTCCACATTTTGAGGAGCTACAGGAACTGGTCGGGGATTAAGTGGGGGTGAAGGTTGTTGAGCAGCCGGATTCGTTCGAAAAAATTCTGTGAACCACTCATTCATCATTTGGACAAAGGCTTCTTTAGCCTCTCCTCCACGACTACTGAATACATTTCTAAATTCAGACGGCGTTGTCCCTTGAACGGGAGTTGGCGCATTACTCTCAACATCATCAGCTACAGCTCAATTGGGATCGATTTGCTATACGAAAATACAGTTTAAATTGTCAGGAGTCATCACACTATCACATGTTATATATGGCATGTATAGCTAGACTCTCACATACGCTACGTTACTCCTAGAATCAACTAAACCATAGCTCTGATACCAATAAATGTAACACCCTTCACCCATATTCAATGCCAAAATAGGGTTACGGAGCATTACCAAACTTATCACACATTTAAACATACATTTCACATACAATTTAATCAATTCAAATACAATTCAATCACAACTAATCATATTATCCCTAATACAAGCCTACGAGACTCTAAACATACATTGGGAGTGATTCGGGACTAAACCGATAACTTTGGAAACTCTTAGAACATTTAGAAAATTTTCTCAAAAATAGAGGACACACGCCCGTATGCCAAGTCGTGTGTCTCACACGGCCAAAGACACGCCCGTGTCATAGGCCGTGTGAACATTCGAAATGAAAGCACATGGCCGTGCCCCAGCCCATGTCCGACCCCGTGTAACTTTCTGACTTGGGTCACACGGCCAATACATACGCCCGTGTAGCTAGCCCGTGTGCCTTACAAATGGCCATACACGCCCGTGTCCCAGGCCGTATGCTAGGCCGTGCCAAACCTATAAGGTATACTGACTTATGCCACACAGCCAAGTCACACACCCATGTGTGAGGCCGTGTAGAGCATACTGACTTGGTTTCTAAATCAACATCAGGGGACACACGGCCGTGTGCATGACCGTGTGTCACACACGATTGAGACGCACGCCCGTGTGGACAAAAATAGGCTATTTACCAAGCCATTTTGCCACCCAACCTTGTGCACACCTACAACAACCCAAATGGCACCAAAACATAGCATAATTTGGCATTTAAACCAACCAATTCAAGCCTAAATCATGCACATTCTATACCACATTTCTCAATATACACAAGTCACAAAATAGACTATACCATTTATGCCAAAATCAAATATACAATTCAACTAATTATACACTTTCAAATATGCATCAATGTGCTCAATTTCGCAAACATATATCTTCTTTAATATCAACCATTTGGCATTCACAATACCAACCTCAACCACATAACATAAGCCATATGCACACTTATATATATACATAACCAAACTAACCAAATTAAGCCAATTCTCATGGCGATATATACAAACCAAAACATAAACATTTGCAATCCAATTCAAATGGCAAAGCTCACTACCAAAATACATATCATAAAGACCATAACCCTATACATGCCATATAACCATCATTTGGTTATGGTCTTCGATGTTGGATAGTACCAAAATGATAGTTGGATAGTGTGACGAAGTCTTCGATGATCCCCGAATCTGAGCTAGCTTTGAAATCACTATAAAACACGGTAAAAATAAACAAAGTAAGCTTTAAAGCTTAGTAAGCTCGTATGAAATAAATTCAAAGAAATTATAAATACACAATTTAACAATTCAAATATATTAATATATAGCTCATATTATCTAACAAACCTTTCACATCTTTAAATCATAAGATTATATGCAAACTTCTTAATTTCTTCAATTTAAAGCTTATACGATTCATGTACATACCTGTACCATCTCAGATCAATCTCATACTCAACCACATCTTTCATTTACCCGTTGAACTATTCAGAATACTATTAGATACTTGGGAAACTTGCACTGAAGTGCCACATACATAGCCAAGCTATCTTAATCTCATATCACATATATGCTCACTCTCGAGCTATCAACGTGCCTGCTCACACAAGCTGCGGGTCAAGACGTAGCTACACGGTGTTGGTCACACAAGCTGTCAAGTAACCACAACACATGCCGTTATACTCAGCCACCGGTAGGACGTACAAGACCAGCACCCGGATCACATAATCACAATAAGCCGTAATGACATGTCATTCGTATCCTAATCTATTCCTAAGGTTCAACCGGGATTTCACACTTGTCGAATCTTCATCGAACGTGTCCGTAGAGTCGTATTCACAATTCATACAATATCAAAGCGTTAAAAACATAATTATAACAATGCTTATTACATACGAACTTACCTCGGATGTAAAAACGACAAAATAGATCAATTAGTCGAGTACTTTGTTTTCCCCCCGATCTATATCCGAGTTTCATTTTTCTTGATCTATATGCAATCAAAATTAACTTATTTAATTATTTCTCTATTCAATTTAATCCAAAATTCACATTAGGGCACGTTTACACATTTTCCCCTAATTTTTCACATTTTTACAATTTAGTCCTTATTTCATAAAAACACAAATTCATGGCCGAATTACAAATAGGTTCCTAGAAGCCCATATTTTTCAATTATTTCAAAATTTAACCACCAAATTTCAATTTCAACATTTCACAAATTAATCCCTAATTTGCATTTCCACTAAAAATCACTTAACAAAACTTTTATAACTATCATCAAACATTCATAATCTCTCATCAATCATCAAAACACATGCTTATTCATCAATGGAAACTTCCTAAATCTTTAACAGTTTTGCAAAATAGTCCCTGGGCTAGCTAGATTAAGCTGCAACGATCTCAAAAACATAGAAATATTTAAAAACGAGACAAAAACGAACTAACAATTGAGCTAGGAAGCTTGAACAAATGAAAATGAATGAAAATGGCTTCTCAAGCCCTAGAATCGGTTGAAGATGAAGCCTAAAAAGATGATAATTGTTTTTATTTTATTTATTTATTCTTTATTAACTAATTTACTATTTTAACCTTGATTAATAACCATTAAAACACTTAATCATATGTCCACTCATTTTCAAATGGTCTAATTATAACATAAGGACCTCTAGTTTATGATTTCATAGCTATTAGATGCCTTTAGCTATTAGAACACAAGTTTTGCACTTTACAAGATTTAGTCCTTTATAACAAATTAACTAATCAAACGATAAAATTTCTTAACGAAATTTTCACATAAATATATTATCATGTCGTAAACATTAAAATAATAATAAAATAACTATTTCAACTTCGAATTTGTGGTCCCAAAACTATTGTTCTGATTTGACTAAAAAATGGCTGTTACAGTATGATTTCACTGATGCATGACTAAATGAAGAATTAATTATGTTTAGTGTGTTACAATTATGTGTTTTTGCCTCTATAAAGTATCATTACCCGGGATGAGCAATGAATTAAGTTTAGGGGTTTGATAACTCTAAAATATAAAGTTATCTTCAGCACTTTTAAACTAGTAATTCATGCAAAATTTCAGTGTTTGATAACAAATTTTGGAGTTTTTGTTATAATTTTGTCTTATTAGCTGATACATGAATTTTCTAATTTGATCATTTTATACATTAAAACACATTATTTTTTCTATTTTTGAGTCAGTTGATACACTACAAGAAAAGTCAGTCTTGAAGCTCACCTTTTGATACTCAACGCTGCAGCATTTTCACAGCATAAGCCATGCAAAAGAGGGTTGGTTTATGATCAGCTTTGGATGCCCAATTAAAGAAATATTAGACCTTGGAAATTTTTTTAACCCAGCTCAAGAATTGGGTTAGCAAATGTAACACCCCTTACCCATATTCGACAACTGAATAGGGTACGAGCCATTATCGGACTTACAACACAAGCATTCACACAATTTTGAGTCATAAATTTTGCGTCCAATTTAAAACAATTCATACTCAATCACAAAGTTCCCAATAAGATTCTACGAGGCCCAAAACATACATTGGAAGTGGTTCGAGACTAAACCGAGAACTTGGGAAAATTTTACAAAACTTAGAAAATTTTTGCTAACTGCAGGGCTCACACGCCCGTGTGGTCCAAGGGACACGCCGTGCTTTAGACCGTGTGTAATATCCTAGATTTAGGGGTTATGCATTTGGTGCATAATTCATGAGTTAGTAGGCTTAGTGTATGATTGGATGTGTTTTAGGGGTTTTGAGAACCCTAGGATGTAGGAGAAGGCTTCAGGAAATTATTGAATTTTAAGTGAAAGAGGGGAAGCTAGGCTAAGGACGCCTTAAGGGAATTTGTAGGGGATTTATGACATAAGATCGGGCTTGGTAAAGTGGCTTGGAGGCGCCACCTAGGGCCTTGGAGAATGACGCCATGTGCAGTGGGCAAGGGCCTTGGTTCGAGTAACGTGGGAAGCAGTGAGAGCATTTGTTTTTGCGTCAAGGTGGAGGAACAGTTGGACGGCTTGTGGACTTTGTAAAGATGAGCATAAAGGCTTGGTTATCTTTTTGAAATTCGGCTGTAAGGGATAAGTGTGGACTCATTCAATTTATTTTGAATGAGTAGTATGGAGGAAAAATAGGAGAAGAAAATGGGATTTGAGAGGGGGTTGAGCTATGGCCGAATATAGGACTCTTTAGGGTAGCAATTTCGGTTTTGTAGTGTATAGGAAGTGTGGGTGCCGAAATTGGGTAGTATAAATAGGGGTGATCAGCTCTTGGCAATCCTTTTCTTCATTTTCTTTTCTTTTACCGAAATTGTTGGCCATAGAATTCTCTCTTTTTCTTTTGGGTCATTTGAAGCCGAATTTCTCCTATCTTTTTTCTTTAAATTTTTTTTCTTTTCTTTCAACCTTAGTTCTCCATCTTTTATTTTATGACCAAATACTTCTTCACCCTTTGTAAGGCTTAGCCGAATCCTTTAAGCCTTCAACCCTCCCTACTTTGGCGTGATCTCTCTTCTCCATTAAGTGCCGAAACACCATTATTATGCTCAAAAGTCGAATCTCTAAGGAGGGGCTGTCGACTACTCTTTCCTGACCTTTCAAAACGTGTGATTGTGGTAAGTATTATCTATCCTAGTAATCGGTTTTGGGTTCTTCTTCATAGGTGTGCCGAAAGCAAGTGTTGAGGCTTTGATTTCTAAGGTTGGCCGAATGGCCCTATAACTCTTTTAAGTGTGTTAAGGCCGATTGTAGGGGGAGGTACAGCCTAACGCAGGAGACCTTTCGGGATTCTTATAGCCAACGCTTGCAAAGGTGATCTTTTGGGATTTGAAATGTTCAAGGTAAGCAACTATAATATTCGGCCAAGGGCCATTCGTCATAAGATTATGCTTAAGGCCGATTCTAATATGGTTTCACTCAGGGATTTCGACAACTTCATAGACCAGTGGTGATTCGAGATATAGTTAAGCAAGGTAGGTGATTTGTAGTATTCGGCCATAGGCCATTTTATGAGTTTAAGTGATGACCGATTTCTGATTTTGGTTCTTAGGAGCAAATCGACAGGAATAAGGGAGTTTCGGGATTGAGTAGACTGTACCAAACAGGTGTGTAGTTATCGCACTGTTCTCCTGTTATTTGTGTATGTGTTATATATATGTTCATGATGTGCGTGGTAGCCGAAAATAAGGGCTAAGATGGTAGATACCCATGATGGGTAATCGAGTAACCAGGTCAGTTTTATGGCGTTAAGTTGCATATGGTATATGTATAAAATTGTGATGGCATGTGATGTTTATTTGTTCCAGTGATATGTTGTCATGATACATATATATGCATGGGGCCTGGGATATGATCAAAGAAGGACAGGGTGTACATTATGTACGTGGTCTGATGTTGGCCTTGTGCTACATTGGCGCTTGATGTTAGCTATGTGCTTCATCAAGGTGAGGTGTTGGCTAGGTGCCACATCTTGGCGGATGATAGCTGTGTGCATCACCGTGGACTGAGGATGACCTCGAGTCACCTCGTGGATATTGACATGTGGGGTCATTTAGGTGATCGGTGGCTAAGCCACGGCCTTGAGCAGCAGGTCTGCCAGGTAGGTGTGTAGCTGTTGGAGGGCGATTTAGTAATCCCCTGGTGTGTGCAGCAGGTACGGGGGTGTGTAGCGGATGGACTCTAGGTTGGGTTGGGATGCATTTTTGCATGACTGATTATGTTGATCAATGTGGATTGGGCCAAGCCCAATATGTGAAATTATGTGGATGAATTGCCTTACCATCTGATTTGTGATTGATGTGTGGATGTGGGCCAAGCCCATGTGTGGAGGCATGTGAAATAATTACACACTGAGTCTGTTTGACTCACCCAAATTTTTACCAACATCGTAGGTGATACATGATGCTTGGACCGGGTTGGAGTGGATACGAGGTGGCCCATGCAGAAGACGCTTTTCCTTATTTCTTATATTTTATATTTCCCGTGTTTTAAGTATTTGATTATTGTAATAAGGCCATTCAAAGTATTTATGATTATTGTTATGTTTAAGCTGGATTGATAAACAAATTACTGTGTGGGGAGGTTGTTTTAAAAGCAATTACATCTTAAGAAATTTTATTATTAAAGTTTTAATCCGGAAATTTGTAACAACTAAATCTTACTTAGAATTTTAAATACGCAATGTTTTATAAAAGACAACAAATTTTTATGTTTTTATCTATAAGTGATATCGGTTTTCAAACGTTTTCTGCAGTGGCATTCTAAATTCGGCCGTGGCTCGTGGGCCGGGTTTGGGGTGTTACAGTTTGGTATCAGAGCCAGGTTCAAAACTCAGCTTTGAGGGTTTTGGGCCCAAAAACATTTTCAAAGTTAGGCTTTTCAAAAATATGGATTTTCATGAAATTTTCAGGTTTATTCTGGCATGGCACCTGTATCTCCGACCCGAAGTCCACCAGGTAAGTACCCCTATCTATTGTGTGATTTATAGTATGATTTGTAGAAGGGTATAGATGGAACGTAGATAGTATATTAAGTACTTGAACTATAGGACTAGTTTACCCCAACAATTACATAAAACTTTAATGCCTAATTAAACAAACCTGTGACTAAGTCGCCGAGTTAGGGTGTGGCAACCATTGTGCGCATATCTAGGATTGGTTTCAGTGGGAGCTTGGTATTTAAGCAGTCCTAGTGACTCACCTCCTTTTTACTCGAATCCTACCTGGTGTGTAGTGACGGTTCACCCTAACCAAGAGGAATTATTCACGGGCTAAAATCAATAACTAAAACCCGAAGGGGACTAGCCATGTTGTTTTATAAAACCCTTAGTTTTTAAATCACCAAAGTCACCCCTCTGATTTGTATAAACTATTGTTGGAAAGAAAAATTTTTGGAAAATTCCCAATTTACAAAAAAATTACCCAAATACCCCTAGCGGGAAAAATTACTAAAATACCCTTGGTTTATAAAAAAATTGCCACAATACCCTTGACTTTTGTTAAAATATTCTTACTTTACAAAAATACCAAAATCCCTAATTTTCAAAATATCAAGGTACCCTGATTTGGGGAAATTTACTAAAATGCCTCTGACTTCCAAAATTACCGAAATAACCCCGATTTCTGAAATTTTTGCAATACCCTTGATTTGAAAAATTTTTACCCTCGAGTTTTGAAAATTCTAGAATGCCGTTGATTTGTAAAGATTATTTTCGAATTGACCCCGATTTATTACCAAAATACCCCTGTAGGACAAATGACGAAATTACCCCTGGGTTGGGAATGGACAAAAATGCCCCATAATAGTGTGATGAATGTTGTGAATGAATGAATGTGATTCTCTGAATTAGAATAGTGAACTTGAGCTGAAAACTTTGATTGATCGAAAGAACTACTTTTAAACACTTCTTTCCATAAAATTGTTCGCGGATAAACAGTGGAACAAAGTACTAATGCATAAAACTCTTTAATCAGATTAAATCGCGATGTTAGACATGAGTTCTAGAGGACGTGGTCGTCGTGGACGCGGTAGAGGTAGAATGTCGATATCGGAACTGGTGGGGTCTGGCCATGGGTCAGAAAACGATGTGCCCCCATCACCAGCTGTTGGTGTGGAGCAGCAAGATCAGACGGGGGATGATGCTGTATCGCAGGCGGTGCTGCGAGTTCTTGAGATGGTGGCTGGAGCCGGTGGAAATATGGGAGCTCGGAAATCTGTACTCGAGTGACTCCGAGCCAATGGAGCTGAGGTGTTCCGTGGCGTATCTGGTGTGGCACCCAGTACTGCTGAGTATTGGTTGGAGGCAACCGAGCGAATTATGGATGAGCTCGATTTAACTGCTGGGGAGAAAGTAAAAGGAATGGTGTCGCTTCTTCACGATGAGTCATATCAATGGTGGCTCACAGTTCGGGATGGTGCTACGGCTGAGGAACTCACTTGGGAGTACGTTAAGGCGGCTTACCAGAAGAAGTATGTTGGTACTCATTATATAGATGCACAGAGGAAGGCATTTCTGGGACTGGTTCAAGGGAACAAGTCCGTGGCGGAGTACGAGGCTGAATTCCTAAGATTGAGCCGGTATGCTCGAGGAATCGTGGCTACGGAGCATGAACGATGTGTCCGGTTTGAGGACGGACTAAGGGATGATTTGAGGTTATTGATAGCTCCGCAACAAGAGCGAGAGTTTTCTATGTTAGTAGAGAAGGCTAAGGTAGCCGAAAGAATTAAGGACGCGGTGAGACAGAACCGAGATAAGGATAGGAACCGGGATAAGAGGAGTTTTGGACCGTCAGAATCGTCTGAGAGTCTTCAGAAAAGACCGAGAGTTGAGAATTCTGCTCATGTTTCTATGCCAGCTGCGGGAAATCGGGACCGTCCGTGTGCTCGGTGTGGAAGGTATCATGTTGGCGAGTGCTAGAATCGGGATCGGGAGTGTTTTAGATGTAAGTCTAAGTCTCATTTGATTAAAGATTGTCCTCAGGATCCGAATAGGGCTCGGACAGCAGGCCAAGGTTATGTGCAGCCAGGCAGAGGTTGTCAGCAGGCGACAAGGGGTCGTGGTCCGAACCATGGAGGGAATGGTTCCGGCCGAGGTCGTGGAACACCAAGAAGAGGTGCTGAAGGTTCAGATGCGAGGCAACCAAGGTTGGTTTACGCAGCCAGGCGTCGCGAGGAGGAAGATACGCTAGATGTGACAACGGGTATGTCCCTTATTTCTAGAACACCCTTTATTGCCTTGTTTGTTATAGAGCTAGTCCGTACTTGTGTTGCTAGTGAAGTGTAGGAACCTTGACTGTGAACTTTGAGATTGTGCATAGGAAATGTGTTAGTTTTATTAAGGTCAGAGTGCGCAGCAGTAGCGTGGTGTGGTGAGTTAGGATGTACGAATGTTCGTTAGTAAGTAATTTCGAGGACGAAATTATTTTTAAGAAGGGTAGAACTGTAATATCCTAGATTTAGGGGTTATGCGTTTGGTGCATAATTCATGAGTTAGTAGGCTTAGTGTATGATTGGATGTGTTTTAGGGGTTTTGAGAACCCTAGGATGTAGGAGAAGGCTTCAGGAAATTATTGAATTTTAAGTGAAAGAGGGGAAGCTAGGCTAAGGAGGCCTTAAGGGAATTTGTAGGGGATTTATGACATAAGATCGGGCTTGGTAAAGTGGCTTGGAGGCGCCACCTAGGGCCTTGGAGAATGACGCCATGTGCAGTGGGCAAGGGCCTTGGTTCGAGTAACGTGGGAAGCAGTGAGAGCATTTGTTTTTGCGTCAAGGTGGAGTAACAGTTGGACGGCTTGTGGACTTTGTAAAGATGAGGATAAAGGCTTGGTTATCTTTTTGAAATTCGGCTATAAGGTAAGGGATAAGTATGGACTCATTCAATTTATTTTGAATGAGTAGTATGGAGGAAAAATAGGAGAAGAAAATGGGATTTGAGAGAGGGTTGAGCTATGGCCGAATATAGGACTCTTTAGGGTAGCAATTTCGGTTTTGTAGTGTATAGGAAGTGTGGGTGCCGAAATTGGGTAGTATAAATAGGGGTGATCAGCTCTTGGCAATCCTTTTCTTCATTTTCTTTTCTTTTACCGAAATTGTTGGCCATAGAATTCTCTCTTTTCCTTTTGGGTCATTTGAAGCCGAATTTCTCCTATCTATTCTCTTTAAAATTTTTTTCTTTTCTTTCAACCTTAGTTCTCCATCTTTTATTTTATGACCGAATACTTCTTCACCCTTTGTAAGGCTTAGCCGAATCCTTTAAGCCTTCAACCCTCCCTACTTTGGCGTGATCTCTCTTCTCCATTAAGTGCCGAAACACCATTATTATGCTCAAAAGCAGAATCTCTAAGGAGGGGCTGTCGACTACTCTTTCCTGACCTTTCAAAACGTGTGATTGTGGTAAGTATTATCTATCCTAGTAATCGGTTTTGGGTTCTTCTTCATAGGTGTGCCGAAAGCAAGTGTTGAGGCTTTGATTTCTAAGGTTGGCCGAATGGCCCTATAACTCTTTTAAGTGTGTTAAGGCCGATTGTAGGGGGAGGTACAGCCTAACGCAGGAGACCTTTCGGGATTCTTATAGCCAACGCTTGCAGAGGTGATCTTTCGGGATTTGAAATGTTTAAGGTAAGCAACTATAATATTCGGCCAAGGGCCATTCGTCATAAGATTATGCTTAAGGCCGATTCTAATATGGTTTCACTCAGGGATTTCGACAACTTCATAGACCAGTGGTGATTCGGGATTTAGTTAAGCAAGGTAGGTGATTTGTAGTATTCGGCCATAGGCCATTTTATGAGTTTAAGTGATGACTGATTTCTGATTTTGGTTCTTAGGAGCAAATCGACAGGACTAAGGGAGTTTCGGGATTGAGTAGACTATACCAAACAGGTGTGTAGTTATCGCACTGTTCTCCTGTTATTTGTGTATGTGTTATATATATGTTCATGATGTGCGTGGTAGCCGAAAATAAGGGCTAAGATGGTGGATACCCATGATGGGTAATCGAGTAACCAGGTCAGTTTTATGGCGTTAAGTTGCATATGGTATATATATAAAATTGTGATGGCATGTGATGTTTATTTGTTCTAGTGATATATTGTCATGATACATATATATGCATGGGGCCTGGGATATGATCAAAGAAGGATAGGGTGTACATTATGTACGTGGTCTGATGTTGGCCTTGTGCTACATTGGCGCTTGATGTTAGCTATATACTTCATCAAGGTGAGGTGTTGGCTAGGTGCCACATCTTGGCGGATGATAGCTGTGTGCATCACCGTGGACTGAGGATGACCTCGAGTCACCTCGTGGATATTGACATGTGGGGTCACTTAGGTGATCGGTGGCTAAGCCACGGCCTTGAGCAGCAGGTCTGCCAGGTAGGTGTGTAGCTGTTGGAGGGCGATTTAGTAATCCCCTGGTGTGTGCGGCAGGTACGGGGGTGCGTAGCGGATGGACTCTAGGTTGGGTTGGGATGCATTTTTGCATGACTGATTATGTGGATCAATGTGGATATGGGCCAAGCCCAATATGTGAAATTATGTGGATGAATTGCCTTACCATCTGATTTGTGATTGATGTGTGGATGTGGGCCAAGCCCATGTGTGGAGGCATGTGAAATAATTACACACTGAGTCTGTTTGACTCACCCAAATTTTTACCAACATCGCAGGTGATATATGGTGCTTGGATCGGGTTGGAGTGGATACGAGGTGGCCCATGCAGAAGACGCTTTTCCTTATTTCTTATATTTTATATTTCCCGTGTTTTAAGTATTTGATTATTGTAATAAGGCCATTCAAAGTATTTATGATTATTGTTATGTTTAAGCTGGATTGATAAACAAATTAATGTGTGGGGAGGTTGTTTTAAAAGCAATTACATCTAAAGAAATTTTATTATTAAAGTTTTAATCCGGAAATTTGTAACAACTAAATCTTACTTAGAATTTTAAATACACAATGTTTTATAAAAGACAACAAATTTTTATGTTTTTATCTATAAGTGAAATCGGTTTTCAAACGTTTTCCGCAGTGGCATTCTAAATTCGGCCGTGGCTCGTGGGCCGGGTTTGGGGTGTTACACCGTGTTCAATTTAGGGTGCTCTCTAACTTGTGCCACACGACCGTGCCACATGCCCGTGTGCTAGACCGTGTGCTTATTTAATTTAATTCGAATTAAGTGCTGGTTTTACACGGCCAAGACACACTCTCGTGTTCAAGGCCGTGTAGCACACACGACTGAGACACACGCCCGTGTCTCTACCCGTGTGCTATATTCTGGACATTCTATTTTTCAAAATTAAGGTTCAGGGGACATACGGCCGATACACACACCCATGGGGCAAGTCGTGTGCCGCACACGGCCCAAACACACGCCTGTGTGCCTACCCGTGTGGACAAAATAAGGCTATTTACCAAGCCTTTTTGTCACCCTTCCATGTATATACCTACACAACATCATATAATACCAATTCAAGCAAATACAAGCAACCAAAACAATCACAACCAAGATATTAACATCCCATCCACATGCTAACATCTATCATGCTTTAGCATCATAATATATCAACACAAATCATGCAAGTTTCCACATTCATGAATGGTATCAACATATAAATATACTTCCACCGACATAAGTCATTGTAATAGGCCTATTTCGCCCGGGCCCAATTAACCAAATTAAACATTAAAAAACAAAATAAAACCAAACAAAAATAAAATAATAAACAATCCATTTTTTTCACAGTCCAATACAGGCCCAAATTAATTCTAACCCTAAGGCCCAAATGGCCCAAAGAATGTTAACATTTTCAGAAACCCTAGGGGTTTCTAGAATCTTCTGGCGCCGCTCCCTTACACACGCGCCGCAGCCTCCACGTCACCCCACGAGCGGTTTCTCCCTTCGTACGACGGTTTCACCTGTAAAAAGAGATAACAAAGAAGGCCAACAAATGTATAACAGAAAAATCGAAGGCTTTCTGTATTTTTTTTATTTCTTTAAATCGGCTATAAAAAGAACCGAAAATAATCTGTAAGGGTACATTTTTTTTACAAAAAAATCAATACAAAAAAAATTAGAGAGCAAATCAGCAAAGGTTTCTTTCTTTTCTTTATTTTTCTTTCTGTTTTTCTCTTCGAAAGTGCTTATACATATATAAAGATTTTTGTTTTTATTTTTAAAATATATGTATTAAAATTGAGTAAAAAAAAGGAAAAAATCTAACCTGGGAGGGGTTCGACCGCCGTGACGGTGGCAGACGACGACGGTCCGATGAGCGGACCTGCGGCTGGAGAAGGATGCCTAGCAGAGAAAAGAACCTTCTCCCTTTTGTTTTTTTAAACAGAAGAGCAGAAATGAAGGTTTAAAAAAAATTCTCTTTTATAAGCCCTCGGAACGACGTCGTTTGGGGCCTGTTTTAGTGGCCTCAAAACGGTGCCATTTAGGCATGACCCGCGTGCGACCCGACCTGCTTCAGAGGATCCGCGTATTTCTGTAAAGTGGTCATTTGTGCGTCAGGCCCTTCCGCATTTTTATTTTTTTAATTCAGTTTTTTTATTTCTGAATTTGCCCCTGTAATTTCATTTCTATTCCACTTTAATCCCTCGACTCAGGCTTAAAACGCTGCGTTTCGAGAACAGGGAATAATTTCCCCATGGGTCCCTTCTCTTTTACGCGCGTTACATTTAGGCCCCGATACTTTTTTTTTCTTTTTAATCTGGCCATTCAACTTTATTTTAGTCTCAGTTTAATCTTTTTTATTTATTTATCTATTCTAATTTAGCCCTGCGATTTTGCTTTAGTTCCAATTTGATCCCTATTATTTTACTTCGATTATTTTTTATATTATTTATTTAATCCATTCATTTTTCTTTTATTTTGTGCATTTTAATATTTCTATTATTGTTGTTACTATTATTATCATCACTATTATTATTAGTACTATTATCTTCATTTTTATCATCACTTTTACTATTATTATTACCATTATTTATTTATTTTACTATTATTATCCGATTATTAATGTATTTTAATTATAATTTATTATTATTATTATTATTATTTTATTATCGTTAAACTATTGTACATAGTATTTATTTTTTTATTGGTTTACTATTAGCTTTTACTATTATTTTTATTATTATTTTCTTTTCTTTTATTTATTTGTTTATTTATTTATTAAATTTTTTACTTTTACCTATTATTTTAGATAGATTGTTTGTTTTAGCTTTTATTTTATTTTATTTTTGCCTTTATTATTGTTATTTATATTATCGCACTCATTCTTATTCTATTGTGCATATTGGCACTGTAATTCATTTTCCATTTTACTACGATCATATTACATTTTATCCGATGCGTTAAAATTTTTGTTTTAAAATAAGCAAATACTCCGCGTTTTAAGATTCAAAAGAAATCGTACCCTAACTTACTGGGTTTCGATTTTTCTCATCAAGTCTAAAGAACCAATTATTTTTTAAAACCAAAGCATATAAGTCAAATAAAAAACTTATTCTCGGGAACTCAAAAATGTTGCGTCCTAACTCACTGGATGTGGCATTTTGTTATCTCGAGGTAAAGATTTCTAAAAATAAAGGCAATATTCTGTACTTGAAATTTTGAGAAATTGTGCCCTAACTCATTGGGTTCCAATTTTTCATTTGACCCAAATAACCGGATATCCTTCTTGAATTTAAATGCACGAGTTTTAAAAGTTAAAAGACAAGCTTAGTTTCGAGAATTCGAAATGTTGTATCCTAACTCACTGGGCATGACATTCTACTTCTTCGAAATAAGCGGGTCTCAGTATCCAATTTAATTTATTCAAGTTTTCTTTTAAACAAAGAGGATCGTATTTTAAAATCTTTTCAAATTTTTAACATTAAGACGTTAATCAATCAATTCGGTACCAATTTTGGGCGTTACGAGGGTGCTAATCCTTCCTCATGCGTAACAGACTCTCGAACCTGTTTTCTCGAATTTTGTAAGCCAAAATCATCGTTTTAATAAATCGAAATGTTTTAACGATCATTCTCAAGGTGACCCAATCACACCTAAAAAAAAGGGATTGGTGGCGACTCCATTTTCGTTTTTAAAGTCGACCCTATTTTTCAACGACAAAAAAAAGGGTTTCGATAGTCATCATTCATGGCCATATACAAAATGAAATCATTAACCATTATAAGCCAATACATTTGGCCACATTTCCAATGACATATATAACAAAATGACCAAGTCCCTATACATGCCATAACTCAAAATATTGACATTTCAGTGGTACCAAAATAATGGTTGATAGTGTGAATGGATCTCCGACGATCTCCAATCCCGAGCTTGGTGACACTTTAAGATAAGGGAAAGAAAGGGGAGTAAGCTATATAGCTTAGTAAGTTCATATGCAAATAATAAACAACATTAATTATACATTTATCATATGCATAACATAACATGAATCAACATAAATGTCATTAGAACTTCATGAATATAACATACTCAATCATATTCTTCCCAATAATTCATCATATACCGAATCTATTTCCTTTGAGTTTGTCGTACATACCTGTACTAACTCGTAACATAATCAGATATTTTCTCATCTTTGACATACGCGTTCAACCACTTGGAATACTATCGGATACACAGAAAGATTTTCACATAAGTGCCACACATGTAGCCAATGCTACCACAAATCTCATAACATATATAGGCTCGCTCTCGAGCTATCCTCGGGCCTGCTCACACAAGCTGTCAGTCGAGACGTAGCTACGCGGCGCTGCTCACACAAGCTGTCAGGTATCCGCAACATATGCCGATATACCCAGCCACCGGTAGGACGTATAGGACCAGCACCCGGGTTACATAATCACATGGGTTCCTAGTGACATGTCACTTGTATCCTAATCTATTCCTAAGGTTCAGTCAGGATTTCACGCTTATCGAAATTTCGTCAATTACATCCATAGAGTCAATCATACAATTCATGTAATAACAAAACATTATAAATAATTATAACGTTGCATTATTAACATATGAACTTACCTCGGTACAAAAAATAGTAGAAATGGACCTAATCGTCAAACACTTTGTTTTTCCCCCAGTCTAGATCCGAACATCGTTTTTTTTAATCTATAATAGCAAATTTAACTCATTTAATACTCACATTATTCAATCCAGTAAAAATCACATTATGGAAAAATTTCATTTTTGCCCCTAACTTTTCAACATTTTACACTTTAGTCCCTAGGCTCGTAAAATGAAATATAGTCAATTTCTTCAAAACCCAAGGCTAGAGAACCATTTTCATACTCATAACAGCCCACATTTTTCATTAAATCACACTTCTACTACATATTTTACAACTTTTACAAATAGGTCCTTTTTAGGCATTTTAATTAAAAATCACTTGGTAAATGTTGTTTCTTTAACATCAAACATACATTTTGTACCATTAAACATCAAAATATAAATAACATCGGTAAAATTTTAGACTTTGACATCTTTTCAAATTAGTTTTTGAAATAGTTAGATTAGGTTGCAAGGATATCAAAAACATAAAAATCATGAAAAACGGGGCAAGAAAGAACTTACAATCGAGCTTGAAAGATGGCCAAACCCTAGCTATGGACTCCTTCCAAATTTTGGCACAAGGGGGGACTATTTTGAGAAGATGACATCTTTTATTTATTTTATTTAGTCTTTAATTACCATTTTACCAAAATGCCCTTAATGCCAAACTTTGAAATTTCACCTAACCATGTCCATTTTTGTCCATACTAAAGTATAATGGTCTAATTACCATTTAAGGACCTCCAATTAAAAATTTCATAGTAATTAGACACCTCTAGCTTCTAGAACACACATTTTGCACCTTTCTTAATTTAGTCCTTTTAACTAAATTGAGTGTCCAAACATCAAAATTTTTGAATGAAATATTCACGAAATCGTTCCATAAAATTTTAGACCATAAAAATATAATAAAAATAAATTTTACTGCATCAGATTTGTGGTCCCAAAACCACTATTTCGACTAGACCCAAAATCGGGCTGTTACAGCAAAAGGAAAAGCCTACTAAGGAGATAGAAGCCCAAATTGTCCACTAAGGAGGAGAAGGCCCAACCGTCCATAGAGGTTCACAAATCAGCCAACCAAGACTTGGTAGAATATTTAAAATCAGCCACAAAAATCCCACATGTGACCATCCAACTCTCCTCATCTTTTCAAGTTTTCTTTCCAATGAATCAAGCTAAAAATAGAAAAGTCATCCACCCATTTTCCTTAAAGCAAGGGTCAGTCATGTAAAGAGAAATTTTCAAGGCTCTCATTTGCTAAAAATAGCCAGCCTCTACAAGTATAAATAGCCCCTAGTCATTCACTTATTTCTCATCTCTCACTCACCATCTCTTCTCTCATTCTCTCTTTTTTCACTTTCCATTTGAGAGAGCAACACAAGAGTTGTAAGGAGTATTTCAGAAGTTCTTGTGAGCAGCAAAAATTTGGTATCTTGAAGGTAATTGTGCAAAAGAGCAAAGTAGAAGGAAGGAGGAAAAGTAATACAAGCTGTGCAACGGAGAAACACTGGATTTGTCTTCTAGTTTCTTTCCCTCAATTCTTTTTATTTTGTTCTAAATTTATGAACATGATTGCTAAATATATTTCTAATTTAGATTTGATTATAATGGCTTAACTCTGTTTATGTTAGATCGATTGCATTCTTTTAGCTTAAATTATTAAAATTTTGTTAATGATGTTATGTGGCTTGGTTGCTTATTCATTTAGATAAAATCATGAACATATTATTCATGAATTATAAATGTAGGGATGCAATTGAATTCATTATTAAATACGAACCAGATTGTAACTAATTACACAATATTTGAACGATGCATGTTTTGCAACATCCGGGAATTAGGGACTTTGCTTTTATTATGTTTCTGTGTGTTTGGTATGCTTTATCTGTTAATTTTGTGTGTTTGGGGGTCCCGAGAAGGCTCGGGGTTAAGCCTGAGCCTCGGTGAAAATTTTCTTTTTCGGGTTCTTTAGGGGGAGAGCTAGCAGAGGCATGTCTTAAGCATAAATATTTGGGTTTGTTGACACAAGAAAAGAGGTGGTAAAGTGGCAAGGAGACGCCACCTTGAGTGCATGGAAGTGGCGTCACATAGGAGCTGCAGGGAGAAGGGGTTCGAGTCGCGTCGTCAGCAATTGGAAACTTTATTTTTGTGCTTAGGGAGCTTGACTGGTGGTTTCGACAAGGGCTCTTCATGGATGGGGGTTGAATGAGTCAAATGATTTGAAAGTGTGGCCATGAGTGAAAGGTGGAGTTTGAATTATTCAAACTGATTCAAAGAAGTGAACAAGAGTAAAAGTAGGAGGTGAACAAGGAATTTGGGGACTAGTTGAGTTGTTGGCCGAAAGTGGGGTGTTGGAAGGGGGGAGGATTTCGGTTGTGTGCTAGGTGAGGGGGTGTGCCGAAAATCATTTGGGGTCTTAGGCTTTTCTTTTGTTTTCTTTAGAGTGTATTCGGTCATTAAGGGGAGTGTGGAGTGCCGATTTTTGGTTGGTCCTTTTGAGCTCTTTTGTTTTCTCTTTGAGTTCCTACTTTCTATACGCCGAAATTGTTAGTAAACTATTAATTCTTTCTCTTCTTTGACCTTTAGCCGAAATCTAAGAGACAATTCGTGCATCTCCTTCCTTCATCTTTTCACCTGTGACTTTCTTGCCTGTATTAGCCGAACCTTAGTTTCATTCTTCCTCTTCTTTTTCTTTTTCCTCTAAGTCGAAACCTCTTGAGCCTCTTTGTCGAATCTCCTCTTTCCCTTCACTCATTCTCTTTAACCTCACAACCAAAAGCACCATACCACTTCTTAATATTTCATTCCCCTTCTCTACTTTTTCGTCTTAAGCCAGAACTTTATTTCATCTCTTTTGACACCTTGCTTTTCTCTCCATAGCCGAATAGCACTTGGTCAAGTAGAGCGGTTCCATCCTGTTGCAGGACTACTGAAGGTAATGTTCTTTTCGCTTTTACTGCAAAAGCCGAATCTCTCTCTTGCTGCTTTTATGTCTTTTCTTCTTTGAAAATCCTCAACCTCTATTCTCACTAATCGGACATCTGTTTCATCTTTTCTTTCCGAATCAATGTCGTTGAGTAGCCTAGGGTGTGAAGGGTTACGTTTTTGCCGGATCTGCTTTAGTTTTCTACACTTGTTTCAACGCAAGGCCGAACCTCTCTCTCTCACAATTCATCTCGGTTTCGAGGGTGAAGTAGTTGTGGTACGGTTCATCAGTAACCAAGGTAAGAGATTATCTTCTTAGATCCTATGGATAATATTCCCTCTGGGTTTTGGTTGCCTAAATCAACGTTTCCTTATTAAACAAGCGACGTCTCCCTGATCTCTGATCAAGTCTGTTTCATGGATGCAAGAAACACTCAAGTTAAGGAAGGGAGCGAACCCATAGTAGCGACTCCTAAGTTTAAGAAGCGGGCTATGTCGGCAGTTTGGGACTTTTCACCGGGCTGTGGTAGAGAGCCGACGTCTGTCTGGGATAGACAGATTGCAGTTGTTCCATCTTCTGAGAGTGTCGATAACATCGAGAGCTTAGTTCTCCTCGTATACAGGTGTGTAATTCTCACACCTTTGCCTGTTGTTTTTGTTAATTTGTATATGCATTATTAAATGCCGAAACTTCGGTATTGGCTATTGGGATACCCATGGAGGATAGAGATGAGACATCAGGTTTGTGACTTCTGATTATGCTATACAAGCGATTAGGTGACATGATATTATGTATACTCTGAATATCTTATATATGATGATATCTACTACATTCATACATCATGATTTTATGTGCATGGGAATGGGTA
Organism: Gossypium australe; assembly: GCA_005393395.2. Lineage (NCBI taxonomy): Eukaryota > Viridiplantae > Streptophyta > Magnoliopsida > Malvales > Malvaceae > Gossypium > Gossypium australe. The sequence goes on from CM016614.1 coordinate 56,666,234, forward strand.
TATGCTATTAATTGAAAGGGGAAGCGTATCTGGTGACTATGTCACAATATCTGGTGGCTCTGCCACACTCTGTTCTGGTGGCCATGCCACATAATCTGGTGACTCTATCACAACTCTGACGATGAGCAGCTAACTGCAGCATGACTGCCATCAATGGTGTGTAGCGGTGAGGGTCGATTGTAGAAATCCCTACTGGTGTGATTGGCAGGAATGAGTGGTGTGTAGCGGTTGGATATTTAGGCTGAGTTGGGTTTTGCATCATTTTGCATATGCTATCTACTATACTGTGCTATAGGGATAAGGCCAAATTCAATTTTGAGTGGGCTTCGCCCAATGTGATTATACAATGGGGGCTAAAGCCCAAATGGTATATGAATGGGCTGGGGCCCAGTGATGGTGCTTGGAAATTGCACACTGAGTCATTCGACTCACCCTTTCTGCTTAACATTTTTGCAGGTGATACATAGTGCAGTGGATTTGGGCCAAAGGGGACTACGAGGTGGCCATGCACGGTTTTATTTAATAGAACTTTACTTCTCTTTAAATTTTCGGGATTCTGATATGTAATAAGGCCACTTTTAATTTGGTTTAATTACGATTTAAACTTTGGAAATTTTAAATACAAATAAATGATAAGACATTTTTACAAAATGCAATTGAAAGTTTTTCTCACAACTTAATTAACGAATTTGCAAACGAATTTCGACGACGAACTTCTAGCTTAATCTAATGTAACAACATGTGTTTTCAAACGTCACCTAAATACAAGGATTGGGCTAATTAAGATTTTTCCTTAAATGATTATTGAGTTTTCAAACGAACCACTAAACTTGGAGTTTTCAAAAATGGACTTAAAAATTTTCTAACGGTCGTGGAGTTTTATAAATTTCTTTCCAAGTGACATGCCAGATCCGGTCGTGGTGTTTGGGCCGGATTTGGGGTGTTACAATTTTGGTATCATAGCCATGTTTTAAAAGCTCGGCCATGGGTTTTGGGTTCAAAACGTTTTCCAAATTTGGGTTAAAGATGGTTTAAAAAGAAAATACATATATATGTACATGATTTCTTGAAGCATGGCACTCGAGTCTCCGGCACCAAGTCCATACGGTAAGTTTTTTTGACTGCATTGGGTGAATTGCGTGAATTAGATATACTGTGCCATGAAATGTAGAATTAAAGAACTTTACTTTAGAAATGGAAACCTTTAGGTATATGTGTGTTTTGCGGAAAACTACTTAAAACTCTATTATCATAAGACTACTCATTAATCAACAGTGAAAAGAAATGCTAATGCATAAAATTTGTAAACCAGATTAAGACGAAATGGTAGACATGAGTACTATGGGACGTGGACATGGTAGAGGCCGGGGTGTTGAGGCTGAGTTCTCGGAAGCAAGGCATGAGCCTGAAGGTGAAGCGCCAGCATCACCTGTGGCAGAAGCAGGGTCTCAAGATAGAACTGGTGGGGATGATGCCATGCCTCAACAATGCTGCGTGTATTGGAGCGAGTTGTTGGGGCAAGCACTGGGACAGTATCTCGAAAGTTTATTCCTGAGCGACTTCGAGCAAACGGAGCTGAAATGTTTAGGGGTATTTCTGGTGTGGCCCCCAATGTAGCTGAGTACTGGCTGGAGGCAGTCGAGCGGATTATAGATGATCTAGACTGCACGGCACAGAAAAAATTGAAAGGAGCGGTGACTCTTCTCCGGGATGAGGCATATCAGTGGTGGATCACCGTAAGAGAGGGTACCCCAGTGGATCGAATTGATTGGGATTTCTTCAAGACGGCATTTCAAGGGAAATACGTTGGGGCAAGTTATGTGGATGCTCAGAGGAAAGCATTCCTGAATTAGGTACAATGGGTCAAATCCGTAGCTGAGTATGAGGCAAACTTTTTGCGCTTGATCTGTTACGTCCGAGGAATAGTGGCGACTGATTATGAGCGTTGCGTGCGGTTTGAAGATGGGTTGCGGGATGAGTTGAGAGTATTGATAGCTCCGCAACGAGAGAGAAACTTTGTCGTTTTGGTTGAGAAAGCTAAAATAGCCGAAGAGGTAAAGGGGATTGAGAGACTGAATAGGGATAAATATCAAGGTAAAAACAAGAGAAGTTTTGGGTTGTCGGGATCATCTGAGGGTTTTCAGAAAAGGCCTAGATTTGATGGGCCAGCTCGAGTTCCGACGTCTGCCGCGGTGGGTTAGTTTCGACCATGTGCTCTGTGTGGGAAAATGCATTTTGGTGAGTGTAGGAGGAGAACTGGTGGATGTTTTAGATGGATCTATGGATCATATGGTTAAAGATTATCCACAAGTAGATCAGGTGCGACCAGTTGGACAGGGTTTTGATCAGTTCAGGAGGGGTGGTCAGCAACCACAGAGGGGTCGTGGTCCAGCTAGAGGGGGAAATGGTTTCAGTTGGGGGCGTGGAGCACCGGACAGAGGTACTGGGAATACAGAGGTGAGATAGCCCGGGTTAGTTTATGCAGCTAGACGCTGAGAGGAGGGTGTTGCACCGGATGTCATAATGGGTACGTTCCTCATTTTCGGTTTGCCCTTTACTACATTGATTGATATTGGGTCGACGCATTCCTATGTTGCTAATAGGGTGTCTGGAACTTTAAACATGAACTCTGAGATTGCTTCTAAGGAGATGACTGTACTTAGCCCTTTAGGATAATCTGTAGTGGTAAACAAACTCTTTAGGAGTGTGCCTCTAGAAGTACAAGGGTTGGTTTTCCCGGCTGATTTGATGGAACTGCCATTCGGGGAGTTCGATTTAATCTTAGGTATGGATTGGTTGGTAAAATATCGAGCAAACTTGGACGGTGCTGCTAAGCGCATGGTGTTAAGGACTCTTGAGGATAATGAAGTTTTAGTGATAGGCGAAAGGAGAAACTACTTGTCCAATGTAGTGTCTGCTTTAAAGGCTAAAAGAATGGTGAGAAAAGGATGCAAGGCTTTCTTAACTTTTGTTCGCGCTCTAGAGGCCAAGGAGTTGACTGTGAAGGATGTCAGAACAGTGAAGGAGTTTTCCGATGTTTTTCCAGAGGAGCTTCCAGGGTTACCACCGGATCGCGAGGTGGAATTCAGTATTGATCTTCTTCCGGGAACAGCGCCAGTGTCTATTGCCCCATATAAAATGGCGCCAAAGGAGTTAGTGGAACTGAAAGTGAAGATTCAAGAATTGCTGGATCGTGGTTTTATCCGACCAAGTGTATCTCCGTGGGGAGCGCCGGTATTGTTCGTGAAGAAAAAGGACGGGATGATGCGTATGTGCATTGACTGCCGCCAGTTAAATAAGTTGACAATTAAGAACAAATATCCAAGGATTGACGATTTGTTTGATCAACTTAAGGGGGCTTCAGTTTTCTCGAAGATAGATTTGAGGTCAGGATATCATCAGCTTAAGGTCAAGGAATCGGATATTCATAAGACGGCGTTTCAAACTCGCTATGGACACTATGAATTTTTAGTAATGCCGTTTGGGTTGACGAATACACCAGCTGCGTTTATGGATATGATGAACCGGGTATTCTAACCCTATCTGGACCGATTTGTTATGGTGTTCATAGACGATATTCTGGTATATTCCAAGACGGAAGGAGAGCATGATTTGCATCTTCGGGCGGTTCTGCAGATTTTGAGGGAGAAGCAGCTGTACGCCAAATTCAGTAAGTGTGAATTTTGGTTGAAAGAAGTTACCTTTTTAGGTCATATGGTATCTACAGAGGGGATTAGGGTTGATCCCCAGAAAATTGAAGCTGTGTTAGACTGGAAACCGCCTAAGTCTGTGGCGGAGATTCGAAGTTTTTTGGGATTGGCTGGGTACTATAGAAGGTTTGTTGAGGGGTTCTCCTTGATTGCGGCACCCTTAACTAAGTTGTTACGGAAATGGGTATCATTTGTTTGGACTGCTAAGCAGCAGGAAAGCTTTGAGGAGCTGAAAAAGATCTTGACGGAAGCTCCGGTTTTAATTCAGCCTAAGGCTGGGAAAGAGTTCGTTGTCTATTGTGATGCTTCACATACGGGGTTAGGGTGTGTGTTAATGCAAGATGAGAAGGTAGTTGCGTATGCGTCTCGGTAGTTAAGACCAATGAGATGAACTATCCCACGCATGATCTGGAGTTGGCTGCGGTAGTGTTCGCTCTGAAGATCTGGAGACATTACTTGTACAGGGAGAAGTCCATTATCTACATCGACCACAAGAGTTTAAAATATCTCCTTACTCAGAAGGAGTTAAATTTAAGGCAGCGGAGTTGGATTGAACTGTTAAAGGATTACGACTGCTCGATCGAGTATCATCTGGGAAAAGCTAACGTAGTGGTGGATGCGTTAAGTCGGAAAGTGATATCGGATTTAAGGGCAATGTTTGCTCATCTCAGTCTGTATGATGATGGAAGTTTGTTAGCTGAACTCCAAGTGAAGCCGACTTGGGTAAGTCAGATTAAAGAGAAGCAGTTATCGGATGATGTCTTGAGTGCTCGACTTCTGCAAGTACAAAATGGTGGGGTAGAGGATTATAGTCTGAACAGTGATGGGGTATTATGTTTTCGTGAGAGAGTCTGTATGCCAAAGGATGTTGAGTTGAGGCAGATGATTCTTCAGGAAGCGCATAGTAGCCCTTACGCTATGCATCCCGGTGGGAATAAGATGTATCGGGATCTGCGTGAACAGTTTTGGTGGATTGGATTGAAGCGAGAAATTACTGAGTTTGTGGGCAAATGCTTGACGTGTCAGCAGGTGAAAGCGGAACATCAGTTGCCTTCGGGGTTATTACAGCCGGTGAAGATTCCACAGTGGAAATGGGAGAGGATCGCGATGGACTTTGTCAGTGGGCTACCTCTTACGCCTACTAAGAAAGATTCAGTATGGGTGATTGTTGATCGGTTGACGAAGTCCGCCCATTTCATACCTGTTCGTGTCGACTATTCTCTGCAGAAGCTGGCTAAGCTGTATGTGGCAGAGATTATGAGGTTGCATGGGGTACCAGTGTCGATCATATCGGATAGAGACCCTAGGTTTATGTCGCGTTTTTGGAAAATGTTGCATCAGGCATTGGGTACAAGACTAGACTTCAGCACAGCATTTCATCCACAGACTGATGGTCAGTCTGAGAGGGTAATCCAGATCTTGGAAGATATGTTGAGAGGCTGTGTCATTGACTTCAGGGGTAGTTGGGAGGAGTTCCTACCGTTGGCAGAATTCGCATACAACAACATCTATCAGTCTAGTATTCAAATGGCGCCCTATGAAGCATTGTATGGACGGAGGTGTCGTACGCCTACTTGATGGACAGAGTTGGGTGAGCATCGGGTGTTGGGTCCGGAATTGGTTTCAGAGACAGAGGAGAAAGTTAAGTTGATTCGAACTCGGTTGAAGGAGGCTTCCGACCGGCAGAAATCCTATGCTGATCTGAAACGTGAGGATATAGAATTTGCAGTGGGGGATCAGGTGTTTCTGAAAGTTTCGCCTTGGAAGAAAGTTTTGAGGTTTGGAAGGAAAGGCAAGCTAAGTCTCAGGTTCATCGGGCCTTATCGGGTATTGAAACGTGTGGGACCAGTGACGTATTAGCTTGAACTACCTTTAGAATTGAGACAAATACATGATGTGTTCCATGTCTCGATGTTGAGGCGCTATCATTGGGATCCGTCTCACATTGTGCCAGTGGGGGAGATTGAGGTAAGACCAGACCTGTCATTCGAAGAGGAACCAGTACGGATCTTGGACCGAGATGTTAAGGTACTGAGGAGGAAATCAGTCCCTTTAGTCAAAGTGTTGTGGCAGAACCACGGTTCAGAGGAGGCCACGTGGGAGCTAGAGGATGTTATGCGTCAGCAGCACCCTCATCTCTTTTGACCAGGTAAATTTCGAGGCCGAAATTTCTTTAAGGGGGTAGAACTGCAACATCTGAGAATTAGGGGCTTTGCTTTTGTTATGTTTCTGTGTGTTTGGTATGCTTTATCTGTTAATTTGGTGTGTTTGAGGGTCTTTGGAAGGCTCGGGGTTAAGCTTGAGCCTTGGTGAAAATTTTCTTTCTAGGCTCTTTAGGGGGGAGAGCTAGTAGAGACATGTCTTAAGAATAAATATTTGGGTTTGTTGACACAAGAAAAGAGGTGGTAAAGTGGCAAGGAGACGCCACCTTGAGTGCATGGAAGTGCCGTCATATGGGAGCTGCAGGGAAAAGGGGTTCGAGTTGCGTCGTCAGCAATTGGAAACTTTATTTTTGCTCCTGGGGAGCTTGAGTGGTGGTTTCGGCAAGGGCTCTTCATGGATGGGGGTTGAATGAGTCAAATGATTTGAAAGTGTGGCCGTGAGTGAAAGGTGGAGTTTGAATTATTCAAACTGATTCAAATGAGTGAACAAGAGTAAAAGTAGGAACTGAACAAGGGATTTGGGGGCTAGTTGAGTTGTTGGTCGAAAGTGGGGTGTTAGAAGGGGGGAGAATTTCAGTTTTATGCTAGGTGAGGGGGTGTGTCGAAAATCATTTGGGGTCTTAGGCTTTTCTTTTGTTTTCTTTGGAGTGTATTCGGTCATTAAGGGGAGTGTAGAGTGCTGATTTTTGGTTGGTCCTTTTGAGCTCTTTTGTTTTCTCTTTGAGTTCCTACTTTCTATATGTTGAAATTGTTAGTAAACTATTAATTCTTTCTCTTCTTTGACCTTTAGCCGAAATCTGAGGGACTATTCGTGCATCTCCTTCCTTCATCTTTTCACCTATGACTTTCGTGCCTGCATTAGCCGAACCTTAGTTTCATTTTTCCTCTTCTTTTTCTTTTTCCTCTAAGCCGAAACCTCTTCAGCCTCTTTACCGAATCTCCTCTTTCCCTTCACTCATTCTCTTTAACCTCACAACTGAAAGCACCATACCACTTCTTAGTATTTCATTTCCCTTCTCTACTTTTTCGTCTTAAGCCGGAACTTTATTTCATCTCCTTTGACACCTTGCTTTTCTCTCTATAGCCGAATAGCCCTTGGTCAAGTGAAGCGGTTCCATCCTGTTGCAGGACTACTGAAGGTAATGTTCTTTTCGCTTTTGCTGCAAAAGTCGAATCTCTCTCTTGCGGCTTTTATCTCTTTTCTTCTTTGAAAATCCTCAACCTCTATTCTCACTAATCGGACATCTGTTTCATCTTTTCTTTCCAAATCAATGTCGTTGAGTAGCCTAGGGTGTGAAGGGTTACGTTTTTGCCGGATCTGCTTTGGTTTTCTACACCTGTTTCAACGCAAGACCGAACCTCTCTCTCACAATTCATCTCTGTTTCGAGGGCGAAGTAGTTGTGGTGCGGTTCATCAGTAACCAAGGTAAGGGATTATCTTCTTAGATCCTATGGATAATATTCCCTCTGGGTTTTGGTTGCCTTAATCAACGTTTCCTTATTAGACAAGCGATGTCTCTCTGATCTTTGATCAAGTCTGTTTTATGGATGCAAGAAACGCTCAAGTTGAGGAAGGGAGCGAACCCATAGTAGCGACTCCTAAGTTTAAGAAGCGGGCTGTGTCGGTGGTTCGGGACTTTCTGCCAGGCTGTGGTAGAGAGCCGACGTCTGTCTGGGATAGATAGATTGCAGTTGTTCCCTCTTCTGAGAGTTTCGATAACATCGAGAGCTTAGTTCTCCTCGTATACAGGTGTGTAATTCTCACACCTTTGCCTATTGTTTTTGTTAATTTGTATATGCATTATTAAATGCCGAAACTTTGGTATTGGCTGTTGGGTTACCCATGGAGGATAGAGACGAGACATCAGGTTAGTGACTTCTGATTATACTATACAAGCGATTAGGTGACATGATATTATGTATACTCTGAATATCTTATATATGACGATATCTGATGCATTCATACATCATAATTTTATGTGCATGGGAATGGGTATATGCTATTAATTGAAAGGGGAAGCGTATCTGGTGACTATGTCACAATATCTGGTGGCTCTGCCACACTCTGTTCTGGTGGCCATGCCACATAATCTGGTGACTCTGTCACAACTCTAACGATGAGTAGCTAACTGCAGCATGACTGCCATCGATGGTGTGTAGCGGTGAGGGTCGATTGTAGAAATCCCCACTGGTGTGATTGGTAGGAACGGGTGGTGTGTAGCGGTTGGATATTTAGGCTGGGTTGGGTTTTGTATCATTTTGCATATGCTATCTGCTATACTGTGCTATAGGGCTAAGGCCCAATCCGATTTCGAGTGGGCTTCGCCCAATGTGATTATGCAAGGGGGCTAAGGCCCAAATGGTATATGAATAGGCTGGGGCCCAGTGATGGTGCTTGGAAATTGCACACTGAGTCATTTGACTCACTCTTTCTGCTTAACATTTTTGCAGGTGATACATAGTGCAGTGGATTTGGGCCGGAGGGGACTACGAGGTGGCCATACACAGTTTTATTTAATAGAACTTTACTTCTCTTTAAATTTTCGGGATTCTGATATGTAGTAAGGCCACTTTTAATTTGGTTTAATTACGATTTAAACTTTGGACATTTTAAATACAAATAAATGATAAGACATTTTTACAAAATGCAATTGAAAGTTTTTCTCACAACTTAATTAACGAATTTGCAAACGGATTTCGACGACGAACTTCTAGCTTAATATAATGTAACAACATGTGTTTTCAAACGTCACCTAAATACAAGGATTGGGCTAATTAAGATTTTTCCTTAAATGATTATTGAGTTTTCAAACAAACCACTAAACTTGGAGTTTTCAGAAAGGGACTTAAAAATTTTCTGACGTTCGTGGAGTCTTATAAATTTCTTTCCAAGTGACATGCCAAATCCGGTCGTGCTGTCTGGGCCGGGTTTGGGGTGTTACATGTTTGATCTTTTTATGATAAAATTAGGCCAAATTAGTCATAATACCGAAAGAAATTTATCACCTTGTATAACCTTAGTATTAGTGTGATTAAATTGTTTCAGCATAGAAATATTACTGTTACCTCACATAATTTGATGTCTACTTATGAAAATTACTAAGTTGATTGAACATAGACATATGCTAAAAAAATGTAATAATTAAATAAGTGTGACTTCATGGGTTAATAAATAGCTGAGTTGCCATGGAATTCTTTCGTAGCATCATTAGCATTGTTTAAGTAATTCTAAGTTAAAAAGACAATTCTTTTATGCCATAGTAATTAAAACTTGTGGATTATTGCTTATTACTCTGTGTTTACACTAGTCATTAATTTTTTAGCATACATAGTTGATTTTTAGTTAAGTTAATTAGTTAGTTCAAACTCCTCTTAATTAATTTTAATCACCAACTTGTTAAGTGATAAATTTCACAATAATTGTCTATACAGTCCTTCTGGAGACTATACTTTTACTTACTACTTTATTACTTGTTAACGACTATGTACACTTGCACATCATTCGAAAATTTTGCGACACAAGGTGAGTTAAGTAAATTTCTATAAACTTACTAAGCATTCAATATGCTTACTCTGTTATCTCCTCTTTCCTTGTAAATTGCCAACTTGCGAAACTTGTAAATGATTAAATGAATTGTTTTGGTATGTAATTGGAATGTTTTGGTACATTTAAAGTTAAGTGTTTTGTGCACAAAATTTATAGATTGTATGGTAGTTATGAAATAGGTACCGAATGGCTTAAATCTTACCAAAATCAGAGTCCACTTTGCAATGTAGGTGATGGTCGTTGTGACGAGCTCTGGACTTCAGGTCATGACATGAGGAGGAACCCCATTGTCACGACGAGGCCAAGTTAGTATCTCATGTTGCGATGTCGACCCAAAATTTTGTAACTTTTACAAATTGGACCTCGTTCGATCTTGGGCTAACTTTAAGAGCATACATAGGCTTGTATAAGACTCGAGAAAGGTTGTATATCATATCTATTTCTTGAAATGCTTATGTTTGCATGTATTATGCTTTGGATTGAATGTTAAATGATTGTAGTTACTCTGACAACAACTTTAGAATCTTGTAGTTTGGACTAGGCGATCGAGTTGGGTAAGGAGTGTTACAAGGAGAGTGCTACTTGCACTCTTACGTGTAAGAGCACTATTTGTTCAACAATGAGAGGGGAGAGGAGCACATATGTTTCATTGAAAGGTTAAGAAACATGCTTCTTAACAATGTTCATATTTGAGTCTTCCAAACTGTGCTTTTCAACATCCTAATGGTGGAACAAACATAAAGATCCTATCAATCTTCCTAAGGTTAGCACCACAACATTCTCAATATGAAATGTACTTCCTAATGTGAACTTTACAACCTTTTTATCATGGAATGTCGTTTCCAAGGTTAACTCCTCAGCCTTTACAACATGGAATGTTGTTCCCAAAATTAGCTCCTTAACTTTCTCAATATGGAATGTTATTCTCAAAGTGTAATTGTAATAAAAACAGTGCGTTTAGAAACTGATGCTAGGAATGCTACTACATTCTTGTATTGTGGCCGTAACAGTTAGTAACTAAAAACAAGTGTATACACTTCTAACTCTATTTGAAATTCGAATATAATTAAAATAACGAATTGATTGTTTGATATGCCCGGACCAAATCTAAAGGCTTGTTCTTCTGTGCTTAAAAAAAGCACTTCTAGCTCCAAAAGCACTTTTGGAAGAAAAGTTGTGCAGAACAAGCTGTTTTTGGCTGAAATTTTTGGCTTTTCAGAAGTGGCACTTCTGAAAAGGAAAAGCTAAAATCTTTAGCTTTCATTCTTCCAAAAGCACTTTTAGTGCTTAATTACTTTTTCACCCCTCCAATAACATAGTACTTTCCATTTTTTTCTTGGTGCTTAATTATAAATGTGTTAAAATCATTAATTAAAAATAAAAAATATTTTTTAAAATACTAATTACAAATATTTAATGGTTATATTTAAATATTTAAAATGTATTTTATATATTCTAATTAAATTTTATAAGTATTTAATATTTATTACATAAAATATTTAAAACTTATATTTCATATATTAAAATATTAACAAGTTATAGTAATTTTTTTATATTCTTACTAAAATATAATAATATTAACTAATTTAAATTTTATTTAAATACATATTTGTTATTTGATAATAATATGTTTAAAATAGATATTTTATTTCTCAAAAGTACTTTTTGACAGGAATGCTAAACACTCTAATTTTAAACTAAACTTTTTAAAAATAATTTTCTACGGCACTTTTCGAAAATATTACCAAACTAGCCTTAAAACTTAATCCATAAACTCAATATGGCCCAATTACTCAAAGCATCTCAAATTTAAGGAGGATAAATATATAAAAGGCCCAAAAGAACAAAGAATTGGATATATTGATGGCCGAAAAAAGATATTTTTATTTTTCTCGGAAAAAATATATAAGAAAGGAACTAGGAATCTTCCTCTTTCTGCCCTTAAAAACGTCTTATCAGGCCTGGAAATAGCAAAACAATAAGTCTATCTTCTCTTCCACTTTCCATAACCAAACTCAAAATCATCCAAAACAAAAAAATCCAAACATAGAAAAGCAGAGAACTGAGAAATGGCGGTCGGGAGAGAAGATGTGGAGATTTTAAAGCCCAGAATTGACAAAAGAGAGTATCGGAGGATCGTCCTTAGAAATTCCCTTCAAGTTCTTCTTATCAGCGATCTCGATACCGACAAGGCAAATTAATTTTTCAATTCCTTCTTCACTTTCATTTCATTGGCAATTCCATTACTATTATGAACCTTTCTTTTTTTCTTTCTTTCTAATTTCTTTGTTTTTTGATGTTACAGTGTGCTGCTTCTATGAATGTGGGTGTCGGTTCCTTTTGTGACCCTGACGGCCTCGAAGGCCTTGCCCATTTTCTTGGTATTGCTTATCTTTTTCATCCGTTTATTTTATCTTCCATTTGTATTTGTGAACTGTCTGGAAATTTTTTGTTCCTTTTATACTTTAAATTTTAACAGTATGTGACTTTAGTAATTCTGTTCCTCATAGTGTTATTAAATAATTTGAACGGGCTAAAATTTTGTAATCTGTATAGCTCACTAATATATGCCATTAATGCTGATTACAAAAATTCTTTTGGTCAGTAAAAGTAAGCTTATTATTTCTGGGTTCAACTTCCCTTATCGTAAATAATTCAAAATGATCTTATCTAATTTATGATTATTTTTGGTGGTATTATTGTTTCTGTGCATTGATTTAATTGTTGAAATAACTCTGGTACAGCAAATGAACAAGAATTGCATGGTAGTGGGATAGTTATGATTTTTACTTGGTTTTTTTATGTTTAACATATCGTCCTCCCTTGCAGAGCACATGCTGTTTTATGCTAGTGAGAAGTATCCCTTGGAAGATAGCTACTCAAAGTATATAACAGAGGTATTGCTCTTCTTAAATGCAGTATGGTCGTCTATTGATGCGTGCATGCAGTTTTAATGGTTACTTTTAATAAAGTTCTTCATGTTTTTATTACTAACTTGCTATATAAGTATGTAGATTGAAATTGTAAAGAAAGGAAAGGAAAAAGAAAAATCCCAAGTTTGAGAGGGGTTATGGTTCTTAGTATCTCTAGTATTGCTTACTAAGTGCATAGTCACTTGCATCACACCTAAATAGTCATGCCATTACAATTACTGTGCCTTTATTAGGTCAGGTATTTGGATCAGTTATTGGGCGTTATTGATGTATAAAGCTGTATAATATATAAGCACATCAAAAGATGTTTTATTGATACAAACCTTTTAAACTATAAAAGCATCAATATTATTTTTGAAGCATAAATAAAAGGGGTGATTACAAATTCTTGGTATCTTTTTTTGCCAAAATATTTCAATAATATTATACACAGAAATACACATAATAGATAAGAAATCTTAATCTTAAACCATTTGAACATCAAATTTGAAAGGTTTCCTGTAAGATGTATGTGATCTAATAACTGATTATTGTTAGCTAACTTTGAATAAAATTAACTTCAAAATTTTTGAAGAGATGCCATAAAACAAGAGGCTTATAGTGAAGTAAAATTATTTGTATGACTTGTTTTCGGATAGTATTCCTTTGATTTAAAACTTACGCAGTTCTTTTTTCCTGATTTACAGCATGGAGGCAGCACAAACGCCTTCACAGCTTCTGAGATGACCAACTATTATTTTGATGTCAACACTGATTGCTTTGAAGAGGCTTTGGACCGGTAGATGTTGTTTGTGCAGTCTTTCTTTAGCTCTTATTTTCATCAATGTTCATTTAACGTATGTGAGATTGGGTGTTTTCCTGTCACTTGCTCTCTAGGTTCGCACAGTTCTTCATCAAACCATTGATGTCAGCTGATGCTACCATGAGGGAAATTAAAGCTGTCGATTCTGGTTAGCTTTTTGGTTCTTGGTTTACTTTACACATGGATTTCCTCTATTTTAATCTATAATTAATCAACACTATTCTCTCTCTTTCTAGAGAACCAGAAAAATTTACTGTCCGATGCATGGAGAATGAACCAGGTATTACTTTCTTTTTTTTTGAATCACCCTTTGTCTTCTGGAAGCTTGCAAGATCTCAGCTCTGACTATTTAAAATGTTAATCAATTTTTTCTGGATGAAATGGAACCTGGAATTGATTCCCTATTCCTCAATTGCTACTTTAATAGTTTTTGTGATTCCTCTCCCTTCAATGCTTTTTATGGTGTTAATTCTTATCACTTTTGCTTTAATGATCAAAACCAAAGCCCAAAAACTATTATGTTTTCCATATATTGCTGTTGAAAATTCCATATCTGTATGTGCTTGTCAAGTTTAGATTCTCATTTAATACTAATTTGGTGTTTGGCTGGAATTCACAGAGAAACAAGTCACTTACTAACATGATTGATTCCTCAAAGTGGTGAACTGAGCTTTTGTTTGGAAGTGTTCTTTCATTTTTTGATATTGATAGATGAGGATGATTGGATATACCCTGTCATTAAGGGCTATTCATCAATTGTTTCCTCTGGTCCTGTTGAGGGTTTATGGTGTGCATGGTTATTGTGGTTTCATTGCTATTTTGAGAGAGAGAGAGATTTGTGATTATTAAGCACACTGGGTTGCAGTTCGTATTTGAGCAATTGTTTGTGAGTTTGAATGCAATCTAATCATCTCAAGTGGTTGATTTATGCTATTAAAATTAATTAAGAATTGATGATTGTTGGAAAAGTTAGCAAACTTTTAGAAACTTCCCAATCTTTGTCTTTCTTGAAAATAAATGAGAATGTGTTTCTTGCTGTTAGTTGAGTAGAAGAAAATTTTGATGGATTATGGGTATTGGTGGTGATCAAATTGATTCAGAACTTTTATTTTGTACTAGTTTGCACTTACTACTTAATCCATCTCATTTGAGTTCATGTTAATATTCTTCAATGGTGAACCTTTTAGATGTATTCCTATCTGGTTTTAATTTTTCCTTCTATGCAGCTTCAGAAACATCTAAGCTTGGAAAGTCATCCATATCATAAATTCAGCACAGGTTAAAAACCTTTCCTAGTTGATCTTCCTTCCTTCTTCCCTTTACCTTTTCTCTCTCCCCTCTTCTGTTAAGTTGAATTCTTGCCTAAGCAGGTTATAGGGCATACTTTCTGCTTTATAGTCAATCAATTAACCTAGTGATATTGGATATTGGATATATATTTCCTTTTGGATCATTTCAAAGTTTTAAACCCTGGCCATTGGTACCAATTAAAGCAACAACCTTGCCACTAGAACTGGGGCTTTGTAGGCTGGTGATATTGGATATTAATTATCAAAAAATTGAATGAAAAGTTCTGCGATAAAAATCCAATTCTGAAGCTGATGATGTTTAATTTAGCATTTCTACATTTTTATTTTGCCAACAATTCTGTCTGGATGTCTTTGATTCTGAGATACTTATTCCCCTGACAGATGCTAATATCTTCCTACTCTCATCTGGACTTGGATGGATTAGATTTAAGTGCTCAGTTTAATTACTTTACTTCCTTTTTGCGTATGCTCCTGTTTTTCAGTATTCCTTAAATATGCAAGGATTGGTTCTTGTACTGGATCTTAATTTTGAGATACATATGCATCTGTTTCTTTCTCAAATAATTTCTTTGGCTTTCTCTTTTTTCTTCTTTTATTCTATTGGGTGTGTATGAATTTTATTTCCCTTATCTCCATCACAGTTTGCCTCTCCTCCTTTTGGCATCTTCCTTTGTGTTTTGAACTTGTAAAGAAAGAATTGATACTACTCTATAACTCTATATTCTTATGCTTATCAGTAACTTGTTCCTGTATAGGGAATTGGGATACTTTGGATGTTAGACCAAAAGCGAAGGGAGTAGACACAAGGCAAGAACTCCTTAAATTCTATGAAGACAAATATTCAGCCAACCTCATGCATCTGGTTGTTTATTCAAAAGGTTGGTAACTAAATTTTCCAGTAACTTAAGGGCTCTGGCTTTGGTAAGAAGAACCGAAGCTGTTGCTATATTTCTTTGAATCATCAAAATTATAATTTCTTTGTTCTGTAATTTCAGAAAGCCTTGATAAAATTCAGTGTCTGGTGGAAGACAAGTTCCAGGAAATTCAAAACTCTGATAGAAGCCGTTTCCAGTTTCCTGGTCAGCCTTGCACATCAGAACACCTTCAGGTATGCAGTGCTGTGATGTTGCCTATGCATCATCATCTTATGTTTGTCACAGTTTTAAGCAAAGAGAGAATACTCTTCTGCAAGGTTCAATGTTCTAAGAGCCTTTTTTTTTTTGGCTGGTTTCTTTTCTGTTTGTTTTTTTTTTCTCTTCAATTTGCAGATTCTTGTCAGAGCTGTTCCAATAAAACAAGGCCATAAATTAAGGATTGTATGGCCAATAACTCCCAGCATTCTTCATTACAAAGAAGGGCCATGCAGGTATCTTGGTCATCTTATTGGCCATGAAGGAGAAGGATCTTTATTTTATGTCTTGAAAAAATTGGGTAGGTTGCACATGTCATTATATGCTTTAGAAATCTCAAAATTCATGCCTCCCTAATATTTAGGATGCGTCCTATTAAAATCCAGGTTAAATGCTTTGGTTCTCATATACAAAAATCCCAGCCCATGCCTATCCATTATATGGATAAAGTAGATAATATTAAACAACATGAAATATTAAAGAATTTGAGGCATCTTAAAATGTGAAAGAGAGAAGTCAGGTCTGATGGAGTACATGTGTGTAAAAGAACCTAATCGGAAGAAGTTATCATGTAAATGGGTTTATGGACTCTGACCCTACTTCATAGGAAAAGTAAATAATAAATGGTTTTATTAGTACAATTTCTTTTTTCATTTTATGATTGTGTTTTCAATTCATTGGCGTCACTGCATTTGTTACACCGAATCAATCATGGGCCTTGTTATTAGTCTTAGACTGGCCTTTTGATCTTATATCATTACGACAAATTTTATCGGAGTATTTGTTTATCTTTTATTTGTTCCTAAAAGTAATGTGCTTCTTTACATGAATATTTAGTTTAATCCATATGCTTCACTTCTCTTTAAAGGTTCATTTCATCTCGATGATTGAGGAAGGAATACATAATGTATATTTGCATATGCATATTTATTTATATATGTCTAAGGAAATCATATGTCTTTATCATGTGTATATTTAGTGAATTTTGTACATGCATATGTATGGAACCTTTTAGGATGGGCTACTGGATTGTCTGCTGGTGAAGGTGAATGGACTTCAGAGTTTTCTTTCTTCAACGTTGTAATTGATCTTACTGATGCTGGCCAGGGTTAGTTTTTATTTTCATAAACATCCTCTCTTATATCATATGGTGTTTGATATGATCATTGGAGCCTTATTTAATGGTAAATATTACAAAGGCTTGTAAAGTTTGTGTGGGAAAAAATGATGTCTTTTAACTTGACTAATATTGTTTTCCATTGAGTAAATTTCAGATCACATGCAAGACATAGTTGGGTTACTATTTAAATATATTCAGCTGTTGCAGCAATCTGGCGTTTGTAAATGGATATTCGATGAGGTATGCATATATTATACTTAATTCTTTTAGGAGTTGTTGACCTTTCATTGTTACTGTTTATCATCATTTGAATATGTCTTTGTTGCTTGTGTGTGTGATCATATGTCTATTTTAACTTACCCACAAAGACTGCTTTTTGATTGATAATATACTGCTGTTTATTAGATCTTGTAAAAACAAATGTCTTGATTTGTGATTATTGGCTTGTTTATAACCTCTTTAGAGGAAATGTTGCTCTCTTAGATTTAACTTGTTTGGCGTGGGGTTGGGGGGGGAGAAAGAAGATTTGGATTTATTTTGTCATTGAGTTTTTGGCTTATGGGAATTATGTTAAACTATGGCAAGGATAAGGGTTGATAGGTAATCGAAAGGAACGTGACTAAGGCTACTAAGAAGAGAGTTAATTACAGTTTAGAGGCAGAGATTTTATGCTATGAGCAGTAACAGTATCCCAAGAAGATTGTAGTGAGAGAGTGGCATTTTCTTTTTTTTCTATGGGATTTGATTTAAATATATGGGTAAGCTAGAATAGGAGAGAAGTCAGGAGAAAGGGAGGGAGTTAATATCAGAATATGGGGGAAATGTGTTTGTGACCATAAAGATTGAAATTGGGAAAGTATTTGGGCTTTAGCTAGGAATCATAACTTTACTAATTGAAAGCACAGTGAAATCTAAATAACTGTTGTTTCAATGATTTCTGAACTAATTTAAACCATTTCTGATAAAAGAACCATGTAACCAGCTTGGTCTCCAAGAAAATAAATGTAACTCAAATAATCTACTCTCAACAGCTTAAACCTAGTGCACTAAAATTAAGGAACTACAGTTTTGCCTTTGACATGAAAGCAACCTAAATTTATAAAATAATAATACAAGATCAGATTGGTTCTCTTTTTGGGGGAAATTTATTCTATTGCAGCCAAAAATCAGTTGATTACCCTATGATTAATTTGGTTAATTTTTGGGTAATAGAAGTGGAAACTTTCATGTTTATCATTTTGGATCTCTTCGTGGAGTCTTCCCCCCCCCCCCTTTTTTTAAAAACATATCTCTTCGTGGAGTCTTCCCCCCCCCCCCCTTTTTTAAAAACATATGAACAAGTGTAAGAAGACTTGATCAGCTTTCATATCCATAGGCACATTGGGCAAGGTGATTTCAGAATTCATGTGGAGATTTTGCTCAATGTGTCAATTTATGCATGTGCACCAATGGTTTGATGTAGTGGTGGGCGGTATCTCTTTATATTAATGATTCTAAGATACTTTAATTTGTGAATGAAGCTATCAGCTGTTTGCGAAACAGGATTTCACTATCAGGACAAAATCTCTCCTATTGACTATGTTGTAAATATTTCATCAAACATGCAGGTAATTCGATTACATCCCTTTCATCTCTTTTTAACCCCCATTTATTGGTTGAAAATTTTTCTTTAAGGGTTTTACCGTTAGTGTTTTGATGTCATTTTCACTTATAGTTCTGTATTCTTCTGTTTCATGCCATAGTT
Source organism: Gossypium australe (assembly GCA_005393395.2). Lineage (NCBI taxonomy): Eukaryota > Viridiplantae > Streptophyta > Magnoliopsida > Malvales > Malvaceae > Gossypium > Gossypium australe. The sequence goes on from CM016614.1 coordinate 56,684,692, forward strand.
TTATGAAAAGACCTATCTAATTTAGAACTTTTCCACGAGGGATAAGCCACTAAAGCTACTCTTGGTTTTGCTACTTTAATTACAATGAATGGAAAGAACGGATTATTTTGTATATTTGATGACATGAAATGAAACATGTTTTTACATGTTTTGTTATATATTTGGTGTATAATAGAGGTAACAGAGGCAACTCAATGTCTTTGAATGGTAAATTTACTTTGATTATTTGAATGGCTTTTACCACTTGATGTTAACGGAACTTGGAATAACCATCATCTAATAATATCACAGCTTTCTATTTTATGTACCACTTGCAAAATGGAATTGAAGAGTCTATTGCAACGTGAAGTGGTCACATGTTAAATCCAAATCTATTCATGAGGACTTTCAGATTACAGTTTCCTAATAAGGAATATTCAGTGTATCAGATAGAATCCTGTAGATATTTTATTGATTGCTATCCCTAACTTTAAGGCTGTGTTTTAAGGGACAGCATCCCTAGAATCAGTTTGCTTCCTAGTTTAGAGTTTCCTAAAGTTAGGTTCACTATGTATATAAATATTAGTGTAATTTCTTGTGAGAAATAATATACAGAAAAGCCTATTTCTAACATGGTATCAGATTAGACCGATTTCTGGAATTTTTTTTTTCTGGTAATCTTTTACTCCCACTCAACCCTCAAGCTTGCCGCTTTTGTTCAAAAGAAATATGTCTGAAATTATCCAAACCAATACCAATGGGGATAGTTCAGAAGTCTCTATGAAAAACTCCAACCCAACAAGTGAGTTGCAGAACATTCAAGTGGCCTACAGGTTAAATGGGAAGAATTACCTGAAGTGGTCTCAGCTGGTTCGCACGTTCTTGAAGGGCAGAGGAAAGTTGAGCCACTTATTCGGAACATGACCTAAAGAAGGAGATCCTCAATTTGATGCTTGGGATGAACAAGACTCTATGGTCATGTCTTGGTTATGGAATTCTATGATGCCAGAAATCAGTGACATATGCATGTTTCTTAACTCATCCAAAGAAATATGGGAGGCTGTGAAGCAGACTTATTCTAAAGTTCGAGGTGCTGCTAAAATCTATGAAATCAAGACTAAGATTTCATCTACCAAGCAAGGAAGTTGTTCCATCACGGAGTATTCTAATCTTTTGCAAAGCTTATGGCAAGAGATGGATCATTACCAGTGCATTCAAATGAAGTGCAGTGCAGATGCAGCACTCTTGAAAAGGTTCGTTGAAAAAGATCGAATTTATGATTTTCTTGCTGGGCTAAATGTTGAATTTGATGTAGTAAGAGTCCAAATACTTGGAAAGGAGGAGCTACCATCACTAAATGAGACAATAGCGATAGTTCGTGCTGAAGAAGGAAGAAGAGGAGTTATGCTTGAGAATAGTCAAGTGGATGGTTTTGCCTTAGCTACAAAGGCTGTTAGTGAGAGGAGATTTGCCATGGAACAGCCAACTGGCAACGATATTAAGCAGAAAGAACCTACAAGGCCTATTAAAAGGGAGTTTGTATGGTGCACCTACTGTAAAAAATCTCGTCACACTAAGGAAAATTGCTGGAAGCTCCATGGGAAGCCACAGACAATTAAAAAGAATTTTTCAAAAACCAGCGGACAACCAAAGGAACAAGGGCGAGCAAATATAGCAAGACAGCTGGATGGAGAATAGAATTCTCAAGACTCACCTGGTGTTTTTAATAAAGACAAAATTGAGAAGTTAAAGACGTTGCTGGGATCATTGGAAAAGTCTTCTTCCACATGTACTTGTAGTTTGGCGCTTTTAGGTATATCCTCTTCTCAAAATTCTAATGTCTCGGACACAGTCACCAACAGGTCTTGGGTCATTGACTTAGGAGCTACAGACCATATGACCCACTCCTCACACAAATTTGTTTCATATACACCTTGTCCTAGAAATAGAAAGATAACAGTGCTGATGGTTCTGTGATCACAGTGGCTGGTCAAGGTGATATTGTTATAAACAAGACCCTTACTCTTAAAAATGTCCTTCATGTTCCTAAACTATTTACCAATCTTCTCTCCATCAAAAAAATTACCAGGGACTCTAATTGTAGTGTGGTTTTTTATCCCAATCGATGTTTTTTTCAAGAACAGAATACGAAGAAGATGATTGGATATGCTAAGGGAACAAATGGCCTATACTATCTTGAAGAATCTAGTGGAGAAGTTAGTGCTCTGAATTCCTCACCATTATCTTTCCTATCCAAGTTTGTTCAAGCTGATAAATACCAAATTTGGCTCTATCACCTCCGCCTTGGTCATCCTTCGTTTTAAGTCCTTAAATTTATCTTTCCTTCATTGTTCAAAGGAATAACTGTTGAAAAATTCCATTGTGATGTTTGTGAACTTGCCAAACATAAACATACCTCCTTTCCGGTAAGCAATAAAAGAACATCCGCTCCTTTTACTATTATTCATAGTGATATTTGGGGACCATCAAATATTTCAAACATCTCTGGGGCTCGTTGGTTTGTATCCTTTATTGATGATTGTACTCGTGTGTCTTGGATATTTCTTTTAAAACAAAAATCTGATGCAAGGTCTGTTTTTACAACCTTTTACAACATGATCAAAACACAATTTGGGGCTGAAATAAAACGGTTTAGGTCAGACAATGCTAAAGACTATTTCAATCAGTTTCCCTCCCCATATTTTCAAGAAAAAGGCATTATCCATGAGTCCTCTTGTGTTAACACACCCTAACAAAATGGCGTTGCCGAAAGAAAGAATGGTCACATTTTAGCTATTACTAGAGCCCCATTGTTTCAAAAAAATGTCCCTAAACAATACTGGGGGCAGGCTGTTTTAACTGCTACTCATTTGATAAATAGGCTGCCTACAAAGGTCCTTGACTCTCAAAGTCCTATGCAAGTTCTATCGAAATTTTTTCCTGATTTCAATACCTTAAACCTTACTCTCAAAATATTTGGATGTGTTGCCTTTGTACATGTAAATTCTCAAAATAGGGGAAAACTTGATCCACGAGCTGTCAAATGTGCCTTTCTTGGTTATTCCTCTACACAAAAAGGGTACAAATGCTATAATCCAGCCACAAAAAAATTTTATGTTTCAGCAGATGTCACTTTTGCAGAAGAAGAAAAATTCTTTACTCGTCCTTATCTTTAGGGGGAGAACTTATTCATGGAAGATAAGGACAATTTTTTCTTCTTGATTTTCTAGCTCCTGTCCAGCCTACCAACCAACCTGCCCAACTTAATTTTCTAGCTCCTATTAAGCAGCCAAACACTCAGTCCTTACCTACCAACCAGCCTGCCCAACTTGAACCTATGCAACCCTAAATAGAGCCTACTACACCTAAGTCACCCAAAGGGATTCAGGACACTACTCGCCTTTTACTAGTTTACTCAAGGAAGAAGGCACCGGTGCAAGTTCAATCATCTTCTTCGGATAAACAACCTACTACTCTACAACCCGAGGTAATTATTGAACCTACTTTGAATACTACTGAAAATTCAGATCAGAAAGACTATGATTTTCCTATTGCTATTAGAAAAGGAACTAGGGCCTGTACAAAACATCCTTTGTACTCATTCATGTCTTACAAAAATTTGTCCCATAACCACAAAGCCTTTCTTACTAGCCTAAATTCTATCTCCATTCCCAAAACTGTATCCGAGGCATTAAATGATGAGAATTGAAAAAATGCCATGAAGGTTGAAATGGAAGCACTTGAAAAAAAAAATGAGACATGAGATTTGGTAAAATTACCGAAAGGAAAGAAACCAGTTGGATGTCGTTGGGTGTACACAATGAAATATAATTCAGATGGCTCTTTGGAGAGGTACAAAGCAAGATTAGTTGCTAAAGGGTACACTCAAAAGTATGGAATAGACTACCTTGAGACATTTGCCCCGGTTGCAAAGATGAACACTGTGAGAGTGTTGTTGTCACTCGTTGCCAACAGAGGTTGGAAATTACAGCAGTTTGACATCAAAAATGCTTTCTTACATGGTGGTCTTGAGGAGGAAGTCTATATGGATGTTCCACCAGGGTTCGGTTCAAATACAGGACAGGTAGTTTGCAAACTAAAAGAGGCTCTGTACGGACTAAAACAGTCCCCGAGAGCTTGGTTTGGAAGATTTACCAAAGTAATGCTCAAGCTGGGGTATAAACAGAGTCAAGGAGATCACATTCTGTTTGTAAAGCACTCATCTTCAGGGGGAATGACTGCTTTATTAGTCTATGTAGACGACATTATAGTGACAGGTGATGATCTAGAAGGAATGGAAAATTTAAAGAAATGCCTAGTAAAAGAATTTGAGGTCAAAGAGCTTGGTAAATTAAAATATTTCCTTGGTATTGAAGTAGTACACTCTCGGGAAGGAATCTTCATATCTCAGCAAAAATACATAATTGATTTGTTGACAGAGACGGGCAAGTTGGGATGTAAACCAGCAGAGACACCCATAGAGGTGAACCACAAACTTGGAGATGCACTAGAAGATGCAGTAGTTGATAAAGGTTCATATCAAAGACTCGTAGGGAAGCTCATTTACTTGTCACATACTAGACCGGATATTGCCTATAGAGTTGGTGTTGTAAGTCAGTTCATGCAGAATCCTAAAGAATCACATCTTCGAGCTGTATATCAGATTCTACAGTACTTAAAAGGCACTCCAGGCAAAGGAATCCTATTTAAGAAAGGGGAGAATTTAACCCTTGAAGCCTATACTGATGTAGATTATGCAGGATCTATGGTTGATAGAAGATCAACCTCGGGCTATTGCACTTTTCTGGGAGGCAACCTTGTAACTTGGAGGAGTAGAAAACAAAATGTTGTGGCTAGATCTAGTGCAGAAGCTGAATTTAGAACGATGGCTCTTGGAATTTGTGAATTATTATGGCTGAAAATTATTTTGGAGGATTTGAAGATCAAGTGGGAAGGTCCAATTAAGCTGTATTGTGATAATAAGTCTGCTATCAATATTGCACATAATCCAGTGCAACATGATCGTACGAAGCACATTAAGGTTGACAGGCATTTCATCAAGGAGAAACTTGACAGTGGCTTAATTTGCACTCCATATGTGTCCACTGATGGTCAACTGGCAGATATCCTTACCAAAGGATTATCTGGGAAGACCTTTCAGAAACTAGTAAGCAAGCTGAGAATGGATGATATCAACTTCCCAGCTTGAGGGGGAGTGTCAGATTATAGTTTCCTAATAAGGAATATTCAGTGTATCAGATAGAATCCTGTAGATATTTTATTGATTGCTATCCCTAACTTTAAGGCTGTGTTTCGAGGGACAACATCCCTAGAATCAGTTTGCTTCCTAGTTTAGAGTTTCCTAAAGTTAGGCTCACTATGTATATAAATATTAGTGTAATTTCTTGTGAGAAATAATATATAGAAAAGCCTATTTCTAACAAGGACTATGTTTAATCCATAACATACACATTTGAGGTACATGAGAGAATAGGTGTTTAGCGTGGAAGTAGAGGAATTAGGAAGAACACAATGAAAACAGACACTACAAGATATTGTGATTTTATTAAAAGTTTCATGGGACTGAAGAGAGTGCACTATTTAAATGTTGGTCTATGAATTAAACCATTATTATCCTTCAAAAGAAGAATATGGCTGTGGGAAAGAATCAAATGGAAGAGACAAGACAAATAGGCTGATAATGTACTCCACAAAACTTGAAAAATTCAGCTTATGAAAATTCAAAATGATGTTTAGTCATCTTTTTCTGGTAAAAACAGATTAATAAATTGGCTCAAAAACTCCACAAAACTTGAAGAATTCAGCTTATGAAAATTCAAAGTGTTGTGTAGTCATCTTTTTCTGGTAAAAACAGATGTATAAATTGGCCCAAAAGTTTTGCCTGGTGGTTTTACTAAACATTTGGAGCTGTTTAGGATTATAAAGGTACTATTTTGTACCATTTCTGTTTTGAAAGTTCCAGTTATTTGTCCAAATCTTGTATGGCCTATTGAATTGCCTTACATTCACCAAAACACATTGGCCATATGATGTTATAGTTTTCTCTCACTTGGGTTCTTCAGATTTTGGAGTAAATTTCTGCATTTTTATCATACAGTTTTACACTTTTTTCTTTTCCAAATACATTTCTTCTTTTAAAGGTTAGCATGGTGTAATATTAGGTAACTCAACCATAGCTGGTGGCCTAAGTACTGCGTGTAGGGTCAAGGATGCTACATTAGACTTAATCTAGCTCTGTCCAAATAGAGAAAACCTGGATGAAGCTGAGTTGTTTAGATGTTTCTTGGATCGTGGCAATTAACTAGAAATATCCCTTCTAGGCTTCACTTGGTGGGAGATGGAAGGGAAAGTTTTTTTTAATCAGATCTATGCTGTAAAACACCTCTGGTTATGGGATTTTGACCTTAGCTTTAAAGTTTTCCAATCCAAAAGAAAAAATTTAATCCATCATTCCATCTTTCCTCTTCGTGTCATTCCTACTGAGCAAAACTAAACAACTATTCATGAATGTCCTAATTTGTATGGTGTTTTGAGAGGGTTTTCTATGAAAAAGAGCTGTTTGACTACTGAGATTTCTTAAACTTGTGTTTGACCATGGTGGCTTATCCCTCTGGTCCTGAAGTTGCATGACATGTATAATTAGGTTTTACCATGCTCTAGGAGAGATATATGCTTGACTCTTCTGGCTAAAAGGAGTTGGCTATTTTTCCATTGAGTGTTTTTATGTTGTATATTTTGGCAAAATATACTGGATATTCAAGGTTATTATATGGTTATGCTTATTTGGAACAGCTTTTCCTTATGCTAGATGATGTTAGTCTTCCCTTAGAAGAAGTGTAATGCAACTTGTGATTGACCTAGAAGCAATTATGGAAATAGAAAGGTCACCAATTCAAATTACTTGGACACTCCTGAGGTTCTGTATGTGTGAATACTATTTTTTTTTTTTCATTTGGTGCATCTGTGAAACCTGATACTGAAGGATTGTTTCAGAAGCAATATCTTTCTCAAGCTCATTTGGTAGCTCTCTTAAATGCTTGTTTAGTTCCTTGTCAAGTTCCTTTTAGAGCTTTCTTTAAGGAAAATTGCTGATCATTTAACTAGCATGTGTTTAGCTTTGGCCTTTAGGACTTGCTTTAAACTGTCATTCTATGTCTCAATTGCCCTTATCTACAAGTTGTTCACTCTGTTCGTGCATTTCCTTCAATATTGATGATCCCTTGTTGAAGCTTTGACTGATATTTTGAAAAGTGATTTTCAGATATATCCTCCAAAAGATTGGTTGGTTGGGTCATTATTGCCTTCGGATTTCAATCCAGCCATCATACAGAAGATACTAAATGAGCTTTCTCCTGAGAATGTCAGGTATATGTTTGAGTAAGGTTAAACTGGAAGATTTGAAGCATTCGATTATCCCATTAGAGACAACACTATTTACCTTTATTTTAATGCAAGTAAATCTACTTGACTTCTTTGGCCCTCCATTTGTAACTCTTATAAATTTTCAAACACGATCATTCTCTCTAATTAGTTTGAGGCTTTTCCTTAAATTTGAAATCCAAAATTTCTTTTCTGTGCTTGTGTGAATTATATTATACATGTTACTAAATAAATGGGTTACCAAGTTATCAAATGAATTTGCCTTAAGTCAGCTGAGCTCCCACTAAACACAATTACTATTAATCTTATTTATCTCATTACAAACTGTTTCTGGGAGCTATCTGGAAACTTTCCCAGTGGTCTTTTTTTTCCCTCTTAATAGTAGGAATGTTTTTGTATCTTTTCAGTTTAGAGAAGTTACTGTTTTGCTCTGATACAGTTTATTTCTGATAAGCCTACTTTTTTTTTTTTTGACAGAATCTTCTGGGAGTCAAAGAAATTTGAGGGACTGACTGACAAGGTTGAGCCATGGTATGGTACTGCATATTCCATTGAGAAAGTTAGCTCCTCAACAATTCAGGTCTGTGGTCAGATCTTGCTGATGATATGTTAATTACATTTGTAAAATAAGTTTGTTGTCTATGATGAACTAGTCATTTGATTCTACTGAAAAAAAAGGTGCTTCATCACCCTTCTTTGACTGCAGGCATGGATGTCCTCAGCTCCTAATGAGAACCTGCATCTACCTGAACCTAATGTCTTCATACCAAAAGACTTATCTATTAAGAATGCACAAGAGGAGGTTTGATGAGTCTTATTTGATTTTAGTATAATCACCTTCTTTTTACAGACATTCTGACTTCTCATAGGATTATCCTTCGGAACAGGTCAAGTTTCCTGTTTTATTGAGAAAGTCATCCTATTCCAAATTATGGTACAAGCCAGATACAGTGTTCTCTACTCCAAAGGCATATGTTAAGATAGACTTCAACTGTCCCCATGCTGGAAACTCTCCCGAAACTGAGGTTCTTGCAGATCTTTTTGCACGGTTATTGCTGGATTACTTGAATGAATATGGTATGATAAATGCCAATGCTTTTTCCATAGTGGTTTAATGTGGTTTGCCTGTATGATTCTACACTTTCCTCCTTCCCCATCTTTTTTTTTTCTCTTTGTTGAGCCATTTGATATGCAAAGCCTTCTATAGTGACAGTAGATTGTTCTTATCCTTTAAATAGGATTATCTTCTTTATTGATGCCTTTTTTTTTTTTTTTTTTTGTGGCATTCTTCAGCTTATTATGCTCAGGTTGCTGGTCTTCTTTATGGCATAAGCCACACAGATAGTGGTTTTGAGGTACTTTTTCTTTTCTTTTTGTGGCATTGATGTGATTCTATCTGATAATTTTTTTTCTTTGAATTAAATGGGAATTATCTATGGATAAGGTGATGAATTTTTATGACACATACATGTCTTAAAAGTATTACTTACTGAAAAAGATTATATCTTTGTGAAGAATATTAACAGAGACAGAATTTAGATTTCTATCGCAAGAAGTTGAATGGTGGGGTTTTATGTTAAAGCTCCATGTTGCTCGAGTTTGGCCAATTTTCTAAGGAGGGTTGCTGGGGTCATTTTAACCTGTGCCTGACATGATCCTAACTTGTCCACATTGAATTGGTTTGGTGGGTCAGTTTATAAATTGTCTTGGACATAATGATACCAGTTACCTTCTAGCTTCCAAATAAATTTATATGTTTTTTCTTTTGGCAAAAAAGCAAAATAATTTTTGAATGCTAGTAGGTAATTGAGATAATTGGACTACCAATTCAAGAAAACCCAAATGTTGCTCTACTCTGTTATCTCTTTGTTTGGTGAAAGATGCTTCTATGCTATTACTCTTGAGAAGTGTACTGACATGCATAATAAACCATTAATTTACAGTGCCACACCCTAAATTCTGCCTTTCTGTAGTTTGCCTTTTCTAAAGTTAGATTAAAGATGGAATTGGCATGATATGGATGCACTAATACATAATTTGGAAAGATCCTAGGAAAAAAATTTCTTTTGTGGTAACCATTTTCTCTATATGCATGTGTGCACACTTCATGGTGGTGTATTTTATTTATCATTTCTTTTATTTCTCAATTAAATGGTATCATGTTATTTTGTTTTCACTTTTAGGTGACCTTGGTTGGTTATAATCATAAACTGAGGATCTTGCTGGAAACTATAATCGACAAAATTGTTAAATTTGAAGTGAAACCTGACAGGTTTTCAGTAATCAAGGTAATGACTAAGAGACAATATAATTTGCTATTTTCACTTCAGAAATAAGAACTGCCATTTACTGTTGGTATGCTGTTGTCTTTTCCATGCTCTTCTCCTTCCTGTATGCCTTAATCATTTTGTTACTTATTGATTTAAATAAGAATAAAAAAAAAGTAATGAATATGCCTGAAGATTAATTACATAAGATATTTATATATTGCAACCTTTTATTTCTCCTCTAAATTGTCACTAACAATCAAATTTAATTTAGGTCCAATTGAATGCTTTTGTTCTTCCTCTCTTGTCAAGTTAGCTATATATGTGTTTGGATTTTCTCGACGTTGTCCTTTCGAGCTCACAATAATTCTGATGTTTATATCTAGCTTAGATGTCCTGTGGCCATTTACAATTTGTTTCATCCATTGTCCATTCATCACTTTGTCAGGTCTAAATTTGATAGGCCGGAGAAGAATGTGTTACATACTGTTTGGTTAAGTTTACTATATATATAGCCATGTTCGAAGATGATTAAAAAGTAAGGCATCATTGATGCCCCTAGACCTGGAATCACCTATAGAGTTTCAAAGTACATTTCTGTTCGCTACAGTGTAGGCTTATTTCTTGGAATAATTTCCATCGAAGAAAATTTTGCTTAGAAAATGCCAAAATTTTGTAACATTGGATTGTGGTTCCATTTTGAAAGCAATAGGTGATGGGAAAGTCTCCAGTTAGCCTCTTATAGACATAGGTTTGATATATTCAAGACGTGTGGGATTCTTATGCCACCAGTGAGAAGGCAGTGTGAGTAGCATGGCAAGGGGCTTTGTAATCTTCACCATTGACTGTCAGTAAATTTTATTTGTGTTAGGAGGGTAGGAGACTTTTTCCCTGACGAATAGATAAGGACAATTTAATGATGTATCACTTGTGTAATTTTCACAGCTACTAGTGGCATAAATGTAGCCACAGCTTAGGCAACTACCTGTCTGTCAAATGCGGTGCTTTATAAGCGTGCCTTTGAAGGGAAGATGAGGGTTTCCTAAGGTCCTTTTGCAGCTTTTTACGTTTCTTTAGTACCTATGACCTCTGTTTTAAAATAGAACTTCATTGATCAGTTTATCTCACGTTCCAAAATGAAGAGCAGCTGAAGGTATAATCCATGTTATGGTACATTGTTCATCCATATTTAATCATTTTCTCAGTTTTGGGGAAAAAAAGACGAGAAAAAAGAGAAGAAATTTTATTTGGCAGCCTGGCTTCTCTATCGAAATAAAAAATGTGTATGAGTAGGCTCCTGACATGTAGTTAATTGTCAAGTTGCTAGATAGGACTGCTAAATGTTTTTAGTTAAACCTTTTTATTTGGAGTTGAATTTATTGCTGCTTCATCAAATTGAGCATATGTGGCTTAGAAATACCTTTTTTTTTTTTCCCTCTTATATTTCTCCTGTTACTTAATACATTTGCTAATAACCATATGTTCTGCCTTTGCATTCTGTTTGTTTTTTATCAGGAAATGGTAATTAAAGACTATCAAAATTTCAAGTTTCAGCAACCCTATCAACAGGCTATGTACTATTGCTCATTAATACTAAAGGACCAGACAAGGCCTTGGGCGGAACGACTTGATGTTTTGCCTCGTCTTAATGTGGAAGACCTTACAAAATTTGCTCCAATGATGCTCTCACAGGCCTTCCTAGAGTGTTACATAGCAGGTTTGTCATATCTTTCTTCCCTCCCTACCTCAGTTGCATTTTTGTTGCATCTAGTCATAATTGCTTGGTTCTAAAAATTGCCATTCTTTTCTTTTATTTATTTCTCCCCCAGGGAACATTGAACGCGAGGAGGCGGAATCAATGGTTCAGCATGTTGAAGATGTGTTCTTTAAGGGTCCAAACCCTATATGCCGACCGCTGTTTCCATCACAGTTTCTAACAAATAGAGTGGTCAAACTTGAAAGAGGCATGAATTACTGCTACAGTAAGGACGGACTTAATCCAAGTGATGAGAATTCTGCTTTAGTCCACTATATTCAGGTAATTGTGCTTGTTGGTGACCCCATATTTAATGCATTTTCATTCAGGAATCACTTTATCTTCCATAAAGACAATGATCTTCCTTAAATTCGGAAACCAATGCCACATGTTCGGAATTAACCAATTGATGCCATTTTGATTTAAGAAAATATTTTCTGCTAAATAATTGGTGCTTTAGTTCAGGTAACTATTACCTTGTTCTGAAATGACATGGTGTTGATGTTTAACTTTTTCTTGTTTATGAAGATTTTTTTCTGGACCAATAGTCAATGTTATATTGCTCATTTATTCAACTCAATCTGTTATGACTTTTAACTTTTCCAGAGGCCAAGTGCTGGACACGAGAAATAAAAATCTTGTATGTTTCTTTATTGGCTCCTATGGTGGTGTCAAACTTCATGAACATAGGCGCTAAAAGGAAACATATTTGTGTTGAATAGAAAACAAATATATGTTGTTATTTTGGAAACAACATTGATATTCCTCAAAGCATTGTATGATTATGTGGAGGATGATATGCTTTTAAGGCTATTCTTACGGAAAATACTGTTGGCCTCTACTGCTGATTCTGTGATATGCAGCCAGTGAAACATGTTAGGAACAAACAGATGGTCTTTCCATTCATCACACTAACATGATCTTTTTTGTTCTTTTCTAAGACACTAACATGATTTTTATTTTTAAAAATTTTACAACTTTCTAGAACATGTAACTGTAAGTGTCATCCGCGGCCCGTGATGTAAGGCTCTGGTTGTTCAAGCACCTGTTGAATGTTCTGGCTGCATTTACGCATCTCTGAATAAGTAAAATGGTTGGGTGTTTTCTATTTGTAAATGAAAGGATGTCTAGGGCTTAAAGTGGTTGCTGCACTTGGAAGGTGGAACTCCAGATTTTTGCTACAATGTAGTTATTCCCTTCCCTGCCCCACATAAGAAAAAGACTCTTCTTCTTATATCTTTTCTATTTTAGTGGTTGTTTCTCTTGTTTGCTTGTGGTGGATGAGATTATGGCTGCATCTTGATTATCTAGGCTTTATTTGGTTCTGATAATATCACGTTTGAATGGTCAGGTTCATCAGGATGATTTTATACTGAATGTGAAACTTCAGCTTTTTGCTCTTGTTGCAAAGCAACCTGCCTTCCATCAGCTTAGATCCGTAGAGCAACTAGGATACATTACTGTCCTCATGCAGAGGTATGAAAGGAAAATTCTCCCTAATTTATTCTTCAATTGGTCTGCCAAATCTAAGGGTTTTTAATTTTTGTTCTCATTAGGAATGATTCTGGCATCTGCGGGGTGCAGTTCATTATCCAGTCTACAGTAAAGGTGAATAGCAGGTTCTTTCTTTTGTATATACCTCCTGCCTTGTACCTGTAACTTAAGAAGGCAATCTCTCTTAGCAGGGTCCTGCACATATTGATTCAAGAGTTGAGGCATTCCTTAAAATGTTTGAGAGTAAACTATATGAAATGACAAATGATGAATTTAAGGTAAGATGGAGAGTTCTTCTGCTGGAAGTAATTTCTTTTTCTGGTTTTTATGTATTTTGTTTTTAATTGAGATTGTAGTGTTTTGTTGTAGTGTTTCATAGTATAATATTGATCTTTTCATAATTCTACCATTTTTGGTATCCTAGTCTGAGAAAGATGGTTAATATTGTTTTTTCCTCGTTTGTTCTTTTTATTGCTAGATAATGTTTGCGTTACTGGAGAATTTGTGATAGAGTGATCCATGATCTCCCTTCTTTTGACAATTCAGAAACCCTTTCTGATGAACATCATTTCATAATATTTTTGCATTTAGTAGATGAAGGGATTTCAAACTATTTCCTATAATTCCATTGTAACATTTGATGCTAGCTCGTACGTTCATGACTTTGGGGTTTTCTTTTTTTTTCTTCTTTTCAAGATTCGATTGTGTTCATCTGTGGTTGGATTTGAGTGAGAGTTTGTCCTCTAACCGTAAATTTCCAATCTGTTACACAGAGCAATGTAAATGCATTGATTGATATGAAGCTCGAGAAGCACAAGAATTTAAGGGAAGAATCTCGGTTTTACTGGCGAGAGATCACTGACGGGACACTCAAGTTTGATCGGAGAGAAGCTGAAGTATGTCAATCCTTCTGATATTTTCTAATCACTGAAAGAAAATTCATCTACATTCTACTCTATTAAATGAGAACACATCTACATTTTAGTTTAATATTAATCTATGATGGATGTTTTACTATCTGTTTCTAACAGGTTGCAGCATTAAAGAAACTTACACAACAAGAACTGGTAGAGTTCTTCAATGAAAATGTGAAAGTCGGTGCAACTCGAAAGAAAACACTTAGCGTGCGAGTGCATGGGAACCAACATTTGGCCGAATACCACTCGCAGAAAAGCGAAGCAGTTCAACCAAATACCATCCAAATCGATGATATCTTCAGCTTTAGAAGATCTCAACCTCTTTATGGTTCATTTAGAGGAGGCATTGGTCATGTGAAGCTGTAGCATAAAGGCTCATCCCTTGTTGGAAAATTGGAGAAACAATTATTTTTCCGGTAAGTTTTCATATAAAAGTTCTACATTGGAGCAAAACAGAGAATCCCTCTTGTCTGTTAATTTATTGTTGTATCTCACTTAGTTAAGAAAAATAATTCCCTTGGTTCAGAAACAGAATTCATGTCGCCCGAATATTGAACAAATTTAAGCTCTGGTTCGAATCCACTGATATAATTGAACGTGCAATTCTATGTTGCTTCAGATTCACAAAATGTGTCTCATAGGGACATGCGTCTGATGCAAGGTTTATTCGAATTATTCTTATAAAAATAAAAGTTCATATACATTTTGTACTTTTGCGAATTAGTTTGTCTAAATTGGATTAGTTATCATTAGCCAAAATTACAAATGAATGCAATGCAACGCCTCTATATGGCGCTTGCATGGCATAGACTATGATAAAGACTACCGAGGTAGTGTTTGGATCGGAAAATCACCTTATTTCGGTATATTGTCACGAAAATTTTGAATGACGTGTAAATGTACACAATAAAGTAGTAAGTAAAAGTATCGGGATTGTATAGATAATTATTGTGAGATTTATCAGTGTAAACAAAGAGAAGTTTGAACTAACTAATTAACTCAACTAAAAATCAACCAAGTACGCTAAAAAATTAATGATAGTGTGAACAAAGAGTAATGAGTAATAATCCACAAGCTTTAATTACTGACATAAAAGAGTTAGATTAGTTGTCTTTTCTTTTTCCGGTGAGTGAAATGAGTGAATTACTAGGGGCTATTTGTACTTGTAGAGGCTGGCTATTTTTAGTAAGTGAGAGTCTTGAAAATCTCTTTTTATATGATTGGCCTGTGCTTTAAGGAAACTGAGTGGATGACTTTTCTATTTTTAGCTTGATATATGGGAAAGAAAACTTGAAAAGAGTTGGGATTTTTGTGGTTGATTTTAAATATTTTACCAAGTCTTGGGTGACTGATTTGGGCACCTTGACAGATCGGTTGAGTCTTCTCCTCCTTAGTAGACGGTTTGGGCCTCTATCTCCTTAGTTTCCCTTTTATTGACCCGATTCTTGAGTTGGGTTAAGAAAATTTTCAAGGTTCAATATTTATTTACTTGGGCGTTCAAAGTTGATCATAAATCAATTCTCTTCTGCATGGCTTATGCTATGAGAATGTTACAGTATTAAGCATCAAAAGGTGAGCTTCAAGACCGTTTTAGTGTATAAAATGATAAAATTAGCAAATTCGTCTTAGTATCCGCTAATAAGAAAAAATTGTAACAAAAACTTCAAAATTTGTTATCAAACATTCAAAAATTGCATGAATTACTAGTTTAAAAGTGCTAGAGATAACTCTAAAATAGAGTTATCACACCCCAAACTTGATTCATTGCTCGTCCCGAGTAATGACACTTTATATAGCAAAAACACATAATTGTAACACACTAAGCATAATTAATTTTTCTTTTGGTCATATATCTTGGAAATCATACTCAAATTAAATTTCGCAAATATGTAACTCAAGTTGTACATTATCCAAAAAATTTGAAGTACTAGAGTGCTATAAAATTAATTGATTCAATGCCTTCTCCTCATGAATGTGCACTAAGTTTTTTCCAATCAATTTTTGTTTTCTTCGAGTAATGCTAAGTAACAATCCTAAAGTTTAAATTATATGTTCATGTGTTGAGCTCAGTAAATTCTCTTCACTAGTGTAGTAGGCACAAAATATTAAATTAATAGCTCTTTATTATGGTTGTAATGTGGATTAGGTCAAGGAAAAATATAGATAGTTTTTAATTCAATTAATTACAATATGGTTCTAATTTAATAATTAAATCAATTGCATCTCTATATTTATAATGCATGAATAACGTGTTCATGATTTTATCTGAATGAATAACCAACCAAGACACATAACATCATTAACATAATTTTAATAACCTAAGTTAAAAAATGCAATCAATCTAACATAAATAGAGTTGAGTCATTATAATTAAATCTAAAACAGAAATATATTTAAAAATTATTTTCATAAATTTAGAACAAAATAAAAACAATTGAGGGAAAGAAACTAGAAGACAAATTCGGTGTTTCTCCATTGCACAACGTGTATTGTTTTTCCTCCTTCCTTCTGCTTTGCTCCTTCGCATAATTGCCTTCAAGATGTCAAATGTTTGCTACTCACAAGAACTTGTAAAATGTTCCTTACAACTCTTGTGTTGCTCTCCCAAATGGGAAGTGAAAGAAGAGAGAATGAGAGAAGAGATGGTGAGTGAGGGATGAGAGAAATGAGTGAATGGCCAGGGGGTATTTATACTTGTAGAGGTTGGCTATTTTTAGGATATAAGAGCCTTGAAAATCTCTCTTTACATGGCTGGCCCTTGCTTTAAGGAAAGTGGGTGGACAACTTTGCTATTTTAGCTTGATTAATGCTTTATTAATGGGAGAGAAAGCTTCAAAAGAGGATGGGAGTTGGACAGTCACATGTGGGATTTTTGTGGCTGATTTTAAATATTTTACCAAGTCTTGGGTGGCTAATTTGGGCACCTCCATGGACAGTTGGGCTTCTATCTCATTAGCAAACTGTCTATTTTGCTGACGCAATTCTTGAGTTGGGTTAAGAAAATTTTCAAGGTCCAATAATTCTTTAATAGGGCGTCCAAAGCTGATCATAAATCAACCCTCTTCTTTATGGATTATGCTCTGAAAATGCTACAGCACTGAGCATTAAAAGGTGAGCTTCAAGACAGCATTTTCTTCTAGTGTATCGGCAACCTAAAAAACTACAAAAATCATGTGTTTTAGTGCATAAAATGATGAAATTAGAATACACATCTTAGTATCAACCAATAAGACAAAATTATATCAAAAACTCCAAAATTTGTTGTCAAACACTTAAATTTTGCTTAAATTACTAGTTTAAAAATGTTGAAGATAACTCTATATTTTAAATTTATCACACCCCCAAACTTAATTCATTTCTCGTACAGAGTAATGACACTTTATAAAGGAAAAAACACATAATTGTAACACGCTAAGCATAATTAATTCTTCATTTGGTCATGCATCAGTGAAATCATACTCGAATTAAATTTTGCGAATATGTAACTCAAGTATGTACATTTTCCAAATTTTCTCAAGTACTAGAGTGCTATAAAATTTATGAATAGAATCCTTTCCCCTTATGAATGTGCACTAAGTTCTTTCCAATCAATTTTTGTTTCCCTCGGGTAATATTAAGCAACAATCCTAAAGTTTAAATTATGTCTTCATATGTTAAGTTCAATAAGTCATCTCCACTAATGTAGTAGGTACAAAAATCTAAATCAATAGGTTTTTATTATGGTTGTAATGTGGCTTAGGTCAAGGTACGAAAAAGACAGATAATGTTTAGGCTAGAACCTTAAACTCAGCTTACCTCAGACCTTCTAAATGCGATTATCCCCAAAAGCACCAACTTCTTTTCAATTCGAGTACACATGCTCTTTGCGCATCTTTATTCAACAACTAAATTTTTTTAACATAGACAGATGCTTTCTTGAGCATATAACTTAACATTTTGATCTTAAGCATCCAATACTTCTCTCTAAGTCACTTTACCTTAATCACAAAATATTCTAAATTAACTAAGTCTAAGGTTTGGGACAAATAAAGATAAATATTAAAGAATGGATGACTCATTAATGTAAGGTTTAGAAGAAAAATCGAGCCATATAGCTCAAAGTAGGGTTTCAAGGGATAAATATTTACTAAGGTTGGCTTGAAAGGCTCAAAAGGTCCAAACAAAATTTGCCTAATCATTTTTAAATTACCATGCCTCCTAAGATTTCGCCTTAAGAAAATTACTAAATCAATTCTAAAGACTTAAACTTTCATGCATGTTTAGTTTTTTCTAAGGAATTAAAATTTTTCATGGAAGCCCTTATACACAATCACTAAGACCAACATACATATCATAATTTTAATCAGCATAAAAATACTTGAAATAATAAGGATTTAAGCATACACTAAAGCTAGTATTATTGAGCAAACTTTTAAAATTTGAGCAAATTCAATTAAAACATACTTTCATGAAAAAAATTAATTAACTCATATTACAATATTCCTTCCCCCTACTAAAGAGAAACAATGTCCTTATTGTTTGAAAGCATCAATCAGAAGGGCAAAAATAAAGAAGTGAATGAGAACTGTGCACTAGGTAAGGTCCTAGAAAACGGAGGTGAGTCTTATTTGTCTTCTTAAATATCAAGTCTTTCCTTAACAGATTGACTAGACATGCACATTCACATTGCCACACTTCTTATTTTATGATAAGCATACTATAATCCAACTCTTTATTATTTATGAATTTAACTTAACTTTATTATGCAAAAAAGGGAAAAATAAAAAAAATATCTAAAAAGTAATTAAACCTAAAATATCCTAAAATAATAAAGAAAAAGAAACCCCCTTTATTTATTTAGTAGCATCCTCACTTTTTGATATTGTTTCCATTTTTTCACAACCGTCTTTGCGCCTAGTTCGTCTTTCCGGAATGGTGAAATCATCACACCTAGTATTCGGAGTTGGAGTCCAAGGATCAAAGATAAAATCTGGAAATCAGGCACAAAGTCAAACGAGTTACGTGAGAGTATTCTAAATGCACCCCTTATTGAGTCGTCCCATATTTTCGCATATCTCCAATATGCTTGTTGTTGTGGATGCATGTGTTGTAGCATGTCCATGATTGTGGATTGATCCAACTATGCAACAATGCTAGATGATGGAAAGGTAGGTGTCGGTTTGGTCCACCCGGGATTAACATGTTCAGCTGGTGTTGCAAAGTCAAGATAGGTAGTTGGTTCTAGTTCAAGAACTGATTTCGACATATTTGGATAATTGGGCGTTTCTACTTTAGTTGGTTCATCAACTGGTTCTGGTTGCTTCTACCTAGCATCATCACCTACTATTTTGGCTATATCAACATCCATTATACATCCTTGGTTGTATCTTGCTTTAAGGTCTATCTTCGGAGGGATGTGAGATTGTAGACATAGTAAAGTGATTAATGATGGGAAACAGGCAGAACTAACTCACTTTGCAGTACACTTCTGAATTTCTTTGAGGATGATTCTTTCAAAATCAATGAACTTTTTGTCATATAGCATACAACAAGAGCATCTGTTCCATTGAGATAGTAGATTTATGTGAGACAGACATAAAACTAAGTTGGAGGAAATAAAACCAAACATTTACTATTGGTTTCAGGAACTCCCTTCAGCAAATATTATTACCAAAATTTGAAATTATCCAATTGGTTCCAGGAACCTTAACTTCTTGCAGAACTTCCTTAAGCATCTCCCAATCAACATTTTTCAACATAGCAGTATAATCATCATTATCGATGTTAGGTAGTTCAAGTAGATCATTAATATAAGTCGAGGTTAGGGTTACCTTCTTTCCTCGAACATATACCTCTGTTGCAGTGGATGAAGTCAGGTTCACATAGAATTCTTAAATTAATTTGTAACACCCCTAACTTATATCTGTCACTTGAATAGGGTTACGGAGCATTATCGGACGTATTTCTTTAACAATCATACATTTCATATTCATTTCTCAAATCCAAACAATAGTCATTCAAATTCAATCATATAATCCCTAACACGAGCCCCCGGGGCTTAAAACAAGCATTAAAAGTAATTCGGGACTAAATCGAATACTTAATAAATTTTTAGAAAAACATAGAAAATTTTCACACACGCCCATGTCACAGGCTGTATGGACATTCGAAATGGGATCACATGGCCATGTTCCAGCCCGTGCCTGACCCCGTGTAACTTACTGACTTGGGTCACAAGGCCAACCACACGCCAGTATGACTAGCCCATGTTCCATTTGAAATGGCATCACACGCCTGTGTGCCAGGCCGTGTGAAAACTAGAGGGTATACTGACTTGTACCACGTTGTCAAGCCACACACCCGTGTGCTAGACCAAGTGAAGCTACTGACTTGGTTTCTAAATAAATATCAGGGGACACACAACCGTATCACTTAGCCGTGTGTTACACAAGGATGAGACACACGTCTGTGTCTCTGCCTGTGTGGACAGAAATAGGTCTTTTTCCAAGCCTTATTTCTCACCCAAATTTGCATCAACCTAAACACAATCACAACAAATATCATATGACCATATCATCAATAGGCATTCAAACCAATCTCAACCAAGTCCAAATCATGCAATACCAATACCAACAACCATAATGCTCATAAACATCACGATTTGCCATTTCAAAACATACCAATATCACCTTCAAGAATTCACCTAAATGGTCACTTTCATATTTGCATTATCTTGCCTAATACTTAGCATGCTAATACATTCTCAATTTCAACTATTTGGTACCAAAACACAATCTCACAAGAAATGCATTCATATAGCGATTATACACCACTTTTCACAAGACCATATATATATATATATATCAAAATATATGACTACTTACAAGCCAATTCAAATGGCCAAAATTCATCAAAACATAAAGGCTATATTAGCCAAAAGACCTATACATGCCATATAACCAAAATATACAAAGTTCAAAAGTACCAAAACAACGGCTGGATAGTGTGATGAGATATTCAAAAACTTCCAATTCGAGCAAGCTTTGAAATCACTATAAAACACAGAAAAGTAAATAGAGTAAGCTGTTAAGCTTAGTAAGCTCGTATGGCTAAAAAGTACATGTAACAGCCTAATTTAGGGGCTAGTTAGAATAATGATGTCTGAATCACTAGTCTCAGGTTGAAAAAAATTATTTTAATGTTATTTTATGAGTTATAGCATGATTATATAGGTGCATGAAAAATTTGATGCTTTAATTCTAGCGATTGCATGCTTAATCGCGAAAAAGTACTAAATCGCATAAAGTGAGAAAGTTCTATTTTATAAGCTAAAGGTGCCTAATAGCCATATAATTTTAATTTGAGGCCTTTGATGTGCAATTAGACCTTTCTAAAGGCCATGGCCGGCCATAGGGGGACAAAGAAGTTAAAATTAGTCAAAGTTGGTGTAGTAGGTGGATTAAATTGATGAAATAGAATAAAATAAAGAAAAGATGATATCATTCTATTCACTCATCTTCTTCCATCGAAAATTAGCAGCAAAATAATGGTTTGAGAGCTCAAAAATTTCAGCAAGCTTTTCTCCTTACAAGTAAGTGTTTTAGTGATCATTTCTTGATAATATTTGTACTTTTGAAACCCCTAAAGCTTAAGCAAGCTAAAGAGGGGACTTTTGCAAAATGGTTGAAAGTTTAAGGTGTTACCATGAGAGAGTTTATGTTGTTTGCTGAGTTTTTATGGAGGGAAATGAGTCTTAGTTGTTAGATAAACAACTTTTGTGAAGGGTGTTTCCATGAAAACACCTAATAGGACCTTTTTGTAAAGGTTGTGGAATATGTGGTAAATGTGGGAAATAATGAGTATTGAGGGCTTCCATAAGAGTAATAAATGTTCACCTAGGCTTGTTAAAGAAAGAAATTTGATTGGAATTGATTTCCGAGCCTAGGGTAAAGTGGTCATTTTGTGAAAGCTTAAGGGCAAAATAGTAATTCTGCAAAAATTATGATTATTGAAGTGTATTTATTAATGTGGCGATTAAATGAGCTAAATTTTTATTATAGATCAAGAAGAGCGAATAATTAACCTCGACCGAGGAAAGGGCAAAGTATCGGACTAGATCGACAATCTAGCCTATTTTGAAATCGAGGTAAGTTTGTGTGCAATAAATTCAATATCATGTTATTAAGTTTCTAAATATTTGATATTAGTGATGTTGTATAATATTTCTATGAAATTGAGTTATGATGTTGAATGAGAAAAATGATGAGAATTGTAATGTGAAAGTCCCGGTTGGACTTTAATAAATGAGAGAATAAGACCATCAAAACATGAGATTGGTAAGGTCCCGTATAAGACCATGTCTGGGATATGGTCTCGGCACTGAATGGAGATCCCGTATAAGACCATATTTGGGATATGGCATTGGCATCGAATATAGGAATCGTATAAGACCATATCTGGGATATGGCATCGATAATCGATATGAGATCCTGTATAAGACCATACCTGGGATATGGCATCGACATCTAGAAGTGACCCCACGTAAGACCACATTTGGGATGTGGCATTGGCGTCGTAATTATGTGAATGATGATGATCATATATCTCTGAATATCCCAAGTGGTTCAATATGGTAGATAGTTAAGATCATGATAGAGATGAGATTAATGCTAAGACCAAGAGATGAAGTGATATAGGTATATGTGAGTAATTCATGAGAATAGTTCACGATATGTGGCATGATATGCAATTGGTAAGAGTAAGTATGAGTAAGTTATGGAAATGAGCTTAAGACTTGTGCTTTTATCCAATGCAATAGATGGATGAAATTATGAGCTTTATGTTGATATTTATTTCATGCAAACTTACTAAGCTTTATGCTTACTCCTCCCATTTCCCTTTTCCTTGTAGCTGTAACACCCCAAACCCGGTCTATGCGTTTAGACGAAGTTTGGTTTGTCACACCAATCAAATATTCATTTATTCTCGAGTGGTTGATGTAAAGTAGTGTTACAAAACCTTTTGAAAAATAGAATTTAATAAAAATTTAGTACGAGGATTTGAAATTGATGTTTCAAGAAAATACTTGTTTAAAACTTATCATTTAGAAAAATATTTATCAAAACCTTAAAGTCATTGTAAAGGAATTTGGAAGAAATTTTAAAGAAAATAATTTAATTGTTCAAAATGTTATAAAACAATATTTTTAAGAAAACCATATAAATTTAACATAGGCCCATAATTAGAGTCTTAAAACAAAATTTAAATCCATCCACACAATAAAATCCATAAAAACATAATTAGAGGCCTTATTACATCAAACCCAAAATAGTAATTTAAAATAAAGTTCATAGTTTAAAAAAAAAACCATGCTTGTAGTATGGCCTCCACCAAGTCATCTCCGGCCCAAGTCCACGTCAATTTCCATTACCTGAAAAGGTCGATAAAATTGGGTGAGTTACAAAGAACTCAGTGTGCAACCCACTTACCACCATAATTGGGCCAGATCGTCAAGATATTATGCTGGGCTTGAGCCCAATTACAGAATTTAACAATATATCATAAAATGAAATAAAATAATTTAAAAATGCATGTAAAATGAATTTCCCAAACCAAACCTAATATCCATCCGCTAACACCCCCGTACCAACCAACACACCTGTGGGGATCAAGTCAACCCACCCCGCCAAACACACCGATCATAGGCTTTAAGCCTTTAAATAATTTTGTAGTGCACTACCAAACTAGATTGTGACATCGTCACCGAACTAGAGGCATTTAGTCGAATTTGTGGCAGAGCCACCGAACTAGAGGCATTGAGCCATATTTTGTGGCAGGGCCACCGAACTAGATTTTTGGCAACTGGCCATTCTTCTCTTCATATACCCCACCCCATGCAATCATGCGTGTATAACAAAATATAGTCATATAACAATTTTTCAATTAATCCATAACATCGGTGGGTTTATCATTAAACATTTCATTTGGCCCATAAAAAAATAATTTAGCACTCTGCCCATTTAGCAATTTAGTGGGCTTTGGCCCATTTGTCGAACTAGAGTATTTTGGCCCAATTTATCGAACTAGAGTATTTCGGCCCAATTTATCGAACTAGAGTATTTTGGCCCAATTTATCGAACTAGAGTACTTCGGCCCAATTTATCGAACTAGAGTATTTTGGCCCAATTTATCGAACTAGAGTATTTATCGCAATTTTTCCAACTTTAACCGTTTTCATGCTTTTACTCAAAAGTATTAATATCACAAAATTTCCGTTTTTACCATTTTTACGGTTTTATCACGTTACTTACGATTTGATATCTACCCCGAATATGAGTGTGAAGTTACACACCTGGTTATGGAGAGAACTAAACTTTCCCGCTCTTCAACACCTATACATATCATGATAATTAGAACACTATAATCTAATAAAACCGATCTAAACATAACGATCTAAAACTTTACCCTCGGATTTCCGTAATATTTCTACTTGCGATTTCTCCCCGATCGATGGTTCGCTAACCGAATCGAACCCACGAACGAATAATGGTTCGGGAGTACGAACGACTTCGAACAGTTGATTTTCCTCGGTTGAACGTCCGCAACCCGGTGGAAAATCTCGGATTCCCGAAATAGTCCTTTGCTTATACTTAGGGGGAATAACGGAACCTCCCCTCTTTCGAAGACTAAACACCGCCCTTTTCTTCCCTATTTTGAATGTCTTCAATGACAAAGGAACATTAATCCAATCTAAAATAATATCGAAATAATACTAAAGGTTTTAAAGATGTGATTTTCCTTACCACAATAAGTCGATTCCAACGTTTCTACAATTCTCTCGAACACTTGAGTTCCGATCTTCCGTTATTGCACTATATTATAACGAATAAAATGTTAATAGCACGAACGTTTGTTTCGATCCAAATGGTCCTTCATGATACCATCAATATTCGGCCATCTCACTATTAACTAATTGAAACGAAAAAGAATCCCTTACCTAATTTTCCACGGTCGAAAAGAAAGGATTGAGAATGGTGTTGTGATTGATGAAGATTTCGGCTATTAAGAATCAAAGAAAAGAGAAAATAAATTCGGCTATGGGTACTCTAGCATTCGGCCATTGAAGAAAAAGGAAGAAAATATGAGTGAAAAGAAATAAAGATGAGAGAATAATGATGATGATGTTGTTTTGATTTTCAAAGAGAATGGAAGAGGAAGGAAAGAAAGAGATGAGTTTTGAGAGCAATGTATATTCGGCAATGGGGAGAAGAAAAGAAAAGAATGGTCTTTTAGGTATTGGTAAAATCGGCACTATGAGAAAGGCACAAAATTGAACACTAAAGTGAAAAGCAAAAATGACCAATTGGTCAAAATAATCAAGGCTTACCAATGATCAATTTTGGCTAAAGGGAAAAGAGGTTGAGAGAAAAGTTGCAAAACTTTGCACAAAAACTAAAGATGACCAAAAGTAAACTCCTAAACCTTACCAAGCTACTAGCAAAAATTCGGCCAACCTCCCCCCTAGCCATATTGCCGTCCAAATGCATGGTTAAATGGCCATGATATTGTTTCCATAAAAATTTCCTTGATACTTGCCTCATATCTTCATATCTTTCCTTAATTTATTGATTCCCTTCCTTAAGTTAACAATTTCCTTATTCCTTTGATATACTAACCAAAAATAAAAAGTCAACACTTACCATATATGCTCTTGGTCGACACTTGCTATACATGTGCAGAAAAATTAAAAATAAAATTCACCTAGTTGCTAAACAAGGGATTCGAACCTTCTCCTTCATGCACTAACTCATGCGCCAACACCACTTTGCCATATACTCATCTTATGCTTCACTTTGACACTTAAATTAACTTATGTGTCAATGCCACTTGCTCCACTTCAATAAATTTTCAAAACTAAAAATTATTCTATACCCAATAATTCAAATTCTTCTTCAGGGCTATATTAAACACGAAAATAAATAAGAAAAATTTCACTTACTAGATTAATTACTCAAAGCACACAATGAAACAATACTCGAATTTTTAGGGTGTTACAGTAGCATTGCCAAATTAGCTCGAGAATTAGTGGAACGTTGGAGTTCAAAAATCACACTATTAACCACTCTTTGGTATAGCAAAGTTAAAGTCATTTTGAGTATGGCATGTATAAGACTTGGTCATTCTGTTACGTTATTGGTTAGCCAAAGTGTTGGCTATTTATGTTATGAAATTTATTTTGTAAGTGGTCATTGGGATTGGGCCAAAACTTGACAAGTTTATATATAGCCAATGATGATGAAATTCATTAAGTGTATGCTTGTATGAATATCTTGATTTTGAGTCTTTAGAAGTGCTTTATAGTTCTAATACTTGTTGGATTGAATTGGTGTAAGTATGGTTGCGGTAGGGTGGCATTTGGCTTGGTAGATAACCTGTCAAATGTCCACACGGATAGACACACGGGCGTGTTGATTGGCCATGTGTCCCCTTGCATGCTAGGTTTACAAGTCAGTATGCTCAGTAGTAAACACACGGGCAGAGACACGGCCGTGTGTCTTAGCCGTGTGGTGGCACGGCCATGGAAATAGGCGTGTGCCCAGGCCGTGTGAAGTCTGCACTTGAATTTAGGAATTTAATTCGACACAAGGTCTAAGGACATGGGTGTAACACCCTTAACCCTAAACCGTTGCCGGAACAGGGTTACAAGGTATTACCGGAGTTAAACACTAATAAATGAGTAAATTGAGACATAATTCCGTGGCACAATTTAAAACTTTTCAAATTTCATCTTTAAGTCCCTAATATGGACTTACGAGACCAAAAATATGATTAAGAAGTGATTTGGGACTAAACCAGGAACTTTTGAAACTTTTTCTTAAGAATAGGGGCACATGCCCGTGTGGCTTGCCCGTGGGGCTCACATGGCCGTGGGGCCAGCCTTGGGTAATTTTGTTTCTTCCACACGGCCTGGGCACATGCCCATGTGACTTGGCTGTGTGAAAACTTCATTTTTCACCATTTTTAGGTTATTTTTACATACTAAACACACCTAATTCATACACAAACATTTACTTATAAATCTTGATCAAATAACATTCATTATACCTAAAACTTCTTAAGGATTTTATACCACATTTACAATCAAAATGTAAAATATTTACAAATGACAAACACTATCCCCAGTACATGCCACATTACCCAAAAGTTTGATGCATCACCAAAATTGAGCTGAAGTCGGGTTGAATCAGATGTTGAGTCCAACTTGTCTTGACCTAATCTGCGCACGGAAAACAAACTGTACGCTGAGTATTGGAATTACTCAGTGGTATTATCATAATTCAATTTATAGCAATGATCAAATATCATAAACATACTTAGATAAGTAACACATTATACATATAATTTTCATACTAAGTTATTATATTTCCAATGTGACATTTTCAATATTTGAATTAATATCTCATCCATAGAATTCCAACTGTTCATGAACCTTTGGTTCATTTATCAATCACATATAAATATTCAATTCACATTTCAATAGAAACCAGTCATGAACCTTTGATTCATGCCTTCAATCACATAGCATAATTTTATTTCTTATTTCATTACACAATATCTCTTTCACTATTCATTCAATGGTTCAATAATCAAATTCAAATGATTTTCTCGTTTCACATAATTACCCCTATTAACATGACTCGGACTTTAGCGGATATACGGATCCAACCAAACACCCCATACTGGCACCCAGTGCCTCATCGGATAGTTCGAAGCAGTATTTGACACCCAGTGTCTCATCAGCCTAGTTGAAGTAAAGTGGTACCTAGTACCTCATTGAATCTATCCGAAGTAAATAATGACACCCAGTGTCTCATCGACTCAAGGTCGAAGAATCCCTGAATTCTTCCAATCCTATAGCATGCCAACTATATCTGACTTAGCCCGGCTAGTTAATAGGGTTTCCGATCCTCAATTCAAATTAATTACTCAATTTCATTTCAAATTCACCATAATTTAATATACAATTCAATTTCACACATATGTATATATATTTATATTCATCAATTAAATCCAAATCACATTCAACTCCAATATCAATACTTACCTCAATTTCATTTTCCATACACATACATTGAAATTAAACATGTAATAATAAATAACTTGAATTATGATAATACAAACCGATATTTTCTCGAGCTACTCCTCGATCACTTTTTCCTTCCCCTTCGTATTAGACATCTCGATTTCCTTGTTTGCTATGAAAATTAACATAATTATAATTAATTAATAACACACATATTTTATATAAAATAATACTTGTAACATCCTAAAATAGGGGTTATTTGTGATTGAATTATTTTTCTTGTGTTTGAATTGCTGTAATATTATTCGTGGTGTAATAAGACTTAATTAGGGGTCTTGAGTAAGCTCGGTTTAGTGGGATAATTTTTAGTATGGTTTATTTAATGAAGTGGATTAAGTGAGCTTAGCACTTAAGTTAATTTAAGTGTTAATTAAAGCACATGAGGAGTTAATGGTAAAGTGGTTATGGTGTTTGAACTTATAGCTTGAGGTTAGAGGTTCGAGTAGTATGTTTAACATTTTAAAAGTTTATTTTTGTATGTTAGCATTAATGGCCGGTCAACCTATGATTATGATAGGTTGGACCTTCATCTTTTGGTAAGTTGAATTTATATTTAAGGAAAGCATGGAATAAGGGATAAGATTCTTGAGTTTATGGTATTAAGAGGGGACAAAGGCATGAAGGGTGGAAAATGTTTTGGAAAGAAATCCTATGCCTTAATGCATGAATGTGGACGGCAATGTGGCTAGGGGGGATTTGGCCGAATATGCTAGTAATTGGTAAGGTTTAGGAGTTGTTTTGGTCATTCCTAGCATTTGGCCGAATTACCTTTTGATAAGCCTAACTCTTTTTGACCATTTGGTCATTTTTGCTCATCTTCTATTCTCTCCTTCTCATTCTCTCAAAACCGAAACCTTCATCAACATCTTGTTCTCCTATTTGTTTTGCTTAAACACCAAAAATTTCCTATACTCTCTTCTTTGCCGAAACTCTATTTCCTTTCCCATTATTTTCTTTTTTTGTCCTTTAGCCGAATATACCTCTTTGTTGTTCCGAAAATTTTCTTCTCCTATTTTGAACCACTTTGGCCGAATATTAAAGGTAGCATAGATTTCCTCGGGACTTCTCTGTCAATCGATTTTGGTAAGGTGGTAAGGGTTTATTTCAAAGGATTATTCTTTTAAGTATTCGTTTAAGCCGAAGGCTAATAACCTTAATGATGATGGTTGATTGTAGGGAAGTGAGGCCGATTCACATTTAGGAGTGTGTTGGCTAGTGTTCAAAGGCATTTGGGTAAGGTTTCGGGTTCACAAGGAACCCTTCTTAATTATTTTGGTTTGGCCGAATAGGCTATGGCACTAATCTAGTGTTTGGCCGAATATAGGGGCAAGGAAAACTTGTGTGGCCAGATTGTCTATTCGGGATTTAGGACTCTCGTTAGTATCAGGTGTGTACATACACACCTTATAACATATTAATATGCTAAGTGTTATATTATGCCTAATCGGTTTGTGTAGATATGGATGTAATACCATCATGGTATTAACAAGGATTCGGGTAAGTCTTTATTGCTATGAGATTATTATTTGATGCTTTTGGGAAGCATGACACATTTGGTATGTGCAATATTTGATATATGGCAATGATAAATCTACGAATGTTGTTAAATAAACCTTTTAGCATAATTTTGTAAAGGTATATAATTGTTTGATGTGGGTTGATGAGAGGAG
Source organism: Gossypium australe (assembly GCA_005393395.2). Lineage (NCBI taxonomy): Eukaryota > Viridiplantae > Streptophyta > Magnoliopsida > Malvales > Malvaceae > Gossypium > Gossypium australe. The sequence continues at coordinate 56,714,298 of CM016614.1, forward strand.
GGGGCAGTGATATTCGTGTCGACGGACACCAGTGTTTTGGTAACACATTGTGACTACGGTCACCAGAGGTTTGGTACCTCCAGAGGTTTGGCACCTCATAGCGTCTCGTCCCTGTGGCTTAGTACCACCGTGGGTTGGCCCCACTTTGAGATACGGGATTGACGCCAATGATTTGGTATCACACGATGGGTTGGCCCCATCATTTGATTTGTGTCTTCGGACACCAGAGATTTGGTATCTCCAGTGATTTGGCATCACATCTGTGACTATATGTCACCAGTGGTTTGGCACCACCAGTGGTTTGGTACCACACGGGGTAGAGAAAGGCGTTTGGTTGGCTAGGTTGGGTGCATATTTTTAATGCATGTTAAATTGTTATAAATTGTGTATGATGTTATATTAAACCGGGAAAAAGGGGTACACATTGGGTCTTGATGACTCACCTTTTTCCTTTAACATTTTCAGGTGATTCGTAGCTGCGGATAAGGAGTCGGATGAACTCGAGGTGGCCATGCGATGAAAATATGGACTAGGTAGATTTTGAACTATAATTATTTTATTATGGGTTTGATTTATTTAAAATTGTAGTAAGGCCTCCTAGAATTATATTTTGGTTATTTTATCTGTTTTGGATAATTTGTTTAACAACTTAATGACTTGAAAAATGGTTACACATGTTTTATAAAAATTAATACGTAAAATGTTTTATTGTGCCATCGGGTACACTTGAATCTGTAACAACTTGACTAATATATTTTCAACCAACACTATTTAATGTTTTCTCCTCAACTGTCTAAAAACAAGACAACATCTTTTATCAAATTTTAAATCGGCTTAAGGGATTTTCAAAAATGCTTTTCTCTGTAGCATACCAAATTCGGTCGTAATGTTTGGGCCGGGTTTGGGGTGTTACAATACTTTCCATGCAACTTTTACCTAAATCCCAAATTTGTCCTAACCATTTTCACCTTTTTTATTTTACAATTCATATCATTTCCTTATTCAATTTCCATCAAAACTTCAATATAACCATCAAATTTTCATCATTTAACCATAACTTCCAGTTTCTTTCAATTTAGCCCATAAAACTCGAAACTTATAGCCTAGTTTACAATTTAGTCCTCCAATCAATTCTAATCACAAATTCTATCAAATTAATCCCTAATTTCATTATTTGTTCAACATAAACCCTAAAAAAAATCTATCATTTTTCAAAATTTCCACATAAATTCAAGAGTATCTGTAACACCCCTAACCCATATCCGTCGCCAGATTAGGGTTACGAGGCATTACTTTACTTATCACCACTCAACACAGGTCACATCATTTATTTACTACTATTAAAAAAAATATAAACAAATTCATTACGAGTTTTGTACTTCCATATCAAACTTAAACATTAACGACTTCCTAATCCATCTAAGCCAAATTCATACATTTGCATATTCCAACAATTCAAAAATCAAAACATCTCTAATAACATACTCACATCCAACTAAAACAAAATATATGTCCTTTCTTGTCCGAAACATCTAACTTAAACTAATTGTATATGCACATATATGAATCATATGCGAATATGTCAATCTAAAAACATAGCATAAGATTTCATCATCTATCCTAAAACCACACATATATATATATATATATATATATATTCAATTTCATACAATCAAATTAACTAACTTATTTCATATACAGATGTTTATTATAACTTAATAAGATCATTTCAACTCATGCATTTTTATCATTTCTACCGAATCACATTATCAAACTATCTAAATACCTATTCGGCTTATACTCATCATCTCAAACCAATTAATCATGTTCATGGTATAAGTATTAAATTAAAAAAAATAGTACACAACCATCATTCATATTTGATCTCATAACCGATTATGAATACCACAACCACCTATATCAACTTACTTAATATAATAACCTTAAGCCACAAACAATTACTTCATGCCAAAACTCTCATATATGTCAAACATTTCACATTTACCAATTGCATATGTCATTTAACATTTTACCAAAATGAGTTTCAATCACCATCAAACATAATTAAACACAGAACATAATAAAACATGACAAACACATCTCGTTTGTATGCCATGACCGATTATACATTATCAAAACATTATCTTAGCCCAAAATGCCATAAATCACGAAACCAAACTATACCTATTTTATATATGTACCATGGCCGAATATAAGCTACTAAAAACCCCCACAACCCATGCACAAAAATGACATAAACATATACACCATTTGACCATTAAAACCTTATGTCTCAATACCAAACTAACAAAGGAGATAAGCCATATTCACATGGCTTTTAATATATATACAAGAACAAAATTCATGGCTCATGACATAGTTTAGCCTATACATGCCTTTAGTCCAAAACCAAACTCAAAAAGGTACCAAAATAGATTGATAGTGTGGATGACTTCGTTGACGATCCCCTAAGCTCGTAGCTTGATCAAAATCTATAAAACAGAACGATGAACACACAGAGTAAGCTAATTTAGCTTAGTAAGTCTTAAGCAAATATAATATACCAATTGAACATTCAAACATTTTAAAGCAATCAAGTAATGACATCAAATAAAATAGCTTAACTCGAAAGCCCTTCAAAAACCGAATACCTTTACATCACTTAACATAACATTTATCACTTCCTTACCATTAGCATACAATTTACCAACTCCGCATCAAATTCAAAGTATGAAACATCATCTCTTTATATCTATTCATAATACACTTACATGCAACTCAATAAGTTCACATAAATATTTGAACAAGTAAAGGCCATGTACATACGAATTTCACCTCCATAATTACATAACATATGTCCATTTATTCTTACATTTTTCATTTACACATATGGCCGAATTTCAAAGACACAACCAAAATCAAATTCCAATGTAGTATACTCAAACTCATCATTTGTAAAGCCGAATGCACACATTAAAATCTTACAAATATACCTCAACTATATCACATATTACTAGCATCGAATAGTAATATATCAACTTACCTTATTCCTTGCAACTATGAGGCTTATACGTACCTGAACATTTAGCTTATTTGCTGTAATTAAATTCCACATTGATAATAATCCATGAACCCTCTTATTTATAAAGAATCACTGGCATTAAGCCTGCTAGGCAACAAGGCCTGAAAACCACACCGGCACTAAGCCTGCTAGACCCGAGGTCTGAAATTTAATCACCGGCATTTAGCCTGCTAGGCAATAAGCCCGATACATTTCACCGGCACAAGGCCTGCTAGGCTCGAAGCTCGAATATCAATATAATTAAACCATCTCATACACATTACTTATTATCAAAGCCAATATCACATATATCACATAATTCATATCACTGTAACATATCAAACTCAATTAAATATAACTACATTTCATTATTAAATCACTTACCACATTCGGCCTTGGCCAAATTCACATTTATAATTTCATAATTCAGCATGTAATCAAGGTTATAACCGATATTAACGGTATTAAATTGCTTAAAGACTTACCTCGACTATCGACGGACGACGAAGACCGGCTATTCGTTAACTTTCGTTTTTCCCTGATCCAAGTTCATTTTTCTTTGTTCTTGATCTAAACATATTCAATTTAAGCTCATTCAAACACATTTCATTTCAATTTAATCCAAAAACACCTAAATAGGCAAATTACCATTTTTCCCCTAACATTTCACACTTGTACAATTTAGTCCTATTTGCACAAAACACAAAATACTCAAAATTTGAATGAATGCCTTAAGGGCCGAATATCCATAGGACTCATACAAGTCCATCCATTTCATTTATTTCACATTTTAGCCCCTCTAAAATTTATTTTTGCAATTTAGTCCAAATTACTCAAAATTATCAAAAATCCAAAGACAAAACATATTAATCTAACATATATATATATTTCATAGTTCATCCTTAAATAACAAAAACAACAAACTACCATCAATGGCTCATCACAAAATATTCATTAATCTCAAAAATTAAAGCATGGGTCTTGTAGATATCTAAGCAACAATCTCAAAAACGTAGAAATTATCAAAAACCAAAAACTAACCATACCTTAATCAAGCTTCAAGTTGCCGAAATATTGAAGAAATTCTAAGTTCTTCTTCCTTTAAACATTCGGTCATTAGAAAAAGATGGCAATGGCCTTTTTGTTTTGTTTAATTATTAACTTATATTATGTTATTACTAATTTACAATTTTAACCTTTTCTAATTAATAATATAAAACATAAACATTGGTTTACTTGTCTTTCTACCGTCCACTAACTTTAAAATGGACTTTTTGCCCCTTAAGGACTTCATATTAAAAAGCCACTATCAATTAAGCACTTTTCACTATAGTTTGCAACTTTTACATTTTACGCGATTAAGTCCTTTTGTCTAATTAAGCACACAAACAATCAAATTTTTATATGAAATTTTCACACATGTTAATTCACATATAATAAACACAGAAAATATTATTTAAATATTTTTCGGACTCGGATTCGTGGTCCCGAAACTACCGTTCCGATTAGGGTCAAATTTGGACTGTTACAGTATCTTACTCTAAGACTTCAAAAACATTAAAATCACATGAAAAGGACTTAATTAAGCTTACCAAAAAATCTCCAAGCTTCAAAACCCTAGTTTTTCCATTTTTTTTCTTTTCTTTCCTTTCTTTCTTTTCCCAATTTCGTTTGATCTCTGTAACTTTTCTATTCTTTTTTTATTATTATTATTATTATTATTATTATTATTATTATTATTAAATATAAAATATCTATATAATAACCAATATATATGTTACATGTGTATTAATACATATAAATACACATGTATAAATTATCACCACACATTTGGCACTATCATATTTATTTAACAAAAATAATATAATAAACATAATAAATAAATACTAATAATAATAATAATCTTTTACTTAACTTATAAGTAAATATATATATATATATATATATACATTTGTACTAATATTTTAGTTACACATGTATTTATTCTCTAACTTACACATGTCACTAATTTGGTTTAATTACTAATTTAGCCTTTTAACCTTTCTCTATTCTATAATTAAACTTTTATGCTCTATTCAATTTAGTCCTTTCTAATAATTACTTCTAATTAAACTAAATTCACTTATCAAAAATCTAATCCAACCCATACCAACTTCGTAAATATTTTCAATAAATATTTACGGACTCTGTAACATCCCCAAACCCGGCCCATCCACTACGACCGAATCTGGTTATGTCACTGCGGAAAACGGTGGAAAATTCTTTTTGACTTAAAATAAAACAGTAAATTTGTTAACCTTTGAAAATCCATGTTTATTTGATATTGTATGAGAAAAACTTTGATATCATATAAATATTATAAAATGCCAAAAAGTAAACTTTAGCGAATATATAAGACTAATTTTGAATAAATAAGTTGTCATAATAAATTCGTTTCCACTTAGTAACTTAATATAATCCAATCATAATTTAAAATAATAATAAAATAATTCCCAAAGTAAATTAAAATCAAAAGGCCCTTATTACATCCATATTTAAAAGATCAAGTACTCAATATAAATAAACTTAAAACATTCAAATTCCTTTTTCTGCATGGGCCACCATGTGTCCTCTCCGATCCCGGTCCAATTCTACGCATCACCTGAAATGGTTAGAAAAATAGAGTGAGTCCACTGACTCAGTGCATAATCACAACACAGATTTCCACACGTATGGGCTTGGCCCAATACCATACTAATCTCATAGCAAGTCATGCAAATATGCATATCAGCCCAACCTACAATCCAACCGTAACACCAACCTTAGCAGACTCCCTGCCTAAGGCCGTGGCTAATCCACCACTGATCACATCGTGATCCACAAACCTTACCTTGGCAATTCGCTGCTCAAGGCCGTGGCTGAGCCACCGATCAACCATAGTGATCCCAATATCGTAATCTGTCTACGGTGATGCACATAGCCATCAACCGCCGAGATGGGCACCTAGCCAACACCTCCCTTGAGGTAGCACAAAGCTAACCCTCAAGCGCTAATGTAGCCTGAGCTAACATTAGACCACGTACATCCTGTGTACACTTCCTCCTTCATCGAGTCAAGCCCAAATCCCATGCAACTATGCAAATGCAACATGTTAAGTCATCACAACACATGAGTATATACACCTATCATATCAAGTATTATCACGTTAACATAATATCCAAGGTTTATTTACCTGATATCTGATTACCCAAACCATGGTATCCATCATTCAAACCAACATAATTGATTACCACACATAATACATCTGATTATACATTAAACAACTACCCAGAAAAACAGTGCGGTGATTACGCACCTCAACACTTGCAGTTCTACGCTTTCGATCCCTAAGCTATCGCTCAAAGAAACAACAGCTATCTGCCTATAGCTATCTCCTGCTGGCCCACACCCCGGTGGCCAATCCCGAACCGCCGAGACAGCCCTCTTCTTGAACTTCGGGATAGGGACCCTCCCTTGCCCACTCTGACTGGTCGTTGCCTCCATCAACACACTTAATCAGGTAAACGGGTTAACCTTCCAAAACACAACCTAAATATTTAATCTTAATAAATATATCTTACCAACTCAACTTGAATCCCGAACGCTACTTAATGCCACTGCAACTGCTGACTAAACGACTCTCGAGAAAGGTCTCCTGCGTTAAGCTCTTCTCCCCTTCAATCGGCCTTGCTAACCACTCCCTATTGCTCAACCTAGAATCGGTCACCACAAGAAAGTATGGTTCGGCTTCAGGGACTTATAACCAACGTAGAGAAAATAGGAGAACAAAAGATTCGGCAAGGCTCCTTAGATGGTGCTGAGATATTCGGTAATGGCAGTCTTTTAAGGGTGATTTCGGTTTGAAGCAAGGTTTAAGAAAAGGTGTGAAGGGAGAGGGATATGGGAAGGTTATGCCCTCTTCCAATTTCGGCTTCAAAGAAATAAGATGGAAAAAGGGATTTGCTCAGACTCACTTTCGGCAATGGACTAGGGAATGAATAAATGAAGACAAAGGGAAGAACTTTCGGCAAGGGAGAAAACAAAATGGTGAATGAAAATGAGCACCCCCCTATTTATAATATTCGGCCAAGCTCCAACCTCCCACAAAAAAATCCTCAAATCTCTCCTAAAACACCTCCCTTCCATCCATTCAAAATAATTTGAATGAGTCAAACCTACCTAGCCGAATTTAAAAAAACAAGGACCAAGTCTTCCTCCACCTTTCAAGCCTCCCAAAACCGTCAACCACCTAACCTTAATGACGCAAAAACAAGGCCCCAATTGCTGCCCTTGCGAATTGAACCTGAGACCCCTACCAGCTCCCCCTTGAGGCGTCACTTCCCATGCCTTATGTGGCGCCTCCTTGCCACTCTGCCAAGCCACTCTTAATGCCAAAACTCCACCAAAAATTCTCTTAAGGCCCCCTCTATCCAAGCTCCCCTTTTAACCCCTAAAACTAAAAATTTTCCAAATCATTCCACCACTACCTAGGGTTCTCAGGACCCCTAAAACTAACCCAACCACACATTAAAGTGTGCCAACACCTGAGCTAAGCACCAAAAATCTAACCCCTAAAACCAGGGTGTTACAGACTCGTTTTCCTAAAACGGAGGCCCTAAACTCACTTTTCCTGTAACACCCCAAACCCGGTCTATGCGTTAAGACCAGACTTGGTATGCCACACAAATCGAACATACATCTAGTCATTTAATGATTTAAAGGAAACAGGTCTTCAAAAACTATTTTGGAGATGGAGTTTATCAAAAACCTAGAATTTATTTGAAATCTATGATTTAAGAACATAAGAGATTATATTTTGATCTCAGAGAAATAATTGGTTAAATTTTTAAAGAAGTTTGAAAGAATTCAAAAGGAGTTTGAAAAATAAAAATTCATAAAAGAGTTTTCACAGAAATTTTTACGAGTTAGTGATATTTAAGAAAAACCCCTTTAAATACGAAAATTTAAGAAATCATTTATAAATTTAAAATAGTTCCCTTTAAGTATCTAAAACATAATTAAAATCCATCCACGAATAAAAATCCATATAATAATACCCGAGGCCTTATTACATCGCAACTAAAATAGTACTTAAGTAGAAATACTTAAAAGAAGTTCAAAGTTTATATAAACCATCATTCATAGTATGGCCTCCACGCGAAGTTATCCCCGGCCCAAGCCTCCATCAATTATCATTACCTGAGAAGGGTAAGAAAACGGGGTGAGTTCCTTAGAACTCAGTGTGTAACCCACTTACCGTGTCCACAGGGCCAAAACCATATAAGCATTTAATTGGGCTTGAGCCCATTTACGAATAAAACAATATAGAAAAAAAATGCATGTGAAATGCAATTCCCAACCAAGCCTAAATTTCCATCCGCTACACACCACCCGTACCAACCAGCATACCTGTGGGGATCAAGTCAACCCACCCCGCCAACACACCAATCGCAGGCATAAAGCCATTTAATTCGCAGGCAAAAAGCCATTTAAACAATATTTCGCAGGCCAAAGGCCATTAATACGCAGGCATAAAGCCATTTAAACGTGGCACGAGGCCTTCTTCTCTTCATCAAATATCCCAACCCATGCAATCATGTATATACAATGTACAACAATTTATTCATATGATAATTCTAACATAAGGCCCATAAATAAAATTATTTCAAAAACTGGCCCATTTCTCAATTTGGCCCATTTATCACAATTTGGCCCATTTATCACAATTTGGCCCATTCACAATTTGGCCCATATAGCGATCTAGCAAATCAACCCATTAAGCAATCTAGCAATCGGCCCATTAACACATGAGGCCCAAATATCACTTTTTATCAAGTTAGCCATTAAGGGCGATTCTGTAATTTCCACAATTTTAATACCGATTTCATGCACTTACACAAAAAGTGTTAATAAACCGTATTTTCTGATTTTACCCACTTTACGATTTCTATTCTAATGCTTTATAATGGTATAACCATTTAACCCATAAGATAAGTGTGAAGTTACACACCTGATTACGGTGAGAACTATACTTTCCAGCTCGTCGATACCTAAATACGTGTCACGCTTGATTAGAACACTAATACTTAATATAAATCTATACTAAAGATAAGCGATCTAGATCTTTACCCTCGGAATCTCGAATGAAACACCCCAAACCCGGCCCACGAGCCTCGACCAGATCTGGTATGTTCCTCGAAAAACAGTTCAAGTTCTTTGAAAATCTTTGGGTAGCTTTTTGGAAAAAAAAAAAACCTGATTTGGGTTGGGCTTAAGTTGAAAACCAACTTACTTTGGAAATATAAGTTTTATAAAATTTCATTGTTAAGTTTCAAAACGTTAAGTTATAAGATATGTTGAATTATAGATTTTATCTTTAGTTAGAAATCATACGAATCTTAAGTATGAAAACATTTAGGGTTTTATTTCCAAATAAAACATTTGATCTTTAATTGGATAAATTTCGTAACATATTGAAATAAATAAAATGCATGCATAAACAGTTTATCACTATGGCCTTATTACATCAAAACAATCCCGAAATAAATTTTAAGCACTTAAAATAAAAATGTCCAAATCATAAAAATTTCCTTGCTGAGCATGGCCACCTTTAAGCTCCTGCCGACCCGGTCCATTACTGATCATCACCTGAAAAATGTTCCCCAACGGGGTGAGTCAAACAGACTCAATGTGTAACCAACACCAAAATTTAACAATTCAGGCATACATTATCATATCACATACACATTCATATAACAGATAGGGAATAATGATGCAACCTGAACCCAAACCTATATGCCATCCGCTACATATCACCCGTACCATCCTGCACACCGTGGGGACTACTAAGTCAACCCTCCATCCGCTACACACCATCGAAGGCAGTCGCTGCAGTCGACGTGCTCATTGCCCTTATAAAATTCGTGGCATAGCCACCAGATACATATTTCGTGTCATGAGACACCATATTCAGATATCGTGGTCTTAGGTCACCACATTCACTTATCGTGGTCTTAGGTCACCACTTTCACTTCCCCTTTTCACAATACCCCATATGCCCCATGTCATGCATATTATGTAGTACAATGCCTTGTTTCACATTCTTTTCATATTCACATTCATGGCATAACAAGTCATTTCATACTCATAGTAGGAGTAGGAAAACGTACCTTAGTATTGTGTACCGTAACATGGTACTTAGCCATATTCACATAAACATGTTCATATTAAGTATTGCCATAAATTTTATTAAAAGATAGTGTGGGGTACACACCTGATTCGCTTAAGGCTTCCAATCCAAATCCCGAAAATTCGATCTAAAGCCTTAGATCTCTACATTCGGCCAACCTTAATATGTTAGCACAAAGCCTATTCGGCTATAAATCCAAATCCCAGTAGGATTAGTACACTTAAAACCTACCTTGCTGCCGATTAACTTAAGAATCAAGTCCCAAAACTTTGTTGTATTCCTTCTTGCATTCGACCAAACATTAGATCATTCACATGTTAGTTTCGGCATTTTAAACAAATAAGAAATAGATCTTAATCATAAATTAAGGCCTTGGCTAATGTATCTATGGACTTACCTTGTGGATCTAAATCCTGAAAACAACCTCTTGGCTATGGAGATGTCGAAATCCCTATAACTACATGTTAGATAAATTTCTAACATTTATTCACAATAATTAGCCCTTAGCCGAATGTTAAGTATGACTTACCTTAGATTTTAGAAGTCCCGGACTATCCCTTCTTGAAGTCGACAGTTGCAGAACCTCGAAACACTCCTTATAGTTTCGGCCACAAAATAATAATGGTATTAGTTCCTATGTTTCGGCTTTAAGAAAAGAATAAAACGATGACAATAAAATTCTTACCCTTAATACTTAAAATCGACAGCTCCCTCCTGACACCACTTCAGCGGTTCGGCTATAGACTAAGTAGATACTTAACAAATTTCGGCTTTTGATAAACACAATAGGATTTCGGCTTCAACAAAGGGTGAAAGGAGAGGGATATGGGCTTTGGAAGAATCGGCTAAGATGAGTTTTGAGAAGGAACTATTCGATTTTGACAAAAATAGAAGAGAAGAGAGCTTTACTTAGAAAATTCGGCAGAGACTTTAGAGAGAAGAAAAGAAAATACAAAGAATGGCTTTGCTTTTCTTCCTTGGCCAAAAATACTATCTAAGGAGTCCCTCAATCGGCCAACTCTCCATATCTTGATAACTTTATCTCTTAATTATCCTATCATCTTTTCCATAAATCCTTACCTTGATTAATAATCCCTATTTATCTCTTGGAAATAAAAGGATAAAAACTCCTAGAATTTAGCCTTAGTGCCGTCCCCCTACTCCCCTCTTATTAACGTCGCAAGCAAAATAAAAACCTTAAAATTTTGCTTCCCACGCGACTCGAACACAGGCCCATTGTACATGCTTATGGCGTCATTCCCAAAGGCTTTAAGTGGCGCCTCCAAGCCACTTTTCCAAGCCCAATTTCATGTCATATCTCCTCTATAAATTTTCTTAAGACCACCTTGCCTTAGTTCCCTCTTTTTAAGCTCAAAACTTAATATTTCCTAAGACATTTCCTTACATTTCCAAGGTTCTAAAAATGCACACAACACATCCATAACACATAAGACATGCTATTTCATATAATTAAGCATAAATGCATAAGCCCATTTCTAGGATATTACAGTTCTACCCCCTTGAAATAATTTCGTCCTCGAAATAACCTGGCTGAAATAGGTGAGGGTATTGCTGTCGCATCGCTTTTTTCGGCTCCCACGAAGCCTCTTCCGATCCATGATTCCTCCATAATACTTTGACTAGAGGAACTGACTTCCTCCTTAACACTTTCACATCATGTGCTAGAATCTGAATCGGCTCTTCCTCGTAGGATAGATCTGGCCTTAGCTCCACCTCTTCAATCGGAACTATATGAGATGGATCCGATCGATAACGATGTAGCATGGACACATGGAATACGTCGTGCATCTGCTTCAACTCCTGTGGCAACTCCAACTGATACGCCACTGGTCCAATTCGCCTCATAACCTTATAAGGTCCTATAAACCTCGGACTTAACTTCCCTTTCCGACCAAACCGCATCACCTTCTTCCAAGGCGACACTTTAAGAAATACTTGGTCTCCCACATCAAATTCTATTTCCTTTCGTTTGAGATCTGCATACGACTTCTGCCTATCAGATGCTTCCTTTAACCGTGCCCGAATTATCTCAACCTATTCTTCAGATTCTGCCACTAACTCTGGACCCAAAACTCGACGTTCTCCTAATTCTGTCCAACACGTCGGAGTGCGACACTTCCGTCCATACAACGCTTCATATGGTGCCATCCGAATACTGGCCTGATAGCTGTTGTTGTAGGCGAATTCCGCTAGAGGTAAATATTCCTTCCAACTTCCTCTGAAATCCATCACACAGCCCCTCAACATATGCTCTAAAACTTGGATTACCCGCTCAGACTGCCCGTCAGACTGTGGATGAAAAGCCGTAGTGAAATCTAACTTAGTGCCTAACGCCTGCTGTAGCGCTTTCCAAAATCAAGAAGTAAACCTTGGGTCCCTATCCGAAATAATCGATAGTGGAACTCTATGTAACCTTACAATCTCCGCCACATCTAACTTCGCCAACTTTTGCAGAGAATAGTCAACTCTCACTGGAATGAAATGCGCGGACTTAGTCAACCGATCTACTATCACCCATACCGATTCCTTCTTAGTGGGCGTAAGGGGAAACCCACTAACGAAGTCCATGGTGATTCTCTCCCACTTCCACTGCGGAATCTTTATCGGCTGAAGCAATCCTGACGGAACTTGGTGTTCAGCCTTAACTTGCTGACACGTCAAGCACTTGCCAGCAAATTCTGTAACTTCTCTCTTAAGTCCAGGCCACCAAAACTGTTCCCTTAAATCTCTGTACAACTTACTTCCTCCAAGATGCATAGCATAAGGGCTACTATGCGATTCCTGAAGAATTCTCTGTCTTAACTCCTGATCCTTAGGCATACAGACCTTACCCTTGAAACACAATACTCCCTCGTCATTAATACCATACTCCTCTAACTCTCCATTCTGTACCTGCTGTAGCTTAGCACTTAACTCATCATCAACCAACTGTCCCTCTTTCACCTCATTCAACCACGTTGGTTTAACTTGCAACTTTACCAGCAGACTTCCATCGTCGTACAAGCTTAGATGTGCGAACATCGCCCTCAGCTCCGACACTACCTTCCGACTTAGGGCATCTGCTACCACATTCGCCTTGCCCGGATGATACTCTATAGAACAGTCATAGTCCTTCAATAGTTCCACCCACCTTCGCTGTCTCAAGTTTAACTCCTTCTGAGTCAACAAGTGCTTAAGACTCTTGTGGTCTGTGTAGATTACCGACTTTTCCCCATAAAGATAGTGTCTCCACACCTTAAGAGCAAAGACCACTGCCGCTAGTTCCAAATCATGAGTCGGGTAGTTAACCTCGTGTGGCCTTAACTATCGAGACGCATAAGCGACTACTTTACCATCCTGCATCAGTACGCATCCTAATCCCGTGTGAGAAGCATCACAATACACCGTAAAATCCTTTCCTACCTCCGGCTGAATCAAGACCGGAGCTTCAGTTAACACTTTCTTAAGCTTCTCAAAGCTCTCCTGCTGCTTATCCGTCCATACAAAGGGTACTTCCTTCCTTAACAACTTTGTCAAAGGCGCGGCTATTGACGAAAACCCTTCCACAAACCTTCTGTAGTAGCCTGCTAATCCCAAGAAACTACGAATCTCTGCCACCGACTTAGGTGGTTTCCTATCTAACACTGCTTCAATTTTCCTAGGATCCACCCTTATTCCTTCTGCAGACACCATATGTCCTAAGAACGCAACTTCCTTAAGCCAAAATTCACACTTGCTGAATTTGGCATATAGCTTCTTCTCCCTTAACACTTGTAGCACAAGTCGGAGATGCTCATCATGCTCCTCTTCAGACTTAAAGTACACCAAGATGTCATTGATGAACACCACGACGAACCTATCCAAGTAAGGTTGAAAAACCCGGTTCATCATATCCATGAATGCAGCTGGGGCGTTCGTCAAACCAAACGGCATTACAACGAACTCCAAATGCCCATACCTTGTCCGAAAAACTGTCTTATGGATATCTCCTTCCTTCACCTTAAGCTGATGATACCCAGACCTTAGATCGATCTTCGAGAAAAACGCTGCTCCTTTAAGTTGATCGAACAAGTCATCTATCCTTGGCAAGGGGTACTTGTTCTTGATGGTCAGCTTATTCAACTGACGATAGTCTATGCACATACGCATAGTTCCGTCCTTCTTCTTCACGAACAAGACCGGTGCTCCCCATGGAGACACACTGGGTCGAATAAACCCACGATCCAGCAATTCTTGAATTTGAGCCTTGAGCTCAACCAACTCCTTTGGTGTCATTCTATACGGAGCGATTGACACAGGAGCTGTTCTCGGTAGCAGATCAATTCCAAACTCTACCTCCCTATCTGGGGGTATTCCTGGTAATTCCTCCGGAAACACATCCTCAAAATCCCTTACCGTTCTAACTCCACTAACACCTTCTTCCTTCTTATCCATCGCACTAACAAAGGCCAAAAACGCCTTGCACCCTTTACGAACCATCTTTTCAGCCTTTAGCGCCGAAACTACATTAGACAAGTAATTTCTTCTTTCTCCTATCATAATGACCACCTCGTCCTCCGGGGTCCTTAATTCCATTCGCTTAGCTGCACAGTCCAACACAGCCCGATGCTCCACTAGCCAGTCCATACCAAGTATGAGATCGAATTCTACAAAGGGAAGTTCCATCAAGTCGACAGAAAATACTATTCCTTGAATTTCTAAAGGCACTTTCCGAAAGATCTTATTCACCACTACAGTTTGACCTAGTGGGCTTACTACAGTCATCTCCCTATCAGAAAGTTCAGAGGCTATGTCTAGAGTTTCAACTACTCTAGATGCAACATAGGAATGGGTCGAGCCCACATCAATCAAAGCAAAATAGGGCTTGCCAAAAATAAGGAACGTACCGGTTATGACGTCCGGCGCGTCTCCATCTTCTCTACGGCGAACTGCATATACCAAGCCCGGTTGCCTTGCCTCAGTATTATTAGCACCTCTGCTAGGTGTTCCACGTCCTCTTTCAGTGCCAATACCTCGGCCATTCGGACCACGGCCTCGCTGAGGCTGCTGACCACCTCTACCAGCCTGATTAACATTCTGAGCCACTGGTCGATTTCCATCTGGCCTCATAGGACAATCCTCAATCATGTGGTCCTTGGACCCACACCTAAAGCATCCTCCAGTCTTTTTCCAACACTCTCCTAAGTTTTCTTCCCACACTGATCACAGGTACGATATTGCCCTCCAGCACCAGCTTGCTGCCCCCGCGGCCTATCAACTCTAGGCCTTTTCTGAACGTTCCCAGATGATCCAGATGACCCAAATCCTCTTTTCTGCTTGTTCCGATCCAAGTGCTGCCTTACAGAGTCCTTAATCCCTTCAGCTATCTTAGCTTTCTCCACTAATGCAGAAAATTCCCGTTCCTGATGTGGAGCGACTAACAACCTCAGGTCATCCCTTAATCCGTCCTCAAACCGAACACAGCGCTCATGCTCAGTAGCCACTACTCCTCGAGCATACCGGCTTAACTTCAGAAATTCAGCTTCGTACTGAGCTACTGACTTGTTCCCTTGAACCAGCCCCAGAAAAGCTTTCCTCTGCGCATCAGTATATCTGGTTCCCACATACTTCTTCTGATACGCCGTCTTAACATATTCCCAGGTCAGATCCTCAGCTGTGGCACCATCCCGAACTGTGAGCCACCACTGATACGCTTCATCGCGTAGCAGCGCCACCATTCCTTTCAGCTTCTCCTCAGGGGTCAAATCCAACTCATCCATAACCCGTTCTGTTGCTTCCAACCAATATTCAGCTGTACTGGGTGGCACACCAGATACTCCACGAAACATTTCAGCCCCATTGGCTCGGAGTCGCTCGGAGTCGCTCGGGTACAGATTTCTGAGCTCCCATATTTCCACCCGCGCCAGCCATCATTTCCAGAACTCGTAGCACAGCCTGCAATACAGCATCATCCCCCGTCTGAGCTTGCTGCTCAACACCAACAGCTGGGGGTGGTGGTGGCGGTGGTACCTCATTGTCAGACCCCTGACCCGATCTAACGGGTTCTGACACGGCCATTCTGCCTCTACCGCGTCCTCGCATGTTACGACCACGTCCTCTAGAACTCATTTCTACGATCGTGCTTTAATCTGATTAAGAAATTTTATGAATTAGCTTTTATTCCACTGATTATTCGCGAAGGAGTTTTATGTAAAGAGCTTAATAGAGATTCTTTCATCATTTAAAGTCTCAAGTTTTCTATCCTAATTCACTGAAAAGCACATCCATTCCATAATATCTCCTATACACATTTACTCTTCGGACATTTCTGTCCGTCCCCAACCCAGGGGTATTTTCGTCATTTGTCCTATAGGGGTATTTTGATAAATAATCGGGGTCAATTTGAAAATTACAAAAGTCATTTCGAAATTCCTCCAAACTCATGGATACAAAACAAGTTGTTGTAAAAATTTTGGAAATCGGGGTCATTTTGGTAATTTTGGTAAACCAGGGGTAATTTCGTAATTTTTTTCAAATCGGGGTATTTTGGACTTTCCAAAAATAGGATTTTTGAATACTTTTACAAAATAAGGAAATTTTATTGAAATCGGGGGTGATATGGTAACTTTTAAAACCAAAGGCATTTTCGTAATTTTGCAAATAAGGGTATTTTAGTAATTTTCATAAATCAAGAATACTTCAGAAAAATTGTATGGAATAGCTTTTATAAATCAACAGGGTAATTTAGTAATTTTTTTTAAAACTAGGGTTTCCATAAAAATACGGCTAGTCCCTTTCGGGTTTTAGTTAGGGGTTTAGCCTATGAATAAGTCCTCTTGGTTAGGGTGAACCGAAGCTACGCACCAGGTAGGATTCGAGTGGAAAGGAGGTGAGTCACGCGGACTGCTTAAATACCAAGCTTCCACCGAATACCAATCCTAGACATGCGCACAATGGTTGCCACACCCTAACTCGGCGACTTAGACACAGGTGTGTTTAATTAGGCAATTAAGTCTTATGTAATGGTTGGGGTAACCTAGTCCTAGGGTTCAAGTACTTATCATGCTAGTCTACGTTCCATTCCATTTCTACCCTTCTACAGATCACAATATAAACCACACAAAGGTTAGAGGTACTTACCTGGTGGACTTCGGGTCGGAGACTGAGGTGCCATGCCAGAAAAACCTGCTTTTCACAAAATTTTCCCAAAAATTTCTTTTGGGCTTAATTTTGAAAACATTTTGGGCCTTAAACCCAAGGCCAAGAGTTTAAAACTGGGCTCTGATACCAAGCTGAAACACCCCAAACCTAGCCCACGAGCCTTGACCAGATCTGGTATGTTCCTCGAAAAACAGTTCAAGTTCTTTGAAAATCTTTGGGTAGCTTTTTGGAAAAAAAAAACCTGATTTGGGTTGGGCTTAAGTTGAAAACCAACTTACTTTGGAAATATAAGTTTTATAAAATTTCATTGTTAAGTTTCAAAACATTAAGTTATAAGATATGTTGAATTATAGGTTTTATCTTTAGTTAGAAGAATCTTAAGTATCAAAACATTTAGGGTTTTATTTCCAAATAAAACATTTGATCTTTAATTGGATAAATTTCATAACATATTGAAATAGATAAAATGCATGCATAAACAGTTTATCACTATGGCCTTATTACATCAATCCCGAAATAAATTTTAAGTACTTAAAATAAAAATGTCCAAATCATAAAAATTTCCTTGCTGAGCATGGCCACCTTTAAGCTCCTGCCGACCCGGTCCATTACTGATCATCACCTGAAAAATGTTCCCAACGGGGTGAGTCAAACAGACTCAATGTGTAACCAACACCAAAATTTAACAATTCAGGCATACATTATCATATCACATACACATTCATATAACAGATAGGGAATAATGATGCAACCCGAACCCAAACCTATATGCCATCCGCTACACATCACCCGTACCATCCTGCACATCGTGGGGACTACTAAGTCAACCCCCCATCCGCTACACACCATCGAAGGCAGTCGCTACAGTCGACGTGCTCATCGCCCTTATAAAATTCGTGGCATAGCCACCAGATACATATTTCGTGTCATGAGACACCATATTCAGATATCGTGGTCTTAGGTCACCACATTCACTTATCCTGGTCTTAGGTCACCACTTTCAGTTCCCCTTTTCACAATATCCCATATGCCCCATGTCATGCATATTATGTAGTACAATGCCTTGTTTCACATTCTTTTCATATTCACATTCATGGCATAACAAGTCATTTCATACTCATAGTAGGAGTAGGAAAACGTACCTTAGTATTGTGTACCGTAACATGGTACTTAGCCATATTCACATAAACATGTTCATATTAAGTATTGCCATAAATTTTATTAAAAGATAGTGTGGGGTACACACCTGATTCGCTTAAGGCTTCCAATCCAAATCCCGAAAATTCGATCTAAAGCCTTAGATCCCTACATTCGGCCAACCTTAATATGTTAGCACAAAGCCTATTCGGCTATAAATCCAAATCCCAGTAGGATTAGTACACTTAAAACCTACCTTGCTGTCGATTGACTTAAGAATCAAGTCCCGAAACTTTGTTGTATTCCTTCTTGCATTCGGCCAAACATTAGATCATTCACATGTTAGTTTCGGCTTTTTAAACAAATAAGAAATAGATCTTAATCATAAATTAAGGCCTTGGCCGAATGTACCTATGGACTTACCTTGTGGATCTAAATCCCGAAAACAACCTCTTGGCTATGGAGATGTCGAAATCCCTATAACTACATGTTAGATAAATTTCTAATATTTATTCACAACAATTAGCCCTTAGCCGAATGTTAAGTATGACTTACCTTAGATTTTAGAAGTCCTGGACTATCCTTTCTTGAAGTCGACAGTTGCAGAACCTTGAAACACTTCTTATAGTTTCGGCCACAAAATAATAATGGTATTAGTTCCTATGTTTCGGCTTTAAGAAGAGAATAAAACGATGACAATAAAATTCTTACCCTTAATACTTGAAATCGACAGCTCCCTCCTGACACCACTTCAGCGATTCGGCTATAGACTAAATAGATACTTAACAAATTTCGGCTTTTGATGAACACAATAGGATTTCGGCTTCAACAAAGGGTGAAAGCAGAGGGATATGAGCTTTGGAAGAATCGGCTAAGATGAGTTTTGAGAAGGAACTATTCGGTTTTGACAAAAATAGAAGAGAAGAGAGCTTTACTTAGAAAATTCGGTAGAGACTTTAGAGAGAAGAAAAGAAAATACAAAGAATGGCTTTGCTTTTCTTCCTTGGCCAAAAATACTATCTAAGGAGTCCCTCAATCGGCCAACTCTCCATATCTTGATAACTTTATCTCTTAATTATCCTATCATCTTTTCCATAAATCCTTACCTTGATTAATAATCCCTGTTTATCTCTTGAAAATAAAAGGATAAAAACTCCTAGAATTTAGCCTTAGTGCCATCCCCCTACTCCCCTCTTATTGACGTCGCAAGCAAAATAAAAACCTTAAAATTTTGCTTCCCACGCAACTCGAACACAGGCCCATTGTACATGCTTATGGCGTCATTCCCAAAGGCTTTAAGTGGCGCCTCCAAGCCACTTTTCCAAGCCCAATTTCATGTCATATCTCCTCTATAAATTTTCTTAAGACCACCTTGCCTTAGTTCCCTCTTTTTAAG
This sequence comes from Gossypium australe, assembly GCA_005393395.2. Taxonomy (NCBI): domain Eukaryota; kingdom Viridiplantae; phylum Streptophyta; class Magnoliopsida; order Malvales; family Malvaceae; genus Gossypium; species Gossypium australe. The sequence goes on from CM016614.1 coordinate 56,734,239, forward strand.
CTCAAAACTTAATATTTCCTAAGACATTTCCTTACATTTCCAAGGTTCTAAAAATGCACACAACACATCCATAACACATAAGACATGCTATTTCATATAATTAAGCATAAATGCATAAGCCCATTTCCAGGATATTACATCGAACAACAACTATTTGTCGTTTCTTCCTGGTTGACGGTTCACAACCCGATGGGAAATCCCGAACAGCTAATGGCTCCGAACTACGAACAACTTCAAATAATCGATTCTCCTTGGATGAGGGTCCACAACCCGGTGGAATGTCTCGGATTGCTGAAACAGCCCTTCGCTTGAATCTAGAGGAAATAGCGAAACCACCCCTCTTCTGATCACTATTCACCACTCTTTTCGACCCTATCTTGTTTGCCTTAAAGTTTCAAGTGATTTCCAAAGGATCCCTATATAAAACTTTCGGTTATAACAAACCCAATTGAAAATCATTGATAAAATCGAGGGTGATCATGAAATCCATGAAGAGTTCCTTTTTTTTTTACCTTGATAGATGATCCGAACTTGAATAACTTCAAGATAACTTTGACAAGATGGTGATTCAGCCCTCCACTATATCACTAAAAAAAAAAAAAGGAAATCGTCTAAGAGAATGAATGATTATCGATTTAAAGGCTCTTCTAAGCCAACCTATAGATTCGGCCAAGGTGACCGAATAGTAAGAGAAAACAAGGAAGATGATTCTTACCAGTTGTCCAAAGTTGAATAGAAGAAATAATTGAGAATAAAATCTATGAGGAAAAGAAGATTTGGCTATGATTTAATGGTAAGGGAAAAATAATTTTGGCTATGTAGGTGGTCTCTAACATTCGGCCATGGAAGAAATAAGAAGGAAAAAATGTGTTTGAAAGATGAGTAAGATGGAGAAGAAATGAGAATAAAGATGAGATGTTTATGATTCGGTTTTCAAGGGTGAGAAAGGAGCAAAAAGTAAGGTTTGGAACAATGTGCATTCGGCAATGGGGAATAAAGAAGAAAAAGAAATGAGATGATTTCGGCACTAGGAGAAAAGCACAAAATGAAGCACTTGAGAGGTTGGCAAAAATGACCAAATGATCAAAAAGAAATGACCAAATGAAACAAAACAAAGTTGTTTTCTCCAAGCATATGGCACATTCGGCTAAGAGAGAAAAAGATGAGAGGAAAAAGGTGTTTTGGGAGAGCAAAAATGACCAAATGGGATTCTATCTAGCTACCATCCTTACCCAATGCTTACCACCAAAATTCGGCTCCCCTTAGTCCACATAGCCGTCCAAGTTCATGGACAAGTTGGCCATTCTAAGTTTCCAAAACATAACCCTTAAGATATGCCTTGTATTCCCCCTACATGCCATATTCTCATGATTCCCTACCTTAAGTTTGCACTTGCCTTTTTTTTCTTGGCCACCTTACCATAAAAAATAAAAGTCTAACTTACCAAAAATTTGATGCTTGGCCGACACTTGCTAGGAAAGAGCAAAAATAAATGTCACAAAATGCATTCCTAAAGATTCGAACCTCTTCCCTCAAGCAACACTTATGGCGCCAACTCCACTTTACTACTAGCTCATCTTATGCTAGTTTTTGACACTTAATTTCCTTAAACATCAGGGTCACTTGTTCCACTTCAATAAAGTACTCATTACTAAAATTTATTCTAATTCCGAATAAATCTCGAGCCTTCTCAAGACTATATTAATCGCACAAATTAAATCAGTCACAAGCTAAGCATAAAAAACATGCATCATATCGAGACTCAATTTTTAGGATGTTACAATTCTACCCCCCTTAAAGAAAATTTCGTCATCGAAATTTACCTGATTAAAAGAGGTGAGGATATTGTTGCCGAATTGCATCCTCAGGCTCCTACGTAGCTTTCTCCGCTCCGTGATTACGCCATAGAACCTTAACCAACGGCACAGTCTTCCTTCTTAGCACCTTAACATTACGGTCTAAGATTTTCACTGGTTTCTCCTCGAAAGACAAGTCTGGCCTTAACTCCACTTCTTCTACCGGTACTATGTGAGATGGATCCGATCTATAACGCCTCAGCATAGAAACATGAAAGACACTATGAACCTGACTCAACTCCGGAGGTAATTCAAGCTGATAGGCCACTGGTCTAACACGCTTCAACACATGGTACGGTCCAATGAACCTAGGGCTCAATTTGCCTTTCCTTCCAAATCTAAAATTTTTTTTCCAAGGTGAGACTTTCAGAAAGACCTGATCTCCCACCGCAAACTCAATATCCTTACGCTTCAGATCCGCATATGACTTTTGTCTATCCGAAGCTTCCTTTAGCCGTGCTCGAATCACCTTTACCTTTTCTTCCGTCTCAGATATCAATTCGGGACCCAATAATTGTCGTTCGCCCAATTCGGTCCAACAAGTAGGAGTACGACACCTACGACCATACAATGCCTCGTAGGGTGCCATCTGGATGCTGGACTGATAGCTATTGTTATACGCAAACTCTGCCAACAGTAGAAAATCTTCCCAACTACCTCTGAAGTCAATCACGCAACCTCTTAACATGTCCTCCAAAATCTGAATTACTCTTTCTGGCTGACCATCTGACTGAGGATGAAAAGCCGTACTGAAGTTTAACTTTGTTCCCAAAGCCTCATGCAAAGCTTTCCAACACCGTGATGTAAACCTGGGATCCCTGTCTGATATAATAGACACTGGTACCCCATGCAACCTCACGATCTTCGATACATACAACTTAGCTAACTTTTACAGTGAGTAATCCGTAAGAACTGGTAGAAAATGAGCAGTCTTTGTCAACCGATCCACTATCACCCAAATGGAATCCTTTTTAGTAGGTGTTAAGGGTAACCCACTAACAAAATCCATCGTTATCCGCTCCCATTTCCATAAAGGAATCTTTACCGGTTGCAATAAACCCGATGGTAATTGATGTTCTGCCTTCACTTGTTGACAAGTCAAGCACTTACCTACAACATCCGTAACTTCTCACTTCAACCTTGGCCACCAATACTGTTCACGGGGGTCTCGATACATCTTATTTCCTCCAAGGTGCATGGCATAAGGGCTACTATGCGCCTCCCACAGAATCATTTGTCTCAAATCTGAATCCATGGGCATACAAACTCTTCCACGAAAACACAGCACTCCATCCTTGTTCAATCCAAAGTCCCCTATTACACCACTTTCAACTTGTTGCAATAAAGGACCCAACTTTACATCTGATAACTGTTTTTCCTTGATCTGTTCTAACCATAAAGGTTTCACCTGAAGTTCCGCTAGCAGACTACCATCCTCATACAAGCTGAGATGAGCAAACATTGCTCTTAACTCCGATACTACCTTACGACTCAACGCGTCTGCCACTACGTTAGCCTTTCCAGGATGGTACTCAATTGAGAAATCATAATCCTTTAACAACTCCACCCATCTCCGTTGTCTCAAGTTCAACTCCTTTTGGGTAAGGAGGTCCTTAAGACTCTTATGGTCCGTATAAATGATAGACTTCTCACCGTAGAGATAGTGCCTCCAAATCTTTAAAGCAAACACCACCGCAGCCAACTCCAAGTCATGAGTGGGATAGTTTACTTTGTGCAGCCTCAACTGACGAGATGCATAAGCTACCACCTTTCCACCTTGCATCAACACACATCCTAAACCCGTGTGCGACATATCACAGTAAACGATAAACTCTTTTCCAGCCTCAGGTTGAATCAGTACTGGTGCTTCCGTCAAAATCTTCTTCAATTTCTCGAAACTCTCTTGTTGTTTATCGGTCCACACATACGGTACTCCCTTTCGCAATAGCTTAGTTAGGGGTGCAGCAATTAACGAAAACCCCTCAACAAAGCGTCTATAATAACCAGCAAAACCCAGAAAACTCTGAATCTCAGCCACTGACTTCGGTGGTTTCTAATCCAACACAGCCTCTACCTTTCGAGGATCAACTCTTATTCCTTTGGCTGACACCACATGACCCAAGAAAGTCACTTCCTTCAACCAAAATTTGCACTTACTGAATTTGGCATAAAGTTGTTTTTCTCACAATATGTAACAGACCAAATTTGACCCAAATCGGAACGGTGGTTTCGGGACCACGAATCCGAGCCCGAGAAATGTTCTAATAATTTATTTCATGTCTATTATATGTGAATGAAAATGTGTGAAAGTTTCGTAGAAAAATTTTATCGTTTAAGTGCTTAATTTGATAAAAAGGATTTAATCGAGAAAAGCGTAAAAGTTGTATGCTAGAGAGTAAAGTACTAATTTGATTGTGGCTTTTTAAGTGGGTGTACTAAAAGGGCCATTAGCCCATGTACAACAAGGGAAACGGCAATGGGCCTTTCTAATTTCAAATTATATGTTATTTTAGCCTATTATATGTTATGTTAATATATTAGTAAATAAGGTAAATTATATGTGTTAATATAACATTAAATAATGAAAATAAGTGGGAAGAAAGAGAACATACCTTGTTCTTCTTCCTTGGCCGAATGTAGGAGCTAGAAACTCCATGGTTGAAGCTTGATTTTCGGCTAAATAAGAAGCTTGATTAAGGTATGGTCGGTTTTCGGTTTTTGATAATTTTTACGTTTTTGAGATCGTTGCTTCGTGTATTACCCGACCCATGTCTAAACTTTTGAAAATACTATGTATATAGGATTCGGCCATTAACATGCTTGGATAGTTTTGATGATTGATGGTCTTAGATTAAATGTATGTTAAAGATTTACAAGTTTTGTATTGGAGTTTTTGGTGATTTTGAGTATATAGGGCTAAATTGAAAAGAATAAAATTGTGAAGGATTAAAATGTCAAATAGATGAAATGCATGGACACCCATGGCTATGGGGAAGGTTCGGCCTAGCTATAGTGTTAGGAAATTTTGCATATTTTGAGTTTTGTGTAAATTGGACCAAATTGTAAACATGGAAAACATTAGGGGCAAAATTGTAAATTGCCCATTTGTGTGTTTTGGGACTAAATTGAGATGAAATGCAATTAAATGAGCTAAATTTTAATGTGTTTTAGATCAAGAGCAAAGAAAAACGAAATTAGACCGGGGAAAGACGAAGGTTCTCGAATAGCCGATTCGCACGGACTATCGACAACCGAGGTAAGTCCTTAAGTTAATACATGTCAAGGACTAATTTCGAATCTATTAAAAGTTGAAATTTTACATTTTAGGATAGAAATGTGGAAATTGCCGAATGTGAATTATGGTAGTGAATTTGAAATTTGTTTTGTTATATGTGAAGTGATCAAGTATGTTTGATTAGATATTCGAAAGGAATATGAAATAAAAATTGATAAATTTTAGTATCCATTTACCTTATGGCCGAATGTATATTGACATATTTGGTTGATGAATTATGTTGAGTAAGTGATTGGAATTGTTGGGAATGTTTAACTGTATTGACACGACTCGGGCTTTTACGCCTAGCAGGCCTTGTGCCGGTGATTTAAATCGGGCTTTTAAGCCTAGCAGGCCTTGTGCCGGTGTTACTTATCGGGCTTTTACGCCTAGCAGGCTTTGTGCCGGTGATTTAAATCGGGCTTTTAAGCCTAGCAGGCCTTGTGCCGGTGTTACTTATCGGGCTTTTACGCCTAGCAGGCTTGATGCCGGTGATGTATTTTACAGAATAGAAACCGAAATTTATGTTCAAGGCGAATTAAAGCAAACTTATCTAGTTAACGGCTCAGGTGAGTATGTGAAGTAGGAATGAATTTCTTACTTATATAAGACAAGGAAAATCAGTAATTTATTACAAATGGCATGTGTTACGAGTGTGGAATATATACGTATATATATGGTTATAATATGTGTTCTCGGCTTTACTAATGAATGATATGATTGTTGTATCTTGGTCTTCTAATATGAGGATACATGACTAGGCATATTCGGCCACATGAGTGGTTGTGTAATTGATGCCATGTTATAGTAATTGACATTTAAGTATATAAATGTATGTACCTATGATTATACGATGACATTTTGGGTTTCGAAAGGTTGGTTTATAAACAAGTATTTTGATCATAAGCATGTGGGTGAAGAGATATCGTTTCTACGAATTCATACTTGTTAATATGGGTATGAAAATTAAAGTTTGAAAATAAGTATGAGTACAAGTCCACAAGTTGTATTATAGTAATTTAATTGTTGAAATTCAAATGTTATTTTTATGAAATTAGGACTTACTAAGCTAGCAAGCTTATCGTGTGAAATGTTTCCTCTGTTTTATAGATTAGGTGCAAGCTACAAGCTCGTCGGGATCGTTCGGAAAGTCACTCACACTATCAATCTACATTTTGGGTACTCTTTCATTTTGGTTTTAAACGAAGGCATGTATAGGAAAGACTTGGTCTTTGTTTGATGAAATCTTAAGGTTCATGTATATAATAGCCATGCGAATATGGCTAAATTTTTAGTTAAGTACGCTGTTGTGTCTTGATATGTATGTTGGTTCATGATGGCAATGTTTATGCATTCTTAATCAAAGTTTAATCGTTTTTGTTAAGGAAATGTTTGTATACGAAATGAATCCTTGAATTAGGGATGTAGGTAGGTTCGGTTAGAAGCTAGTCTTTCATAAAATGCAACAAAACAGCTTATAGTAGCAGCAGTGATGTGAGTTAGAAAAATCACCAAAAATAGGGTATATTGAATTAGAAGGTAAATGAGATATGAAATTAAACCTTATTGTGTCTATTTTTACATGAAAGAAACAGAGTAGGCAAAAGATATATATATATATATATATATTATGAGATAATTAAGTTTTAGTGAGACCTGCTCTGAATGAATTTGTGAGTCACTGTTCTGTTTTGGAAAAATTGTAAAAAATTGTACAAAAATAATTAAGAAGCATGGTTTATATGTGTAGAACCCTCAATGAGTCTATTTTTCATTGGTATAAACAAGAACATTATAGGAAATTTGTGAAATGAGATAACTGTATATTTGTAGAGACAGGTCAGAATTGTCAAGCAGTGTAATAAGGGTAACTTTGATGAATAAACTGTACTAATTGGCCACATGAAAAATTATGAAAAAATTATGGTGAAAAGTTATATGAGTCTAGTTTCAAGGAAAATTTACGGATCTAAATTTAGAGTTTTGTAACTCGAGTTATGGCCGATTTAGTCAGCATGATGCAGTTGGACAGCTTTAAAATCTTACACCCCGAGTTAATAGTCAAGTCTAGTAATGCCACGTACTCGATTCCGGCAAGGGTTTCGGGTAAGGGGTGTTACATTTGATTGGTATCAGAGCTTACGGTTTAGTCGATTCTAGGACTACCGTAGCGCGTGTGAGTCTAGCTATACATGCCTTTATCATATTTTGATAGTGTGGCGACTTCTGACAGCCTGAACTTTGTTTTATATAGTAAATGGATACCGATCCTGAAAGAGCCGTAGCTGATGATGTAGAGAGTGTAGCGCCTGACCGTGCACACGGATCAGCGCCGGTAGACTCTCGACCTGTTTCGGGTAGCCACGAAGGAGAGACTAAACAAGCCTTTTATCAGATGATGAATGAGTGGTTTGCCCAATTTATTCAAAATAACCCGGCTGTACCCCAACCTTCACCCCCGAATAATCCAACTCCGATCCCTTCAGCTCCCCCGATGATAGATCCGATGAGATCTAGTAGGCCCCCAGTTGATAAAATTCGAAAATTTGGGGCCGAAGAATTTAAAGCCAATGATGATGATGACGCAGAGAGAGCCGAAATGTGGCTTGATAACACTATTCGGGTACTTGATGAGCTGTCTTGTACTCCGGATGAATGCTTGAAGTGTGCTATATCTTTACTGCGGGACACTGCATATCACTGGTGGAATACACTAGTATCAGTGGTTCCGAAAGAAAAAGTGACATGGGATTTCTTCCAAACTGAATTTCGCAAGAAGTATATTAGCCAAAGATTCATTGATCAAAAACGAAAGGAGTTCCTTGAGTTGAAACAAGGATGAATGACCGTGACGGAATATGAACGGAAATTTGTCAAGCTCAGCAGATATGCTAGAGAGTGTGTTTCTACTGAAGCTATTATGTGTAAAAGATTTGAAGATGGCCTGAATGAGGATATAAAGATGTTTGTTAGCATTCTTGAAATTCAAGAGTTTGTGACTTTAGTTGAGAGAGCTTGCAAAGCCGAAGAGCTCGGGAAAGAGAAAAGAAAGGCCGAGACTGAAGCTAGAGACATTCGTAAAAGATCTTCGGGTAAGGTCTTTCATTCCACAACCAAGAAGTCCAGAGATGACTACAGCCGACATAAAGCTACTACAGATCCACCTAGACGGGATCGACCTCCTATGAGCTCTCGAGCTACCTCGATAGCCAGTGTTGGTAACGTTCCTCAGAATAGAGTTGAATGCGAGCACTGTGGGAAATGGCACTCAGGGAGATGTAGATTTCATGATCGGTCTTGCTATAAATGTGGATCGTCAGATCATTTTATTAGAGAATGTCCGAGGTTAGCTGAGTAGAATACAGTTCAGAATGCTAAGCCGAGCAACACGTCAATGCGAGGTAGACCACCCAGACATTCCGGCAATGTAGGTGGTAGTCAGAAAGGAACGAAGAACACTACAGTTTGATCTGAGGCTAGAGCTCCAGCTAGAGCTTATGCTGCACGAGCCAGAGAGGATGCTTCCTCCCCCGATGTCATTACCGGTACTTTCACCCTTTATGACACTACTATAATTGCATTAATTGATCCTGGTTCGACTCACTCATATGTGTGTGAAACTTTAGAATTCGGAAAGGCTCTGTTAGTTGAGTCTACCGAGTTTGTGATTCGTGTGTCCAACCCTTTGGGTAGATGTGTGCTTGTTAATAAAGTGTGTAGAGATTGCCCGTTGATGATTCGGGATTATTGCTTCCCAGCTGATTTAATGTTGTTGCCCTTTGACGAATTTGATATAATCTTGGGTATGGACTGGTTAACTTCACATGAGGCAGTAGTAGATTGTAAAAGAAAGCTTATTGATTTGAAGTGTCGAAACGGTGAGACCATCAGAATTAAATCTTGTGATGTAAATGGGTTGCCTACAGTAATATCTTCAATGTTAGCCCGGAAGTATGTGAGAAAAGGGTGTGAAGCTTATTTGGCTTATGTATTGAATAATAAAATGTCCGAGAAACAAATTGAATCTGTATCAGTTGTATGTGAATACCCCGATGTGTTTCCTGAAGAACTACCGGGTTTACCCCCAGTACGAGAAATTGAGTTCGGTATTGAGTTAGTGCCGGGTACGGCTCCGATTTCGATAGCTCCGTACCGAATGGCACCTACTGAATTAAAAGAATTGAAAGCGCAGTTGCAAGAGTTGACAGATAAGGGCTTCGCGCGACCGAGTTTCTCTCCGTGGGGTGCACCGGTTTTATTTGTGAAAAAGAAAGATGGGACGATGCGAATGTGTGTTGACTACCGGCAACTAAACAAGGTAACTATAAAGAATAAGTACTTGTTACCTCGGATTGATGATTTATTTGATCAGTTGAAGGGGGCTTCAGTATTTTCGAAAATAGATTTGAGATCGGGCTATTATCAGTTGCGAGTTAGAGATTCAGATGTGCCAAAGACTGCATTCCGAACGAGGTACGAACACTATGAGTTTTTAGTTATGCCTTTTGGACTCACTAATGCACCTGCTGCTTTTATGGATCTAATGAACCGAGTCTTCCGATAGTTTTTGGATCAGTTTGTAGTAGTGTTTATTGATGATAGACTGATCTACTCCAAAAATGAAACGGAACATGCTGAGCATTTGAGATTAGTACTACAAACTTTGAGGGATCAACGATTGTATGCAAAGTTTAGTAAGTGCGAGTTCTGGATGAATGAAGTTAATTTCTTGGGTCATGTTGTTTCGGTGTCAGGTATTCGGGTGGATCCAAACAAAATAGCATCCATACTCGATTGGAAACCACCAACGAATGTTTCCGAGATCCGAAGTTTCCTAGGCCTGGCGGGGTATTACAGACGGTTTGTAAAAGGTTTTTCTGTTATAGCTACACCGTTAACGAGACTACTACAGAAAGATGTCAAATTTGAGTGGTCAGAAAGGTGTCAGAAAAGTTTTGAGCAGTTGAAAGCCTTTTTGACCGAAGCCCCAGTGTTAACTCAGCCTGAATCGGGTAAAGAATTTACTATTTTTAGTGATGCTTCCTTGAATGGGTTGGGTTGTGTTTTAATGCAAGAAGGCAAGGTGATAGCCTACGCTTCGAGACAATTGAAGCCGCATGAGAAAAATTATCCAACTCACGATCTGGAGTTAGTAGCCATTGTGTTCGCATTAAAAATTTGGCGTCACTACTTATTTGGCGAAAAATGTCATATTTATTCAGATCACAAAAGTTTGAAGTATTTGATGACTCAGAAAGACTTAAACTTGAGACAACGCAGATGGTTAGAGTTGCTGAAAGACTATGAATTAGTGATTGACTACCACCCGGGGAAAGCCAATGTTGTTGCGGATGCGTTAAGTCGAAAATCATTATTTGCTATTCGTGCATTGAACGCATAGATGGCTATGTCTGATGATGGTTCGATCCTAGCCGAGTTACAAGCAAGACCGATGTTTATTCAGCAGATTTGTGATGCACAGAAAGTTGACAAAAAGTTGATTGCTATTCGGATTCAGTGTGGAAATGGTACAGAATCAGATTTTCAGATTGATGCAAATAATTGTTTGAATTATAAAAGCCGATTGTGTGTTCCAAACGACTCAGATTTGATACAGATGATCCTGAATGAGGCCCATAGTGGTCGACTATCGATACACCCGGGTAGCACTAAAATGTACAACGATTTGAAACAGTTCTATTGGTGGCCTGGCATGAAACGGGATATATCTGAATTTGTTTCCAAGTGTTTAATCTGTCAACAAGTGAAAGCTGAGCATCAGGTACCGTCCGGATTACTTCAACCAATCATGATACCTGAATGGAAATGGGATAGAATTACAATGGATTTTGTATCTGGTCTTCTTATGACACCGAGCAAGAAAGATGCCATATGGGTTATCATTGATAGACTGACTAAATCAGCTCATTTTGTGCCGGTACGTACCGACTATTCACTGGATAAGCTTGCCGAACTGTATGTGTCACAGATTGTAAGGTTGCACGGTGTACCGAGTTCCATTGTTTCAGATAGAGACCCGAGATTCACATCGCGGTTTTGGAAGATATTGCAAGATGCTCTAGGTAGTAAACTCCATTTTAGTACAGCTTTCCATCCGCAATCAGACGGTCAGTCTGAGCGGACTATTTTGATACTTGAGGACATGCTGAGGTGTTGCGTTCTCGAGTTTGAAGGTACGTGGGAACGATACCTACCTTTGGTTAAATTTGCTTATAATAATAGTTTCCAATCTAGCATAAAAATGGCGCCTTACGAAGCCTTATATGGGCGAAAATGTCACACACCGTTGTACTGGACTGAGCTCAGTGAAAACAAGATACACGGGGTTGATTGGATTAAAGAAACAAAACAGAAGGTGGTACTTATCAGAAATAATTTGAAAGCTGCATCGGATCGTCAGAAGTCTTATGCCGATTTGAAGCGTAAGGATATTGAATTTCAGGTCGGAGATCGGGTGTTCTTAAAAGTTTCTCCGTGGAAGAAAATACTCCGATTTGGCCGGAAAGGCAAGTTGAGTCCGAGATTTATCGGACAGTATGAAATCATCGAGCGTATAGGGCCTGTTGCTTATCGTTTGAAACTGCCCCTTGACTTAGAAAAGATACACAATGTATTTCACGTTTCGATGCTTCGCAGATACAGATCGGATCCGTCCCATGTGATCACCCCGTCAGAGATTGAAATTCGATCTGATTTGACCTATGATGAGGAACCGATCCGTATCTTAGCTCGAGAAACCAAAGAGTTAAGAAATAAAAGAGTTCCATTAGTAAAGATTCTATGGAATCATCACGGAGTTGAAGAGGCTACGTGGGAGCCTGAAGAGTCAATGAGGCAACAATATCCGAACTTATTTAACGGTAAAATTTTCGAGGACGAAAATTCTTAGGGGGGAGAGTTGTAACAGACCAAATTTGACCCAAATCGGAACGGTGGTTTCGGGACCACGAATCCGAGCCCGAGAAATGTTCTAATAATTTATTTCATGTCTATTATATGTGAATGAAAATGTGTGAAAGTTTCGTAGAAAAATTTTATCGTTTAAGTGCTTAATTTGATAAAAAGGATTTAATCGAGAAAAGCGTAAAAGTTGTATGCTAGAGAGTAAAGTACTAATTTGATTGTGGCTTTTTAAGTGGGTGTACTAAAAGGGCAATTAGTCCATGTACAACAAGGGAAACGGCAATGGGCCTTTCTAATTTCAAATTATATGTTATTTTAGCCTATTATATGTTATGTTAATATATTAGTAAATAAGGTAAATTATATGTGTTAATATAACATTAAATAATGAAAATAAGTGGGAAGAAAGAGAACATACCTTGTTCTTCTTCCTTGGCCGAATGTAGGAGCTAGAAACTCCATGGTTGAAGCTTGATTTTCGGCTAGATAAGAAGCTTGATTAAGGTATGGTCGGTTTTCGGTTTTTGATAATTTTTACGTTTTTGAGATCGTCGCTTCGTGTATTACCCGACCCATGTCTAAATTTTTGAAAATACTATGTATATAGGATTCGGCCATTAACATGCTTGGATAGTTTTGATGATTGATGGTCTTAGATTAAATGTATGTTAAAGATTTACAAGTTTTGTATTGGAGTTTTTGGTGATTTTGAGTATATAGGGCTAAATTGAAAAGAATAAAATTGTGAAGGATTAAAATGTCAAATAGATGAAATGCATGGACACCCATGGCTATGGGGAAGGTTCGGCCTAGCTATAGTGTTAGGAAATTTTGCATATTTTGAGTTTTGTGTAAATTGGACCAAATTGTAAAAATGGAAAACATTAGGGGCAAAATTGTAAATTGCCCATTTGTGTGTTTTGGGACTAAATTGAGATGAAATGCAATTAAATGAGCTAAATTTTAATGTGTTTTAGATCAAGAGCAAAGAAAAATGAAATTAGACCGGGGAAAGACGAAGGTTCTCGAATAGCCGATTCGCACGGACTATCGACAACCGAGGTAAGTCCTTAAGTTAATACATGTCAAGGGACTAATTTCAAATCTATTAAAAGTTGAAATTTTACATTTTAGGATAGAAATGTGGAAATTGCCGAATGTGAATTATGGTAGTGAATTTGAAATTTGTTTTGTTATATGTGAAGTGATCAAGTATGTTTGATTAGATATTCGAAAGGAATATGAAATAAAAATTGATAAATTTTAGTATCCATTTACCTTATGGCCGAATGTATATTGACATATTTGGTTGATGAATTATGTTGAGTAAGTGATTGGAATTGTTGGGAATGTTTAACTGTATTGACACGACTCGGGCTTTTACGCCTAGCAGGCCTTGTGCCGGTGATTTAAATCGGGCTTTTAAGCCTAGCAGGCCTTGTGCCGGTGTTACTTATCGGGCTTTTACGCCTAGCAGGCCTTGTGCCGGTGTTACTTATCGGGCTTTTACGCCTAGCAGGCCTTGTGCCGGTGATTTAAATCGGGCTTTTAAGCCTAGCAGGCCTTGTGCCGGTGTTACTTATCGGGCTTTTACGCCTAGCAGGCTTGATGCCGGTGATGTATTTTACAGAATAGAAACCGAAATTTATGTTCAAGGCGAATTAAAGCAAACTTATCGAGTTAACGGCTCAGGTGAGTATGTGAAGTAGGAATGAATTTCTTACATATATAAGACAAGGAAAATCAGTAATTTATTACAAATGACATGTGTTACGAGTGTGGAATATATACGTATATATATATGGTTATAATATGTGTTCTCGGCTTTACTAATGAATGATATGATTGTTGTATCTTGGTCTAATATGAGGATACATGACTAGGCATATTCGGCCACATGAGTGGTTGTGTAATTGATGCCATGTTATAGTAATTGACATTTAAGTATATAAATGCATGTACCTATGATTATACGATGACATTTTGGGTTTCGAAAGGTTGGTTTATAAACAAGTATTTTGATCATAAGCATGTGGGTGAAGAGATATCGTTTCTACGAATTCATACTTGTTAATATGGGTATGAAAATTAAAGTTTGAAAATAAGTATGAGTACAAGTCCACAAGTTGTATTATAGTAATTTAATTGTTGAAATTCAAATGTTATTTTTATGAAATTAGGACTTACTAAGCTAGCAAGCTTATCGTGTGAAATGTTTCCTCTGTTTTATAGATTAGGTGCAAGCTACAAGCTCGTCGGGATCGTTCGGAAAGTCGCTCACACTATCAATCTACATTTTGGGTACTCTTTCATTTTGGTTTTAAACGAAGGCATGTATAGGAAAGACTTGGTCTTTGTTTGATGAAATCTTAAGGTTCATGTATATAATAGCCATGCGAATATGGCTAAATTTTTAGTTAAGTACGCTGTTGTGTCTTGATATGTATGTTGGTTCATGATGGCAATGTTTATGCATTCTTAATCAAATTTTAATCGTTTTTGTTAAGGAAATGTTTGTATACGAAATGAATCCTTGAATTAGGGATGTAGGTAGGTTCGGTTAGAAGCTAGTCTTTCATAAAATGCAACAAAACAGCTTATAGTAGCAGCAGTGATGTGAGTTAGAAAAATCACCAAAAATAGGGTATATTGAATTAGAAGGTAAATGAGATATGAAATTAAACCTTATTGTGTCTATTTTTACATGAAAGAAACAGAGTAGGCAAAAGATATATATATATATTATGAGATAATTAAGTTTTAGTGAGACCTGCTCTGAATGAATTCGTGAGTCACTGTTCTGTTTTGGAAAAATTGTCAAAAATTGTAAAAAAATAATTAAGAAGCATGGTTTATATGTGTAGAACCCTCAATGAGTCTATTTTTCATTGGTATAAACAAGAACATTATAGGAAATTTGTGAAATGAGATAACTGTATATTTGTAGAGACAGGTCAGAATTGTCAAGCAGTGTAATAAGGGTAACTTTGATGAATAAACTGTACTAATTGGCCACATGAAAAATTCTGGAAAAATTATGGTGAAAAGTTATATGAGTCTAGTTTCAAGGAAAATTTACGGATCTAAATTTAGAGTTTTGTAACTCGAGTTATTGTCGATTTAGTCAGCATGACGCAGTTGGACAGCTTTAAAATCTTACACCCCGAGTTAATAGTCAAGGCTAGTAATGCCACGTACTCGATTCCGGCAAGGGTTTCGGGTAAGGGGTGTTACACAATATTTGCAACACAATGCGCAAATGTGAGTCATGCTCTTCTTCATTCTTCGAATATACCAAGATATCATCTATGAACACCACCACGAATCGGTCTAGATAGGGTTGGAAGACTCGGTTCATCATGTCCATAAATGCAGCTGGTGCATTGGTCAAACCAAACGGCATCACCAAAAACTCATAATGTCCATAACGAGTTCGGAATGCCGTCTTATGAATATCCGCCTCCTTAACCTTGAGTTGATGATAACCCAATCTCAAATCAATCTTGGAGAAAACTGAAGCTCCTCTCAATTGATCAAACAGGTCGTCGATTCTCGGCAATGGGTACCTATTCTTGATCGTCAATTTATTCAACTGCCTATAATCAATGCACATACGCATCGACCCATCCTTCTTCTTGACGAACAAAACCGGTGCTCCGCATGGAGACACACTTAGTCGAATAAATCCCTGATCCAACAATTCTTGAATTTGAGCTTTAAGCTCTGCCAACTCCTTCGGCGCCATTCTATAAGGAGCAATAGACACTGGAGCCGTTCCGGGTAGAAGCTCAATGCCAAATTCTACTTCCCAATCTGGAGGTAGACCAGGAAGTTCTTCGGGAAAGACATCTGGAAATTCTTTCACCGTTCTCACACCTTCCACCGATAATTCCTTGGCATCCAAAGCACAAATGAAGGCTAGGAACGCTCTATACCCTTTCCGCACCAACTTTTCTGCCTTCAAAGCAGATACCACATTTGCCAAAAAGTTCATTCGCTCGCCTATCATTCCTACCTCCTTATCATCCACAGTCCTTATCGGCATCCGCTTTTCAGCACAATCCAATTGTGCCCGGTGCTTCACCAACCAATCCATGCCCAAAATAAGATCGAACTCACCGAAAGGCAATTCCATCAAATCGGCTAAAAATATTTCTCTTTGGATTTCTAAGGGCATGTTTCTAAACAATTTATTCAAGATTACCGACTGTCCTAAAGGATTAATTATTGTCATCTCTCTATCGGTAATCTCAGATCTAATATTCAGATTTCCAGATATGGCACTAGAAACATACGAGTGGGTAGACCCGATATCTATCAAAGAAGTAACAGGTACATCAAAGATGAAGAACGTACTGGTTATCACGTCAGGTGCATCACCATCCTCCCGGCGCCTGACCGCATAGACCAACCCCGACTGTCTTGCCTCCGTGTTACCTCTAAAGCCATTACCTCAATCTGGTGCACCTTGACCACGTCCGGTACCATTACCACCACGTCTTGATCCACGACCTCTCGGTGGCTGCTGAGTGCCTCTAGCTGGCTGAGCATCAGGGTTACGAGCTTCCTGAGTCGGATCAATCCGTCGAGGGCAATTCCTATACTGGTGATCCTTGGAACCATATTTAAAACAACCACCAGTTCTCTTCCAGCATTCCCCGAGGTGTCGTTTCCCACAGTCAGCACAGTCTCGACTCTGATTGGTAGCCACAGGTGCTCTAGCTTGAGCTGGCTCATCATTTCGAGGCCTCTTTTGGAACCTTTTAGAAGCACCCGAGTACTTAAAGTCCCTCCTGCCTTTGACTCTTTCCCAGTTTTGGCATTTTGAGTTCTTAGCCTCTTCGGCTATTTTGGCTTTCTCCACAAGCGTGGCAAAAGTTCTTACTTGTTGTGGGGCTATCAGTACCCGCAACTCATCATTCAACCTACCCTCAAAACGTACACAGCGTTCATGATCAGTCGACACTATTGTGCAAGCATAACGGCTCAAGCGAAGAAATTCTGCCTCGTAAGCTGCCACCGTCTTATTTCCTTGAACCAAATTCAGGAATTCCTTTCTCCGGGCATCCACATAACTTGTCTCGACATACTTCCCTTGGAAAGCAGCTTTGAAGAAATCCCAAGTAACAAATGCAGGCTCAATGCCTTCTCGAACAGTAAGCCACCATTGATACGCCTCGTCCCTTAGCAAGGACACTGCCCCTCTCAGTTTCTGCTCGATGGTGCACTCCAGATCATCCATAATCCACTCTACAGCCTCGAGCCAATATTCCGCAACATTCGGAGCTACACCAGATACACCTCTAAAAACCTCGGCACCACTTGATTTAAGTCGTTCCGATATTGATCCACGAGCTGCTGGCCTAGTTCTAGTCCCACCGACCCTTTCTAGGACTCTCAACATTGCTTGTGTCAAAGCATTATCCTCTCTCGTATGGTCATGTGATCCAGTCTCACTCCCGGGTGACGCAGGTGCGTCCATTTCCGGCATATGACCCGGCGCTTCAGACGCAACTCTAGCACCTCGTCCTCTACCACGGCCACGTCTACCGCGTCCACGTCCACGTCCTCTAGTGCTCATAATGACTAATTTGGTTTAATCTGATTACAAGTTTTATGAATTAGAATACTATTTCAGTGTTTATTAACGATATTTTATGAGATATAAGAGATAGAGTTGTTTTCGCATATACATCCTATAGTCTCAATCTCTATAGTTTTAACACCTAAAACTAGAAGTTCTAGAGTGTTCCTATGATCATATCACAATAATAATTATTCAGTAAATGAATACTTTCTTGACTTGGTGCCGGATGCTCGTGGTGCCATACTACCTTTAAAACATAAATTTTATAAATTCGAAACAGTTTTAAACAAAAATTATTGTTGAACCCAACCCACAACCGAATTTTGAAACTAGCTCTGATACCATAAAATGTAACACCCCAAACCCGGTCTATGCGTTAAGACCAAACTTGGTATGCCACACAAATCGAACATACATCTAGTCATTTAATGATTTAAAGGAAACAGGTCTTCAAAAACTATTTTGGAGATGGAGTTTATCAAAAACCTAGAATTTATTTGAAATCTATGATTTAAGAACATAAGAGATTATATTTTGATCTCAGAGAAATAATTGGTTAAATTTTTAAAGAAGTTTGAAAGAATTCAAAAGGAGTTTGAAAAATAAAAATTCATAAAAGAGTTTTCACAGAAATTTTTACGAGTTAGTGATATTTAAGAAAAACCCCTTTAATTACGAAAATTTAAGAAATCATTTATAAATTTAAAATAGTTCCCTTTAAGTATCTAAAACATAATTAAAATCCATCCACGAATAAAAATCCATATAATAATACCCGAGGCCTTATTACATCGCAACTGAAATAGTACTTAAGTAGAAATACTTAAAAGAAGTTCAAAGTTTATATAAACCATCATTCATAGTATGGCCTCCACGCGAAGTTATCCCCGACTCAAGCCTCCATCAATTATCATTACCTGAGAAGGGTAAGAAAACGGGGTGAGTTACTTAGAACTCAGTGTGTAACCCACTTACCGTGTCCACAGGGCCAAAACCATATAAGCATTTAATTGGGCTTGAGCCCATTTACGAATAAAACAATATAGAAAAAAAAATGCATGTGAAATGTAATTCCCAACCAAGCCTAAATTTCCATCCGCTACACACCACCCGTACCAACCAGCACACCTGTGGGGATCAAGTCAACCCACCCCGCCAACACACCAATCGCAGGCATAAAGCCATTTAATTCGCAGGAAAAAAGCCATTTAAACAATATTTCGCAGGCCAAAGGCCATTAATACGCAGGCATAAAGCCATTTAAACGTGGCACGAGGCCTTCTTCTCTTCATCAAATATCCCAACCCATGCAATCATGTATATACAATGTACAACAATTTATTCATATGATAATTCTAACATAAGGCCCATAAATAAAATTATTTCAAAAACTGGCCCATTTCTCAATTTGGCCCATTTATCACAATTTGGCCCATTTATCACAATTTGGCCCATTTCACAATTTGGCCCATATAGCGATCTAGCAAATCAGCCCATTAAGCAATCTAGCAATCGGCCCATTAACACATGAGGCCCAAATATCACTTTTTATCAAGTTAGCCATTAAGGGCGATTCCGCAATTTCCATGATTTTAATACCGATTTCATGCACTTACACAAAAAGTGTTAATAAACCGTATTTTTCGATTTTACCCACTTTACGATTTCTATTCTAATGCTTTATAACGGTATAACCGTTTAACCCATAAGATAAGTGTGAAGTTACACACCTGATTACGGTGAGAACTATACTTTCCTGCTCGTCGATACCTAAATACGTGTCACGCTTGATTAGAACACTAATACTTAATATAAATCTATACTAAAGAGAAGCGATCTAGATCTTTACCCTCGAAATCTCGAAAAACAGCTATTTTTCATTTCTCCCCGGTTGACAGTTCACAACTCGATGGGAAATCCCGAACAACTAATGCTCCAAACTACGAACAACTTCAAATAATCGATTCTCCTTGGATGAGGGTCCACAACCCGGTGGAATGTCTCGGATTGCTGAAACAGCCCTTCGCTTGAATCTAGAGGGAATAGCAAAACCACCCCTCTTCCGATCACTATTCACCACTCTTTTTGACCCTATCTTGCTTGCCTTAAAATTTCGAGTGATTTCCGAAGGATCCCTATATAAAACTTTCGGTTATAACAAACCCAATTGAAAATCATTGATAAAATCGACGGTGATCATGAAATCCATGAAGAGTTCCTTTTTTTTTTACCTTGATAGATGATCCGAACTTGAATAACTTCAAGATAACTTTGACGAGATGGTGATTCGGCCCTCCACTATATCACTAAAAAAACAAAAGGAAATAGTCTAAGAGAATGAACGATTATCGATTTAAAGGCTCTTCTAAGCCAACCTATAGATTCGACCAAGGTGACCGAATAGCAAGAGAAAACAAGGAAGATGATTCTTACTGGTTGTCCAAAGTTGAATAGAAGAAATAATCAAGAATAAAGTCTATGAGGAAAAGAAGATTTGGCTATGATTTAATGGTAAGGGAAAAATAATTTCGGCTATGGAGGTGGTCTCTAACATTCGACGATGGAAGAAATAAGAAGGAAAAAATGTGTTTGAAAGATGAGTAAGATGGAGAAGAAAGGAGAATAGAGATGAGATGTTTATGGTTTGGTTTTCAAGGGTGAGAAAAGAGCAAAAAGTAAGGTTTGGAACAATGTGCATTCGGCAATGGGGAATAAAGAAGAAAAAGAAATGGTCTTTTTGTGTTTGATGATTTCGGCACTAGGAAAGAAGCACAAAATGAAACACTTGAGAGGTTGGCAAAAATGACCAAATGGTCAAAAAGAAATGACCAAATGAAACAAAACAAAGTTGTTTTCTCCAAGCATATGGCACATTCGGCTAAGAGAGAAAAAGATGAGAGGAAAAAGGTGTTTTGGGAGAGCAAAAATGACCAAATGGGATTCTATCTAGCTACCATTCTTACCCAAAGCTTACCACCAAAATTCGGCTCCCCCTTAGTCCACAAAGCCGTCCAAGTTCATGGACAAGTTGGCCATTCTAAGTTTACAAAACATAACCCTTAAGATATGCCTTGTGTTCCCCCTACATGCCATATTCTCATGATTCCCTACCTTAAGTTTGCACTTGCCTTTTTTTCTTAGCCACCTTACCATAAAAAATAAAAGTCTAACTTACCAAAAATTTGATGCTTGGCCGACACTTGCTAGGAAAGAGCAAAAATAAATGTCACAAAATGCATTCTTAAATATTCGAACCTCTTCCCTCAAGCAACACTTATGGCGCCAACTCCACTTTACTACTAGCTCATCTGATGCTAGTTTTTGACACTTAATTTCCTTAAACATCAGGGTCACTTGTTCCACTTCAATAAAGTACTCATTACTAAAATTTATTCTAATTCTGAATAAATCCCGAGCCTTCTCAAGACTATATTAATCGCACAAATTAAATCATTCACAAGCTAAGCATCAAAAACATGCATCATATCGATACTCAATTTTTAGGATGTTACATTTTCGGTGCCCGTAGAATTTGGGTTATTACAACGGGCGTGTGCCTTGGCCGTGTGACCTTAGTGAGATGATGACGTCATAAATAGAATGCCATGATTTTTGCATACGGGCCAGGGACACGGGCGTGTGTCCGACTGTGTGAAAACCCCTGTAGTTTAGAAATGAGAAATAAATTGACACGGGTGTGGAACACGGGCATGTGAAATTCCACACGGGCGTGTCCTTTCCTACACATGGGCGTGTGGCCCTATTTTTAGTAAAAAAATGCGTAAAAGTTTCCGGTTTGGTCCCGAACCATTCCAAATGTATGTTTAGGATCTTGTAAACTCGTAATAAGGATTTTATATATATGAATGAAAAAGTTTTAAGTTTGGAACGAAATTTTATAGCCTGATGTTTTAAGTTTAAGTTAGTAAAGTTCGGTAATGCCTCGTACCCGATTCCGGTGTTGAACACGGGTAAGGGGTGTTACAGTACATCTTACCATTCATTCACAATTTAAGTAAATAAACATAGCATAATGCAACTCAATTTGAATCGAAAAGCCTAACACATATTCAATAAAAAGGTTAGACATGAATTCACAAATCTCATAGATTCAATGCTTATACAATTCATAAACATACCTGTACTGGTACATATCAATCTCTTACTCTTTCATATCATCAATATACCAGTTGAACCATTCGGAATAATACCGGATACTCAGGAATCTTGCACACTAAGTGCCAATACATGGTCGAAACCATCTCGATCTCATATATATTATATAAATGCTCACTCTCGAGCTATCACTGGGTCTGCTCACACAAGCTGACGATTAAGACGTTTACGTAGTGCTGCTCACACAAGCTGATGAGTAACCGCAACACATGCCGGAAAACTCAGCCACTAGTAACCCTTAATGACATGTCATTTGTATCCTATTTATTCCTAAGGTTCAATCGGGATCTCATATATTGCCAAATCTTCATCAAGTATTTTCGTGAATTTGTATTCATCAAGAATGCAATAATAAGCATTTAAAACACAATTAATTTAATGCTTATTAGCATACGAACTTACCTCGATCACAAAAACGACGAAACATGATCGACTAGTCCGATATTTTATCTTTCCCTTGATCTAGATTCGTACGAGGCTTAACTTGATCTAAATAATCAAATTCAGTTCATTTAGTATTCATTCTATTCAATTCAGCCCAAAATACATATTTTTCATATTTACACTTTTACCCTTAATATTTTAACTTCTTTACAATTTAGTCCTTAGCTCGTAAAAATGCAAATTCATGCAATTTAATCCACACCCATGCTAGCCGAATTTCATACAAGCTTATAGCAGCCCACACATTTCATTAATTCACACATTTCACCACATAATTTTCACATTTTATCAATTTAATCCCTATTTAACATTTTCAACAAAAATCACTTTATAAAACTTGTTTATCTAACAACAACCATTCATTTTATACCATCAAACATCAAAACACATACACATTAATCAATGGTAAAACCCTAATACTTTAACAATTTCACAAATTAGTCCTTGGGCTAGTTAGGTTAAGCTACAACGACTCCAAAAACATAGAAATCATTAAAAACGAGACAAAAATGCACTTACATGCACTAGGATAAGTTGGCCGAATGCTTGGAGCTCTTTAATGGCTATTCTTGCCCTAATTTTTGGTTGGAGAAGATGAATGAATGATAACCTTCATTTTTTTTTTATTTTTACTTTTAATTATTAATTTACTTAATTAACCTTAAGATAAAACCTTTAAAGTCTATTAATAAGTGTCCATATTTGTCCAATCATACTAACAATGGTATATTTACCACGTAAGAACCTCCACTTTAAGGTTCCATAGCTATTAAACACCTTTAGCTATTAGAACACAACTTTTGCATTTTACGCTATTTAGTCCTTTTTATCGAATTGAGCATGCAAACTATTAAATTACTTAATGAAATTTTTATACAATCATAGTATCATGCTGCAGACCTCAAAATAATAATAAAATAATTATTTCAACTTCAAATTTGTGGTCCTGAAACCACTGTTTCGATTTAACTGAATACGGGCTGTTGCATAATTCTTCTTTCGGAGGTGGTCTGACATCACAAAATAAATTCCATCTCAATGCATATATTGTCTTTCAAATATTGGTAGCACTATTGCACAGTCAACATTCATCAAGCTAAACCCTTTTTCTAGAAGCATCAGTTGATTTTTGAAGATGAATTCAAACATTTCCCTTGCTTCTTCGGTATGGAATCGACTTTGGAGCTCTTTGGATTAGGATGTATAAATTTTTTCTTTTTTGAGACATTATATGAATAATTGGTGTGCAGGCTCGGGATTTGTGGAAAATTGATGGGATTCGAGTCAATAGGGTGTTCGGTAATGGTGATAGTGACGACGAAGTGGTGGTGTGATGGCGTTGGTTAAGGTGATTGAGAGTGTGGTTCTTTGGGGTTGCAAAGGGTGGCATTTGGTGGTGCAACAACAAGGGTGTGTGACAGTGAGAGGTGACTAGTGGTGGAGGTTTGCAACAACGAAGGGTATAGGTAGGGTGGTGTGCTGATGTGCGACTTTGGTTGTGGATGGATGTTCGACTAGTATTGATGGTTATTTAAGGAGGAGGCAACAAAAAAAGGTTTTTTTAAATGGATAAGGCTGGCAGTGATGGGTGTTTTTAGGAGAGGAAGGTTGGTGGTATAAGATATGTTAGGGCGTAAAGATAGTGAATTTATAAGGATAAAATTAGGTTAAATTTTAACCTAAGGAAACACAACTTAATACAAATGGAGTTAGGTTAAAACAAAAAACTATTATTTACTCTAAATATATATATATATATATATGTAAATATATGCATAAATGTTTATATGTATACAAATATATAGATATATATTTTTATTTTTTTTATTGGCTGCTCAGATATTTACAAAAAATTACAGCCATTTATTAAAAGAAAATAAATAAATAAATCACTCATGGGTCCATTAAAGTGAGGGAAGTTTTATTCCGTTTGACTACACTAGCCCAATAATGTTAAAGGTGTTGACCATTTACCTTGAACTTACTTCCCTTATCGTCCTGAAGTTTGACCACTTCATAAGGAAAGACTTGGTGAATAGTGAATGAACCAGACCAACCGAGACTTTAACTTTTTGGGAAATAACCTTAGTCTGGAGTTGAATAGTAATACTTGTTGACCTGTCTCGAACTCACGGAGTTGGATGTCATTGTATTTCCATCTTTTTGTTTTCTCCTTAAACAACTTGGCATTCTCATAGGAAAACATCAAAAATTCTTCCAACTCAATGAGTTGTAGCATCTATTTCTCTCTAGCAAGCTCTAGATCCAAGTTGATTTGCTTGAGAGCCCAATAAGCTTTATGCTCTAACTCTAAAAGTAGATGACATGTTTTACCAAACACTAACTGATAGGTAGACATCCCTAAAATAGTTTTGAAAAGTTTTCCGGTAGGCCCATAGCGCATAATCAGACTTTATAGACCAATCCTGTCGGTTTGGATGGACCAACTTCTCAAGTACACCTTTTATCTCTTTATTTTCCAACTCAGCTTGCCCATTCGCTTAGGGATGGTAAGTTGTGGCAATCCCACGCCTCATGCCATACTTGTCGAGTAACCACTTTAACCATTTATTCACAAAGTGAGACCCCTCATCACTGATGATGGCCTTAGGAATCCCAAACCTCGTGAATATATGCTTCTGTAAGAATCGTATTACCATATTGGCATTATTCGTCAAATATGCTTTGGCCTTCACCCATTTAGACATGTAGTTAGCCACCACTAATATGTACCTATTACCATAAGGAGAAAAAGGACCAAGAAAGTCAATACCCCAAACGTCAAATAATTCTACCTGAAATATGTTTATTAGTGGTATCTCGTTCATTCTTGATATGTTTCCAACGCGCTGGCAACGATCACTGTTGTTCATGTTGGCGTGTGCGTCTTTAAATAAGGTCGGCCAAAAGAATTTGGCTTGCAATACCTTGGCTGTAGTATGTGAACCACCAATATGTCCCCCACTTGGGGATGAATTAAAATGATACAAAATATTAGTTACCTCATTTTCTACCATGCATCTCTTGATCTTTTGGTCTGCGCATTGTTTGAATAGGTATGGCTCCTCCCAAAAATAGTACTTTACATCATGAAGGAACTTCCTCCTTTGTTGGTACGGCATCTTAGGCAGCATCAAACCACAAACCAAAAAGTTACCATAATCAACAAACCAAAGATTATTATGATGACTTATTCTAAAAAGGTGCTCGTCTAAAAAATTCTCTTTAATGAGAATAAGAGAGTTAGTTTGTCCTTGATGTTCCAATCTAAATAGGTGATCAGCTACTTGGTTTTCTACCCCTTTTCGATCTTGGATCTCAAGATCGAATTCTTGAAGTGAAAACACCCACTGATCAGCCTTAGCTTAGCATATTTCTTGGAAAGAAAATACTTGATTTTTGAATGATCTGTATAAACCATCACCTTAGTAGCTACAAGATAGAACGAAACTTGTCAAAATTGAAAAAATGGAAAGTAATTCTTTTTCTATTACCATATAATTCAGTTGTGCTCTTGTTAAGGTCTTCTCGTATAGTAGATGCGATGAAAAATCTTGTTCCTCCGCCGTCCTATTACAGCTCCTACCGTAAAGTAACTTACATTGCACATTAACTCAAAAAGGGACTCCTAATCTGGTGTGATGATAATTCGTGTTGAGACTAATTGACTCTTCAATTCATCGAAAGCCTTCAAGCATTCTTCATTAAAGTTGAATGTTGTGTCTTTCTCTAATAGTTTGTATAGGGGTTTGGAAATCTTGGAAAAGTCCTTGATGAACCTCTAATAAAACCCAACATGTCTAAGGAAACTCCTAATGCGTTTAACAGACATCGAAGGTGGGAGATTCTCAATGATATCTACTTTTTCCTTGTCTACTTTGATCTCTCATCTCGTTATTCGATGCTCCAAAATAATACCTTTTTTTTTACCATGAAATGACATTTTTCCTAATTAAGGACAAGGTTCATTTCTTCGCACTGCCTTAGTACCTTGGCCAAGTTTTCTTGTCACGCCCCAAAATTGTAATTCTTGATTTCGTATATGTGTGACACAGAATGTCTATCTGCTTCAGTGGTTATGTGTTTTGGGTGTGTGTGAGAGGTCCCAAGTTCAAGCCTTACTTGGGCAAATTTTGGTATTTTTTTTATAAATAAAGCCTTAACCTTGTGCAAAGGGATTAAGTTTAATTGTTGGTAAGTTTATATCAGAATGGGCCTGCTGGTCTGATGGTTAAGTGGAGTGTTGGAGGTCCCGTGTTCAATTCTCTGTGATGCGTGGAGACAGTATTTTTGCTCCAATTTTGGCTAAGAGTTGTGTTGGGGAAAAATTTCTGAGTAGTTGTGTTTTAGTGGGTTAATAAGTGATTTTAGGAGATAATTGGGGAGAGGTTATCAAAAAATAATCTAATTATCTCGTTTTTTGCATAAAAAAATGAGAGTTTCGGTTTTCTCTCCAATTCCCCAAACTTTTTTTGACGTTTTCTTCTTCTTCTTCTTCTTTTCCCTCCTCTGCTAATTCTTTCCCTTAGTTGCTGCCGAAATTTCCATTATTTTTCCCCTTCCGTTTCTTTCTCTTTTTTTTTTCCAATTGATTCGGTTGTTCATCATTGGTTGCGCGTGTTCGGTAAGTAACAGTTTTGTCTATTGTTAATCGTTCTTGGTTAATCTCTAAACTGGGGATTCCTTTTTGGTGTTTAGGAGTTAATCAAGGGGTTAGTGGTTTTGAATCGATGCTGTGATTGTGCAAAGTCGTGGTTACTCAAGTGAGGTAAGGGTTTTGCTAGGTTTTTAGTTGAGTTCCTTCCGAAATTGGTTGATTAAGAACGAATTAAGTGATTAATTTGGAGATATGTTGGTCGATTTTTAGGTTCTGGAGGATTAGGAGTGCTTAGGCATTAGAAACGATACCAGGTGTGTACCCGAAACGCAGAAAACAGGATTCGGAAAAAAGGTAAAATTGCTTGTTGTCGATAAATAAGAGAAATAAAAGAAAATGATGCGAAAAATTGTAGAGAAAGGAAATAAGGGTGTTATAAACTTGGAAATCAACATTTTGCACTAAAATAGTTTTTGACAGCAGCAGTAGTCTAAATTTGAAAAATCATCAAAAGTAGTGGGAATTTAGTTAGAGGTTGAATAAAATATGAAATTAAATTTTATTGAGTCTAGTTTTTCATGGAAGAGACAGTGTAAGCAATGGTATTGTAAACCATGAGATATAATAAATATTGTGAGACAAGGTCAGAATGATTTTGGGTTCCCCTGTTCTGACTTAGGAAAATCATAAAAAATTGTAAAAAAAATTAGGGGTTTAAATTTATATGTTTAAATCCTTAATGAGTCTATTTTCAAGAGAAACAAACGGAAACATCATCTAAATTCCGTACTAAGAGATAAATAATTTTTAGTAAGGAAAGGATGAAGCTGCCAAACAGCAGAATAGGGATAACTTT
This sequence comes from Gossypium australe, assembly GCA_005393395.2. NCBI lineage: Eukaryota > Viridiplantae > Streptophyta > Magnoliopsida > Malvales > Malvaceae > Gossypium > Gossypium australe. The sequence continues at coordinate 56,761,953 of CM016614.1, forward strand.
AAAGATTTTACTGTACTTATTTGATAAACTATAAATTATGAAAATTTTATGGTAGAAATTTATTTGAGTCTAGTTTTAAAAACATCAAGAGGATCTTAATTTGAAATTCTGTAGCTCAAGATATAAATAATTTAGTGATAATGACTCAAGTAGACATCTTTGAATTAACATATAAGTAAATAGTGAAAACATATATAAGTATTGAGCTAGCATGGGTTACTTTAAAAATGGATCTCACGGCCAAGGACAATTTGGGCCGAGTGGGCCACACGGGCAGATCGCATGGGCGTGTGGGCCCATTTTTACCGAAATATTTTTAAGGTTGCACGGGTCGCCCAAGTCGACTGTGAACCTACTGTAGGGTCGGTAAGCGCTACTTAGACCCCTGAATGTGTGAAATTGACTTAATGATACCTGTACTGAGCATGTTAATATTTGAACTAAATATATGTACTGGAATTGCATAATAGCATGTCATCCATTGTGTGTTGCATTGCATTGGGATGGGGGTTGTTATTCGGAGGAAGTGTATTGAAAGGCTTTAAGCCTAATTTACTAGCATTTCAGCTGTAAACTACTGTATTGTGCCGCATTCGGTAATACTTGGAGTGTAGGGATGAGAGGTTGATTATATCCCTACATGGAATGTAGAGTTGGACGGATATGGTGTGTAGAGGCTAGTTGGGTAGGATTTTACTACTTCATAATTGTTACTGCTAGTGATACTGTGATGGGCTAAGGCCCTACTGCATTTTTGACACTGTACTGAGATGGGCTAAGGCCCAAGACTGTTCAACTGTGCGTTGTGAATACTAATTGTTTGTTTGTTTCTGCAAGATTACAAACTGAGTTTACGTAAACTCATCTTTTTTATTTAATGTGCACAGGTAATTCCCTGAATTAGACAGATCGGTACGACGGAGGACTCAGCGGTGACCACAGCAATATTTGGATTTCATGGTTTTCAATTTATGATTTATGATTTGATTATTATTGATTATTTGGGTTGTAATTTAAGGACCCTCTAAGACTTTGGTTTTAAATTTGGGTTTTTATTTATTTATTTTACTTTATGGATTTATACATGTTGGCCGTAGGAAATTCGGTTTTCAAAAAGTTAAAGTAATTTCTAAGCGCATGATCACCCAGACTGTTTTATTAAAGCTTCCACAACAAGGGATGTTTCAAAATAAATATTTTAAATGAATAAAGACGACTTCCTAAGTTCTAACAAAGGTTTACTAAAGATAATAACATGTAATATTTTCATCATAACAACGAGGTTTCAAAAACACTATCGTGTGATATTTCCAGATACGGCCATAACGTCTAGGCCAATTTGGGCTGTTACATTTAGTGGTATCAGAGCCAGGTTACGAAACTCAGCTGTGGATTATGGGTTTTATAAAAAAAATGGGCTTTCCAAATGATTTGAAATATTTTTACTGAGTAAGTGGTACACCGAGTCTTCGGCGCTGATCCTAGAAGTATTCTAAACTGTGATTTGTTTTAAACTGAAACTGTTATGGGTAGTATATTCTGAAACTACTATAAGTAGTAAACTGTACTAAAACACTCTAGTTAGTGTATACTAAAAATTGTAGAGAAACTGAAAACTGTAGTGAGACTACGATTTACGAAAACGAAATCTGAGTAATCGATACTGTTTTATATAAAACATTTGTTAATAAACACTGGAATTGTAACTGATTCATAAAACTGTTAATATAGATAAACGTGAATAAACAATGAGTGCACGAGGTATCTGCGGATGGGGTACTAGAGACCGAGGTAGAGGCCGCAAAGGAGCTCGAGTTGAGTCATCTTCATTGGGTAGCATACCAAATTTGGATACGAGTGAGACGCCAGTGTCACCTGCTACTGAGACTGGGTCTCAAGATCACATGGCTGGGGACGACGCATTGTCCCAAGCTATGCTAAGGATTTTGGAGAGGGTCGTTGGGCCCAATACTGGATTTGGGGGCCGAGGGTCAGTTACGGAATGACTCTGGTCCAATGGAGCTGAGCTCTTCAGGGGTATCACTGGATTGCCCCTAATGTGGCTGAGCTCTTTAGGATTATGGATGATTTAGATTGCATCCGTGAGCAAAAATTAAAGGGTGCAGTCTCACTACTGCGGAATGAGGCTTATCAGTGGTGGCGTACTGTTAAGGAGGACACTCTGTCTGAACGTCTGACCTGGGAATTCTTTAAGTCCGCCTTCCAGGGAAAATATGTGGGAGACAGTTATGTGGATGCCCATAGGAGGGAGTTTCTAAACTTGGCACAGGGAGATTGATCAGTGGCTGAGTATGAGGCTGAGTTTTTGAGACTAAGCCGCTATGCACAAGGTATGCTGGCATCGGAGTATGAGTGATGTGTATGCTTTGAGGATGGCCTCAGGGATAACTTGAGGGTTCTGATAGCTCCGCAGAGGGAGCAAGATTTTTCTGCCTTGGTCGAGAAGGTGAAGATTGTCGAGGAGGTTAAGCGTACTGAGCGCCAAAACCGCGATAGAGAGAGGTAGGAACAAGAGGGGTTCGGAGCCCTCGAGTTCTATATAGAGGCCTAAGAAAAAGGTCAGAGCTGATGGGCCAGTTAGAGCTGGGCCCCCTGTTGCTGCTACTGGATAGCAGTTGTGTGTTGGTTGTGGTAGACACAACCAGGGCGAGTGTTGGAGGATGACTGGGGCATGTCTGAGGTGTGGATCATTGAATCACTGTATCAGGGAGTGTCCATTGAGGGGTGATCAGATGCAAGCATAGGGTACTAGTAATGCACAGCCATAGAGGGTAGTAAATAACCACCGAGAGGTCGTGGTTAGGCTAGGGGTGGTAATGGCATAGGCCGTGGGTAGAGAGCACCGGGCAGAGGTGCTGGACAGGCTGAGGTGAGGCAGCCGGCTCTAGTATATGCTGCACGTTGCCGAGAGGTTGGAGTTGCTCTAGACATCATCACGAGTACGTTCCTTATTCATGATCTACCTTATATTGCATTGATAGTATAGGATCCACTCACTCCTATATAGCCTGTACTATGTCTGGAAACTTTGGGATTTCAGTTGAGAGCACTACGAGTGAGGTTACAATACTAAGCCTGTTAGGGCAATCTGTTAGAGTTAGCAAACTATATAGGGACCTTCCTCTAGAGGTATAAGGGGCAGTCTTCTTGGCTGATTTGATGGAGCTTTCATTTGGGGAGTTCGGCCTAATTCTGGGGATGGACTGGTTGGTCAAGCATCGTGTTAGCTTGGACTGTGCGACTAAGAGGGTCGTGCTAAGGACTGACAAGAATAAGGAGGTAGTCATGATTGGAGAACGCCGGAATTACTTATCTAATGTGATCTCTGCACTGGTGGTAGAGAAGATGGTTTGTAAGGGATGTGAGGCATTCTTGGCCTATGTAATTGTTTCAGATTCTAGAGATTCTACAGTTAAGGATATCAGAACGGTAAAGGGTTTTTTGGACTTCTTTCCTGAGGAGCTCCAGGGGTTACCTCCAAATCTCGAGTCAGAATTTGGGATTGAGCTACTTCTAGGTACAGCTCCAGTGTCCATCGCTCCCTATCGAATGGCACCAAAGGAGCTTGTGGAGCTTAAGGCTCAAATTCAGGAGCTGTGTTATTGATTTCTGAGGCAGTTGGGAGGATTATATATCGCTAGCAGAGTTCGCCTATAATAATAGATGGCAACTTACGAGGCACTGTATGGTCGTAAGTGTTGCACTCCTTTATATTGGACTGAGTTGGGCAAGCTACATGTTCTGGGTCCTGAGTTGGTTTCTAAGACAGAGGATAAAGCTAGACTAATTCAGGATTGACTAAAAGCAGTTTTTGACAGATAGAAATCCTATGTGGACCTGAAGCGACGTGAGATTGAGTATTCGGTGGGGGACTTTGTATTCTTTAAGATCTCGCCATGGAAGAAGGTACTGAGGTTTGGTCGTAAGGGCAAGTTAAGCCCTAGTTTTATTGGACCTTACCGTATTTTGAAGCGAGTGGGACCAGTCGCTTATCAATTGGAGCTACTTCCAGAGTTGGATCGTATCCATGACGTGTTCCACGTCTCGATATTGAGGCGCTATCGCTTAGATCCTGCTCACATCGTTTCCGTTGAGGAGATTGAGGTTGGGTCAGACTTGACCTTTGAGGAGGAGCCGATTCAGATTTTGGATCGAGATGTAAAAGTACTGAGGAGGAAATCTATTCCATTGGTTAAGGTTCTTTGGCGTAATCATAGTATTGAGAAGGCTACGTGGGAGCCTGAGGATACAATGTGTCAGCAGTATCCTCATCTGTTCTGACGAGGTAAATTTTGAGGACGAAATTTTCTTTTAGGGGGTAGAATAGTAACGCCCCAAAATTTTAATTTTTGATTTCGTGTATGTGTGACACACAATGTCTATCTGCTTCAGTGGTTATGTGTTTTGGGTGTGTGTGAGAGGTCCCAAGTTCAAGTCTTACTTGGGCAAATTTTGGTATTTTTTATAAATAAAGCCTCAACCTTGTACAAAGGGCTTAAGTTTAATTGTTGGTAAGTTTATATTAGAATGGGCCTGCTGGTCTGGTGGTTAAGTGGAGTGTTGAAGTGTTGGAGGTCCTGTGTTTAATTCTCTGTGATGGCGTAGAGACAGTATTTTTGCTCCAATTTCGGCTAAGAGTTGTTTTGGGGCAAAATTCTGAGTAGTTGTGCTTTAGTAGGTTAATAGGGAGTGAATTTAGGAAATAATTGAAAAAAGAGAGTAGAGTTTCAGTTTTCTCTCCAATTCCCCAAACTTTTTCTAATGTTTTCTTCTTCTTCTTCTTCTTTTTCCTTTCTTTACCGATTCCTTCCCCTAGTTGCTGCTGAAATTTCCATTATTTTTTCCCCTTCAGTTTCTTTCTCTTTTTTTTTCCAATTGATTAGGTTGTTCATCGTTGGTTGCGCGTGTTCTGTAAGTAACAATTTTGTCTATTATTAATCGTTCTTGGTTAATCTCTAAATTAGGGATTCCTTTTTGGTGTTTTGGAGTTAATATAGAGGTTGGTGGTTTTGAATCGACGCTGTGATTGTGCGAAGTCATGGTTACTGAAGTGATGTAAGGGTTTTGCTAGGTTTTTAGTTGAGTTCCTTCTGAAATTGGTTGATTAAAAATGAATTAAGTGATTAATCTGGAGATATGTTGGTCGTTTTTTAGGTTCTGGAGGCTTAGGAGTGCTTACGCATCAGAAACGATACCAGGTGAGTACCCAAAATGCAGAAAAATGGGATTTGGCGAGAAGCCAAAATTGCTTGCTGTCGAGAAATAAGAGAAAATGATGCGAAAAATTGTAGAGAAAGGAAATAAGGGTGTTATAAACTTGGAAATCAACATTTTGCCCTAAAATAGTTTTGGACAGCAGCAGTAGTCTAACTTTGAAAAATCATCAAAAGTAGTGGGAATTGAGTTAGAGGTTGAATAAAATATGAAATTAAATTTTATTGAATCTAGTTTTTCATGGAAGAAAAAGTGTAAGAAATGAAATTTTAAATCATGAGATATAATAAATATTGTGAGACAAGGTCAGAATGATTTTGGGTTCCCCTGTTCTGACTTAGGAAAATAATAAAAAATTGTAAAAAAATGAATAGGAGCTTAAATTTTTATTTTTAAATCCATAATGAGTCTATTTTCAAGAGAAACAAATGGAAACATCATCTAAATTCCGTACTAAGAGATAAATAATTTTTAGTAAGGAAAGGATGAAGTTGTCAAACAGCAGAATAGGGATAACTTTAAAGATTTTACTGTACTTATTTGATAACCTATAAATTCTAAAAATTTTATGGTAGAAATTTATTTGAGTCTAGTTTCAAAAACATCAAGCAGATCTTAATTTGGAATTCTGTAGCTCAAGATATAAATAATTTAATGATAATGACTCAAGTAGAAAGCTTTGAATGAACATATAAGTAAATAGGGAAAACATATATGAGTATTGAGCTAGCATGGGTTACTTTAAAAATGGATCTCACAGCCAAGGACAATTTGGGACAAGCGGCCCACACGGGCGTGTGGGCCCACACTGGCAAATCACATGGGCGTGTGGGCCCATTTTTACCAAAATGTTTTGAAGGTTGCATGGGTCGCCCAAGTCGACTGTGAACCTACTGTAGGGTCGGTAAGCGCTACTTAGACCCCTAAATGTGTGAAATTGACTGAATGATATCTGTACTAGGCATGTTAATATCTAAACTGAATAAATGTACTGAAATTGCATAATAGCATGTCATCCATTGTGTGTTGCATTGCATTGGATTGTGGGTTGTTATTCGGAGGAAGTGTATTGAAAGGCTTTAAGCTTAATTTACTAGCAGCTCAGCTGCAAACTACTGTATTGTACCGCATTCATTACTACTTGGAGTTTAGGGATGGGTGGGTTGATTATATCTGCACATGGAGTGTTGGGTTGGACGGAGATGGTGTGTTGAGGTTGGTTGGGTAGGATTAGATCGCTACTGCATTTTTGACATTGTACTGAGATGGGCTAAGTCCCAAGACTGTTCAACTGTGCACTGTGAATACTGATTGTTTATTTGTTTCTACGGGATTACACACTGAGTTTACGTAAACTCACCCTGTTTGTTTAATGTGCACAGGTAATCCCCAGACTGAGATGGATTGGTGCGACGGAGGACTCAGTGATGACCACAGTAAATTTTGGACTTCATGGTTTTCAATTTACGATTTATGATTTGATTATTATTGATTATTTGGGTTGTAATTTAAGGACCCTCTGGGACTTTGGTTTTAAATTTGGGTTTTTATTTATTTATTTTACTTTATGGATTTATACCTGTTGGTCGTAGGAAATTCGGTTTTCAAAAAGTTAAAGTAATTTCTAAATGCATGATCACCAAGATTGTTTTATTAAAGCTTTCGCAAGAGGGATGTTTCAAAACAAATGTTTTAAATGAATAAAGACGACTTCCTAAGTTCTAACAAAGGTTTACTAAAGATAATAACATGGAATGTTTTCATCGTAACAACGAGGTTTCAAAAATACTATCGTGTGACATTTCCAGATACGGCCATAACGTCTTGGCTGGGTTTGGGGTGTTACATTTCTAAGCAATCATCATAGGTATCTTTGATTATAGAAAAATTGTCCATAAAAACTTCCAAAAACTTCTCAACCATGTCAATAAAAATAGCCATCATACATCATAGAAAAGTAGCAAGTGCATTACACAAACCAAAAGGCATAAGCCTAAAAGCAAACATATCGTATAGGCAAGTGAATGTTGTTTTGTGTTGATCTTTCGGGGCTACTGTGATTTAGTTATAACCCAAATATCTGTCTAGGAAACAATAATTCTCTTGCCCTACAAGTCTATCTAGCATTTGGACTAAGAACGACAAACGAAAAATGGTCTTTCCAAGTTTCCTTGTTCAACTTTGGATAGTCCACAGAAAATCTCCGTCCTATAACCATTCAAGTCAGGATCAATTCATTGTTCTCATTCTCCATGACCGTAATGTCTCCTTATTTTGGCACGCACTGGACCAGAATTACGCATGAACTATATGAGATGGGGTAAATGATACCTGCTAACCATTTTATAATTTCCTTTTTGACCACCTCCATCATAATTGGGTTCAACCTTCTTTGTTCTTAATTGTTCCTCTCTAGCCATCGTCTAATATGATCTTGTGCAAACAGAAAGTTGGGCTAATTTCTTGGATGTCAGTTACGGTCCATCCGATTGCCTTTTAAAATTTCTCCAGCACGTTAATCAGTTTCTTTTCTTGATCCTCTATCAGCTCAGCTGAAACTATTATAGGCAGAGTAGAAGAGTTTAAATAAATTTTAGGTTAATTAGATTAATTAATGTTTATTTGATTTTTCGTAATATAATTATAAGTCATTACTATTTAGACTTATTAATGTAGAGAATTAATTTCGATTTAATTCAACCTCCATTGGGTACGATCCTCAGAATACTTCCTAGAGTGTTTCGTTGTAACATTCTTCTATATTACAATTTGACCTGCATACTTGCAGACAACATTGTTTAATTATTTATTTATTTTGCTGCAATATTTCCAGTTCAGACATTCGCACGTGTAGCGGCGGTCACTAAAACTTGCAATACATATAATTCGAGAATAAAAAAATGTTAGATCTCGTAATAACATGTAAAATCTTTGATTAATCGCACATATAACCCTAATGGCATGCCATGTCATACGTATCCTAACCATTTACTGAGTTCACTCGGGCATTATTTCTATAAAAAAATTGTCAAAACCAATTCTTGTACATAATTTCACTTCTCATTTTTAAGATAGATAATCAGTTGATACATGCACAGATGGGGTGAAATTTATTAAATTCCATTCACCGAAGCTGTCAATTTTTGAGTTTGGGAAATCAATAGACTTGATATGATTTTTTTGGATGGGATCCAGTCATTTCTAGGTTGAGATGTCTTCATGGTGTTTGAAGATATATCTCTTAGCTTTGAAACGCACTTTGAATCACTCCATTTGGAGATCTAGAGTTCAAGTTATGACTATTTTAGTGAAAACAATGCGAGTATAATTTCTGGACGGTATTATGATGAGAATTACGAATTTTGGACTTTTAATTCAAGTTTAAATCATATTAGGTTCAGGTTTTAGGCTTAATTTTTATAAATATGATTCCAATATTGTATTTAACACCCTTATACCCAATTCGACCCAATGAACCTGATATAGGAATATTACATTTGGTGCTAAAGTGATTTTGGCTAATCACTAATATATTTGAACATTAAAAAAATTTATAACTTATATTTTAGTCCTTACTACTTGGAACACACTTGATCTTCCTAAGTACATGCCATTCTATTCAAAATTTTGAAACATATCCTCTTAGCACTTGGAGATGTGATAAGATGGATGCTCACAAGCTCAATTACAACTCTTCAAAATCACTATACCTAATCTACGCACGGAAAATTGAACCGTACGCTGAGTAAAAACTTAGTGGTATTTCTATAATCCAAATATTTAAGGACAAGATAATATAATAGGCACAATTAAATTATAAGGAAATATTAATGTTTAGTATCATAACTATCATTTTTGATTTATTAAATAATATCCTAATTCACACAATTGCTATATAAATGGTTATTCACATATCAAACCATATTTATTCGTACAATAGCATCAGTCATGCAATACTTAATTCATGAATACATCATTTCATACCATACTTAATTCATGAATATATAATTCATATATTCCATGTATTGCCAACATATTTCACATTCTGTTTGTTTTATGATTGTTTTGATTCCATTTCGTATATTTCATTTCATACTGTATGCTGAGTAAATACTCAGAGGTATTTCGATAATCTGATTTTTGGTCTAGTTAGAATAGTGGTTTCGAGACCACAAATCCACAGTAGAAATATTTTTTTTATGATTGTTTTGAGGTCCATGACATGTTTGCATGATTGTGTGAAAGTTTCATGAAGAAATATTGTAAATAAGTGTCCAATTTGACTTTTTGGACTAAATTGCAAAAGTTGAAAAATATGAGATTCTAGAAGCTTTAAGTATGAAATAGCTTTGGATTATTAATTAGAGGTTCTTAAATAGCAATTTTCCCAATTTCTATTTTTACAGACAAAAAAGGGCATGAGTAGGTAAAATTTTAAAGTTTAGTAAAACAGGCATTTGGGTCATTTGGTTAATAAAAGAATAAAAAGGGAAAAAGAAAGCAAAATTTGCTCATCTTCTTCAAGTGTGTGCTGAAAATTAGAAAAGCCATAGCTAGGGTTTTTCTTCAACTTCCAAGCTTGATAATAAGTGCATCCTAGCCCCATTTTTAATGTTCTTTACGTTTTTTAAGTTGTTATCAACCGATCTAGCTATTTCTACCATTTATTTGAGCTAGGGTTCATGTTTAAAAATTTACCCGTGTGTGACATGCATGTGTTTTGATGTTTCATGGTAGATTATGAAAGTTTGATGTGTAATAAACATCTTTTACTAAGTGATTTTTAATAAAAACACCTAAAAAGGACCTTTTTGTAAAAGTTCTAAAATGAGTAGTAAAAATCTGATTTGAAGGAAAATGTGAGCGGTTATGAGCATGTGCTAGGTTCGGCTAGGCTTAGGTAACAAAGAAAATGGACACATTTTATTTTACGAGCCTAGGGACTAATTTGCAAATATGTGAAAGTTTAGGGTGTAACACCCTGAATCCGTATCCGTCACCGGATTAGGGTTACGAGGCATTACTCGTCTAACCACAAGTCATTACACTTTTATAAACACTGTTATAATAATTGATGCATAATCAATCCATACTATCATGATTAAACATGTATTTCCACTTTAATAACAAGACGTTAACAAACATATCATATCACAAACAATATCATTAATATCATATACGAGCAAATTTTCATTCAAATAGTAAAAATAATATTCATTTGGTCATTTTAGAAGCAAGGGCCGAATATGCATATGGTTCTATATATATGCAAAAGCTTTGCCAATTACCCTTATCACTCATTTACATTATCGGTCAACTCCTTATAAATGGCATGATCATATTATTCAAAACCAAGCTCATATATGGTCTAAATCATAAAAGATTAAATCCCTCATATAAACTTACTCATACTACTATTATATTTATTCCACCACATGCGCACCTTAACTACATGTTCACATCAATAATTCAGCCATTCAATCCTCATGGCCGAATACATTTGAGCATCCAATGAAAAATTTAGTTCATAATTAAGTCAATGTCATGGCCGATTATTTGCTAGAATATCCTACAATTTGATCATTAATAATTCACATTCAATAATTACATATAAAAAGTATGACCTGGTTCTCTCATAACCTGTCTTGTAAATATACATATATAATAAGCATAAGGACATCCATAAACCAAAATGCATTGTAAACCCTACTCAAACCAAGTTCATATACTCAAATATCACACCTAACATGATATGAAATAAACTTCTAAGATAAACTTATAATATGTCTGATCACACACAAATAATAACACCATAATCAAACAAGACTAAACCATACTTGAGCATAAAAGTATAGCCATTTTCGCATGGCATTTATACACATGTATACACCATTCAAAAACAAACCAAAAGAGACATAGTCTATACATGCCATAACTCCAAAAGTTCAACTAATAATAAGGTACCAAAGATAGTTGATAGTGTGATTGACTTTGACGATGATCCTCGAGCTTGAGCTTAGACTTCAAGATCTATAAAATAATCAAACAAACATGTATAGTAAGCTAGCATAGCTTAGTAAGTTATAAGCAAAGGTAAAATATACAACTAATCTTTATACAAATTTTAATCAATCCAACTTGATCACCAATGAACTCGTAAATGCAAATACATATAGCATGTTACCATTCAATAATTACCATATTCAATAGGTCACAAAACCGAATACTAACATACCATTTATCCCTTCCGAACAAGCTCAAAGATTAATGATCACATCTCAATACTATAATTTCATATACAAGAACAACTTACCTCTTTAGTACTAAGTTACTCAATTACCATGCATCACTTACCTATGAATCACTTCTCGGATATCTCCATTCATTGGTTTATGTCTTTGTAAGATCCGTAAATTCGCACACACAGTGCAATTCATGTAACGTATCGCACACTTAGTGCCGTTACTTGAGAAAGAGCACACATAGTGCCATTTACTAGTAATGTATCGCACACTTAGTGCCATTACTTATTTTTCCGCACACATAGTGCCATTCGACCGATTCCGCACACACAGTGCTCGGTATTTAAGCTCGCGCACATAGTGCTCCTTATCCGATGCTTCCTTTGTTCATAAGAACATTTATAATTCCATTTTCATTCATATTTACATATATATTTAAATGTTCAACAACAACTCAATTCCACTATCACATACTATCACATAACATTACATTCGGCACACTCAATACACATATAAATATATATTCACCTATTCAAATCAATCATCTCTCTCATTTTATTTTCACATGTAACTATCTCTTAATTCATGCATATAAAATCAAACAACTCAATTAGTCAAAGTTTATTTATACACATACCAAACCTTACATTTGGCCAATTCATACTAATTTCAATAACACATTCGTCACTTTATAACTTAAAATACTTACCACCATTTTACATATGCATATAATATAGACTAGAAATCAATTCAACCTAATTGCTTTAAAACTTACCTCGGAAATTGACGGTTTAGGTTTTTCGGCTATTCGTTCAACTTAGCTTTTCCCCGATCCAACCCCGTTTCTTTTTGTTTTTGATCTAATCATTTCAAAATGAGCTCATTCAAATAGATTTTCATTCATTTTAGCCCAAAACACATAATTGAACAATTTACCAATTTTATCCCTAACATTTTGCACTTTTACAAATTAATCCAATTTTCACAAAACACAAAATATGCTAAATTTGCATATATTAAGCTAGGGCCGAATGTTCACTAGGCTTATACAAGTCTCCATATTTCATAAATTTCACAATCTAGCCCCTCAATTTACTATTTTTGAAATTTAGCCCTAAATACTCAATTTAATCAAAATTTCTAATACAAAATTTAATAATCTAACACATATATTTTATTTAAAGTCATCAACCATCACAAACACAAATTTCCATCCATGGCCGAACATCACACATACATCAAAATCAAAAATTCTAACATGGGTCGGATAGTATTCGAAGCAACGATCTCAAAAACGTAAAAATTATCAAAAACTGAACTCAAATACATACCTTAATTAAACATGCAAAGGGCCGAATGGTTGAGAGCTTAAGTTCTTCTCTTTTCTTTTGTTTTCGATGATGAAGAAAGAAATGGGATGAATAAAACATGTTTCTTTATTTTAATATTATTAACATATATTATAATATAACATTTTTAACTTATAATTATATAATATATAAAAACATGTTATCATGAAAATAAAAACCACATGCCGCCCACTAACATGCTAAATGGTAAATTTCCAACCTAAGTCCACATATAAAAGAAGTCAAATCAATTTAACCACTCAATTAATAAAAGTCTACTTTTAACACTTATGCAATTTAGTCCTTTTCTTTAAATTAAACACACAAACGAGCAAATTAATTCACGAAATTTTTGCACATGCTCACTCATAATTCATAGACACCAAATATATTATAAAAATATTCTATTGACTCGGATTTATGGTCCCGAAACCACTATCCGATTAGGGTCATAATCGGGATGTTATAACTCTCCCCCCTTAAGGGATATTCGTCCCCGAAAATCTTATCGATGAACAAATGTGGGTAGCGTTCTTTCATTGAATCTTCGAGTTCCTAGGTTGCTTCCTCAACCCCGTGCTTATGCCACATAACTTTAACCAACGAGATTTTCTTATTTCGTAACTCTTTTACTTCACGAGCTAAAATGCAAATCGGTTCTTCCTCATAAGTCAAGTCAGGCTGAATTTCAATCTCTGACGGACTAATCACATGAGAAGGATCGGATATGTATCGTCGAAGCATTGATAAATGAAAAACATTATGAACCTTGTCTAGTTCAGATGGCAACATTAGTCTATACGCAACTGGCGCGATACGCTCAATAACTTCGTACGGCCCAATAAATCTCGGACTCAGTTTTCCTTTACGACCAAATCTAAGTATTTTCTTCCACGGTGAGACTTTCAAAAATACTCGGTCACCCACCTGAAACTCTATATCTTTACATTTCAAGTCCGCATATGACTTCTGACGATCTGACGCGGCCTTTAAACTTTCTCGGATCACTTTCACTTTCTGTTTAGTCTCTTTAATTAAATCAACCCCGTGTACCTTGCTTTCACTTAGCTCGGTCCAATATAAAGGTGTACAACATTTACGACCGTACAAAGCTTCAAAAGTGCCATTTTGATACTCGATTCAAAGCTATTATTGTACGCAAATTCAATCAAAGGCAAATATTGTTCCCATGTACCCTCAAATTCAAGAACACAACATCTCAACATATCCTCGAGTATTTGAATAACACGTTCGGATTGGCCATTTGACTGAGGTTGGAAAGCAGTACTGAAGTGCAATTTAGTACCTAGAGCATCCTGCAGTTTCTTCCAAAACCGTGATGTAAACCTCGGATCTCTATCTGAAACAATAGAAATAGGCACTCCGTGCAATCGTACGATTTGAGAAATGTACAATTCAGCTAACTTATCATGCGAGAAATCCATTCTTACAGGAATAAAATGGGCCGATTTTGTCAATCTATCAACAATAACCCAGATTGAGTCTTTCTTGCTTGGTGTCAACGGCAACCCAGATACGAAATCCATCGTGACTCGATCCCATTTCCACTCGGGTATCATAATTGGCTGAAGTAATCCCGATGGCACCTGATGTCTGGCTTTTACTTGTTGACATATCAAACATTTCGACACAAAGTCTGCAATATCTCGTTTTATACCGTGCCACCAGTAATGCTGTCTCAAGTCATTATACATCTTCGTACTACCCGGATGGATTGACAATTTACCATTATGAGCTTCATTACAAATGATTTGAATCAATTCAAGATTCTTAGGCACACATATTTGGTTTTTAAACCGTAAGCATCCTTCAGCATCTAACTGAAACTCTGAATCAGTACTCGAACCACAATGACTCCTTTTTGCTAGTAAATCATTATCAACTTTTTGAGCTTCGCAAATTTGTTGAACAAACAATGAACTCGCTTTCAATTCTGCAATAATCGCACCATCATCAGTCATAGCTATATCTGCATTCATTGCACGTAGAGCAAATAGTGATTTTCGGCTTAGTGCATCAGCAACCACATTAGCTTTCCCCGACTGATAATCAATCACAGTTCGTAATCTTTTAATAGTTCCAATCGTCGTTACTGTCTCAAATTCAGATCCTTCTGAGTCATTAAATATTTTAGACTCTTGTGATCAGAATAGACATGACATTTTTCACCGAATAGATAGTGACGCCATATTTTCAAAGCAAAAACTATGGCAGCCAACTCGAGATCGTGTGTAGGATAGTTCTTTTCGTGCGGCTTCAACTATCTCGAGGCGTAGGCTACAACCTTACCCTCCTGCATCAAGACACAGCCCAAACCATTTAAGGATGCATCGCTGAAAATAAAAACTCTTTACCCGACTCTGGCTGAACAAGCACTGGAGCTTCCGTTAACAAATTTTTTAGCTGATCAAAACTCTTCTGACACCTCTCTGACCACTCAAAATTAACGCCTTTCTGTAACAACTTTGTCATCGGAGCTGTAATCATAGAAAACCCTTTTACAAAGCATCTATAGTATCTGGCAAGTCCCAGAAAACTCCGAACTTCAGAAACATTTCGCAGGGGTTTCCAATCAAGTATTGCCGAGATTTTACTCGAGTCAACCCGAATGCGTGATGCTGACACAACATGCCCCAGGAAACTGACTTCATTCAACCAAAACTCACATTTGCTGAATTTCGCGTACAACTGTTTATCCCGTAAAATCTGAAACACAAGTCGTAAGTGTTCGACATGCTCGATTTTGTCATGCGAATAGATCAAAATATCATCTATGAATATAACCACAAATCGATCCAAATATGGTCTGAATACCCGATTCATCAAATCTATGAAAATAGCGGGGGCATTAATAACTCTGAACGGCATCACCAAAAACTTGTAATGGCCGTATCTCGTCTGAAAAGCGGTCTTAGGTGCATCTGAGTCTCTAACTCACAGCTGGTAATAACCTGATCTCAGATCAATCTTCGAAAATACTGAAGCTCCCTTTAGTTGATCAAATAAATCATCAATACAAGGCAACGGATATTTATTCTTTATGGTCACTTTATTGAGTTGTCGGTAGTCGATGCACATTCTCAAAATTCCGTCTTTCTTTTTCACAAAAAGAATCGGTGCACCCCAGGGAGAGAAACTCGGTCAGGCAAAACCTCTGTCTGTCAATTCTTGCAATTGCGCTTTCAACTCTTTTAATTCAGTCAGTGCCAATTTATACGGAGCTATCGAGATCGGAGTCATCCCTGGCATTAACTCAATACCAAACTCTACTTCCCGAACAGGTGGCAATCCCGGCAATTCCTCTGGAAATACATCCGGATACTCACATTCAACTGGTACAGATTCAATCATCTTTTCGGTCACTCTACTATCGATCACATAAGCAAAATAAGCTTCGTAACCCTTTCTCAAATACTGTCGAGACAACATCGAAGATATCACTGCTGGTAGCCCATTCAAATCCGCAGATTCAATTCGAATTATCTCATTATTCTGACACCATAGATCAATAGTCTTTCGTCTGCAATTCACTACTGCATCGTGCATAGTTAGCCAGTCTATACCGAGGATAATATTGAACTCATCAAACAGTAGCAACATCAAATCAGCCGGAAAACATGAATCTCAAATTATTAAAGGGCAATTCTTGCACACTTTATCAACTAGTACACACCGGCCCAAAGGGTTCGAAACCCGAATCACAAACTCAGTAGACTCAACAGGTAGAGTCTTGCTGGATACTAAGGTTTCACACATATAGGAATGGGTTGAACCGGGATCAATCAGAGCAACTACACTAGTATTAAAGAGAGTAAATATATCGGTGATGACATCTGGAGATGAAGCCTCCTCTCTGGCACGAATAGCATAGGCTCTAGCCGGCACACGAGCTTCTGATCGAATGGCTGTGTCTGAAGTCCCTCTTTGAGTGCCGCTCCTACCTCCCGCATTTTGAGGTGGTCTACCTCTAACTGCAGTACCACTCGATCTTGTACTCTGAGCATTATCCTTTTCAGCTATCTCCGGGCAATCCCAAATGAAGTAATCCTGCGAACCACACTTGTAGCAAGCTCGGTTGTTGGACTTGCTCCAACATTCACCAAACTGCCACCTGCCACACTGTTGACATTCAAGCTTATTCGGTCAAGTATTGCTGACACTCGCAATCGAGGTAGCTCGTAAACTCACTGGTGGTCGTTCTCGTATAGAGTTTCCTGTATTAGCTTTGGATCGGCTATTATCATTTTTGAACTTCTTTGATGATGATTGAGAAAATTTACCCGCTGATCTCTTACGAAAATATCTAGCTTCAAACTCGGCTTTCTATTTTTCTTTCCCCAGCTCTTCGACTTTACAAGCTCGCTCAACAAGTACTACGAACTTATTTATTTCAAGTATGCCAACCAGTAGTTTTATATCTTCGTTTAACCCTTCTTCAAATCTTCGGCACATAGCAGCCTCAGATGAAACACACTCACGAGCATAGCGACTAAGTCTCACAAACTTACGCTCGTACTCAGATACGGTCATACGACCCTGTTTAAGCTCGAGAAATTCTTTGCATTTCGAGTCTACAAATCGCTAGCTGATGTATTTCTTGCAAAACTCCGTCTTAAAGAAGTCCAAAGTAACTCGTTCCTTTAGAACAACCGATACGAGAGTGTTCCACCAATAATAGGCAGAATCCCGTAATAAAGATATGGTGCACTTCAGGCACTCATCAGGTGTGCAAGATAGTTCATCAAAAACACGAATTGTGTTATCGAGCCAAAATTCAGCTCGTTCAGCATCATCATCATTTTCAGCTCTAAACTCTTGAGCCCCGTGTTTTCTGATTCTGTCAACCGGAGGCTTATTTATTCTTTCAGGATTAATGGTCGGGGGTACCACTGGTGCTACGGGTGGAGTATTCGGAGTCGGGGATTGTTGAACAGCCGGATTGGTCTGAATGCATTGATTGAACCAATCATTCATTATACTAAAGAAGGCTTGTTTAGCCCCCTCATTAAGATTACTCGCAGCTGGTCGAGATTCATCCAGCGCGGTCCCTTGCGCGGGAGCAGGCACCACACTCTCGACATCGCCAGCTATAGCTCACTCGGGATCTGGATCCATTTACTATACGAGAGAAGAAAATACATTTCACTGTCAGAAGTCATCACACTATCACATTATAATTTATGGCATGTATAGCTAGACTCACACGCGCTACATTAGTTCGAGAACCGACTAAACCATAGCTCTGATACCAATCAAATGTAACACCCCTAACCCGTATCCGTCGCCGGATTAGGGTTACATGGCATTACTCGTCTAACCCAAGTCATTACACTTTTATAAACACTGTTATAATAATTGATGCATAATCAATCCATACTATCATGATTAAACATGTATTTCCACCTTAATAACAAGACGTTAACAAACTTGTCATATCACAACCAATATCATTAATATCATATACGAGCAAATTTTCATTCAAATAGTAAAAATACTATTCATTTGGTCATTTTAGAAGCAAGAGCCAAATATGCATATGGTTCTATATATATATATATATATATATATATATGCAAAAGCTTTGCCAATTACCCTTATCACTCATTTACATTATCGGTCAACTCCTTATAAATGACATGATCATATTATTCAAAACCAAGCTCATATATGGTCTAAATCATAAAAGATTAAATCCCTCATATAAACTTACTCATACTACTACTATATTTATTCCACCACATGCGCACCTTAACTACATGTTCACATCAATAATTTAGCCATTCAATCCTCATGGCCGAATACATTTGAACATCCAATGAAAATTTTAGTTCATAATTAAGTCAATGTCATGGCCGATTATTTTCTAGAATATCCTACAATTTGATCATTAATAATTCACATTCAATAATTATATATAAAAAGTATGACCTGGTTCTCTCATAACTTGTCTTGTAAATACACATATATAATAAGCATAAGGACATCCATAAACCAAAATGCATTATAAACCCTACTCAAACCAAGTTCATATACCCAAATATCACACCTAACATGATATGAAATAAACTTCTAAGATAAACTTATAATATGTCTGATCATACACAAATAATAACACCATAATCAAACATGACTAAACCATACTTGAGCATAAAAGTATAGCCATTTTCGCATGGCATTTATACACATGTACACACCATTCAAAAACAAACCAAAAGAGACATAGTCTATACATGCCATAACTCTAAAAGTTCAACTAATAATAAGGTACCAAAAATAGTTGATAGTGTGATTGACTTTGACGATGATCCTCGAGCTCGAGCTTAGACTTCAAGATCTATAAAATAATCAAACAAACACGTACAGTAAGCTAACATAGCTTAGTAAGTTATAAGCAAAGGTAAAATATACAACTAATCTTTATACAAATTTTAATCAATCCAACTTGATCATCAGTGAACTTGTAAATGCAAATACATATAGCATGTTACCATTCAACAATTACCATATTCAATAGGTCTCAAAACCGGATACTAACATACCATTTATCCCTTCCGAACAAGCTCAAAGATTAATGATCACATCTCAATACTATAATTTCATATACAAGAACAACTTACCTCTTTAGTACTAAGTTACTCAATTACCATGCATCATTTACCTATGTATCACTTCTCAAATATCTCCATTGATTGGTTTATGTCTTTGTAAGATCTGTAAATCCGCACACACAGTGCAATTCATGTAACGTATCGCACACTTAGTGCCGTGACTTGAGAAAGAGCACACATAGTGCCATTTACTAGTAATGTATCGCACACTTAGTGCCATTACTTATTTTTCCGCACACATAGTGCCATTCGACCGATTCCGCACACACAGTGCTTGGTATTTAAGCTCGCACACATAGTGCTCATTATCCGATCCTTCCTTTATTCATAAGAACATTTATAATTCCATTTTCATTCATATTTACATATATATTTAAATGTTCAAGAACAACTCAATTCCCCTATCACATACTATCACATACCATTACATTTGGCACACTCAATACACATATATATACATACCAAACCTTACATTCGACCAATTCATACTAATTTCAATAACACATTCGGCACTTTATAACTTAAAATACTTACCACCATTTAACATATGCACATAATATAGACTAGAAATCAATTCAACCCAATTGCTTTAAAACTTACCTCGAAAATTGACGGTTTAGGTTTTTCGGCTATTCGTTCAACTTAGCTTTTCCCCGATCCAATCCCGCTTCTTTATGTTCTTGATCTAATCATTTCAAAATGAGCTCATTCAAATAGAATTTCATTCATTTTAGCCCAGAACACATAATTGAACAATTTACCAATTTTATCCTTAACATTTTGCACTTTTACAAATTAATCCAATTTTTACAAAACACAAAATATGCTAAATTTGCATATATTAAGCTAGGGCCGAATGTTCACTAGGCTTATACAAGTCTCCATATTTCATAAATTTTACAATCTAGCGCCTCAATTTACTATTTTGAAATTTAGTCCTAAATACTCAATTTAATCAAAATTTCTAATACAAAATTTAATAATCTAACACATATATTTTTTTTAAAGTCATCAACCATCACAAACACAAATTTCCATCCATGGCCGAACATCACACATACATCAAAATCAAAAATTCTAACATGGGTCGGATAGTATTCGAAGCAACGATCTTAAAAACGTAAAAATTATCAAAAACCGAACTCAAATACATACCTTAATTAAACATGCAAGGGGCCGAATGGATGAGAGCTTAAGATCTTCTCTTTTCTTTTGTTTTCAGTGATGAAGAAAGAAATGGGATGAATAAAACATGTTTCTTTATTTTAATATTATTAACATATATTATAATATAACATTTTTAACTTATAATTATATAATATATAAAAACATGTTATCATGAAAATAAAATTCAAATGCCGCCCACTAACATGCTAAATGGTAAATTTCCAACCTAAGTCCACATATAAAAGAAGTCAAATCAATTTAACCACTCAATTAATAAAAGTCTACTTTTACCACTTATACAATTTAGTCCTTTTCTTTAAATTAAACACACAAACGAGCAAATTAATTCACGAAATTTTTGCACATGCTCACTCATAATTCATAGACACCAAATATATTATAAAAATATTCTATTGACTCGGATTTGTGGTCGCAGAACCACTGTTCCGATTAGGATCATAATCGGGCTGTTATATAGGGGCAAAACTATAATTTTGCCAAAGTATGGTTTTTGGACTGATTTGAACAATGTGATAATTAAATGAGCTAAATTTTCTATTATAGATCAAGAAAAATAGAGCCTAGACTTAAACCGAGGAAAGAATAAGGTTGTGGACTAAGTCGAATAGTTAGCCATATTTTGGTACCGAGGTAAGTTCATGTGTAAATAATGCAACATTACATTATTAGGTATTTAATGCTTTAATATTGCATGAATTGTGTAATTGTCTTTGTAGACTTGATTAATGTTGACTCGATGACGATTCGACGAAGAGTGATACCTCAAAATCCCGATTGACCCTTAGGAATAGTTAGGATACAAATGACATGACATTAGGGTTATGAGTTTACGTGTAAGATCATATCTGGGAGATGGCATCGTTATGAGATTTCGTGTAAGACCATGTTTGGGACATGGCATCGATATTAGAATCGTGTAAGACCATAGCTGGGTTTTAGGCATCAATATGTGATCCCATGTAAAACCATATCTGGGATATGGCA
This sequence comes from Gossypium australe, assembly GCA_005393395.2. NCBI lineage: Eukaryota > Viridiplantae > Streptophyta > Magnoliopsida > Malvales > Malvaceae > Gossypium > Gossypium australe. The sequence goes on from CM016614.1 coordinate 56,783,580, forward strand.
TTGGTATGATTCTATGTGTATGTTATTCCTGAGTATCCTTTAGTATTCCAAGTTGTTCAACGAGTAATCCAAAGATTATGTCAACGAAATGACAATATATGATCATGTTGAAAGGGTACAGGTATGTACACAAAGCTCATAAATATTGAGATTATAAATCGATGGGACCCTGGTAAGAAGTGAATGAATTAATCATGATCACGATTTTTATTGTACATTATGTAAATGACATGATTTAAAATGCATCTACGATACTTGATGACATTGTGATAAATTACATTTTGTTATGTGTATAATAATACATGGTTAATGTTGTTAATTATTTACATGCAAACTTACTAAGCTTTATGCTTACTCCCCTTTCTTTTCCATTTTCTTATAGTATCGCCAAGCTAGCTCAGGGATCGAAGGACGTCGGAGACTCGGTCACACTATCAATTGGAACCTTTGGGTATAGTTAGTCTCAACATTTTAAGTATGGCTTGTATAGGGACTTGGTCTTTTTGTTATATGTCATATTGGTTTAGCCAAATGTGTTGGCTTATGATGATATTTGATTCATTTTGTATAAGGCCATGAGATGTGGCTCATAATGATTATTTGGTTGTAAACCTATTCATATATGCATGCATGTGCCAACGCCATTATGATATGGCCTATGGTTATTGATGGTTGAATGATGATGTGTTGCATGTGATTATGGATGTTTGATGATGGCAAAGCACTTAGTTATGCCATGTTAAGTGCCTTGAAGTCATATATATATTTGGATTGGTGTGGTTTTGATGTTGTGTAGGTTGGTGCAAGTATGGGTGGCAAAAAGGCTCGGTAAATTGCCTTATTTTGTCCACACAAGCATGAGTCTACGCCGTGCATGACACACGGCTGGCCCCATAGACGTGTGTTATGGCCGTGTGTCCCCTGCACCCTAATTAATGCAAAATAGAATGCCCAGTAGTAAACACACGGGCAAGAGACACGACCGTGTGAGAGACACGGCCATAGGACATGGGCATGTGTCCAGGCCGTGAGAAGTCTGCACCTAATTTTTGGAATTTAATTCGCCACACGGCCTAAGGACACGGGCGTGTGCCTTGGTCATGTGACCTTATTTGGTTGATGACGTCATAAACAGAATGTCCCCTATTTTGGACACGGCCTGAAGCACGGGCGTGTCCCTTCACCCACACGGGCGTGTGGACCTTTTGCATGAAAAATTTTCCAAGTTTTCCTGAAAGTTTCCAAATTCTCGATTTAGTCCCGAACCACTCTTAATGTATGTTTTGGTCCTCGTAGGCCCGTAATAGGGACAATATGAATGTAATTAAAAAGTTTTAAATTTAAATGGAAATTCATGTCTCAGTTTTGTATGATTGTTTGCGTTTACGTCTGGTAATGCCTCGTACCTTATTCCGACATCAAATACGGGTAAGAGGTGTTACAGTACAGGCATGTACATAAAACTCATGCTTAATGAGCTCGATATGTGATAAAACCTCAGATTGGTTCAATTTAGTAAGTTATGATGTTAAGATTTTAATAACATCTATGTTAAGCTTGATTATGAATTCATAATGACATTTATGTTAATTTACTTTATGTTAAATATATGTTAAAGTGTGTGATGCTTATTATTTGCATAGGAACTTACTACGCTTTAAAGCTTACTCCCCTTTCTTTTCCTTTGTTTTATAGTGTCACCAAGCCAACTAGGGGATTGAAGACGGTCAGAGATTCATTCACACTATCAAATTATCATTTTGGGTACTTATGGTTTCAATATTTTGAGTTATGGCATGTATAGGGACTTGGTCTTTTTGTTATGTGTCATAATTGATTTGGCCATAAGTGATTGTAACAGCCCGATTTAGGGGCTAGTCAGAACAGTGATCTCGGGATCACTAATCTGAGGTTAGAGAAAATTATTTTCATGATATTTTATGAGTTATAATGTGATGGTATAAGTGCATGAAAGTTTTGGTGCTTTCATTATATCGATTTCTTGCTTAATCGCGAAAAAGGACTAAATCGCACCAAGTGTGAAAGTTCCATTTTATAAGCTAAAGGTGCCAAATAGCCATAGATTTTTAATAGAAGGTCTTTAAAAGGCAATTAGCCCCTTTGTAAATGGTTGGTCGGTCATAGTAGATCATATGAGACAAGAATTGACAAATTGGTCAAGGTTGGTAATAGTTGTTGACTAATTGATAAATAGAATAAAATAAAGAAAAGATGATATCCATCTTTTCTCTTCATCATTCTCCACTGAAAATAGCAAGCAAATAGGGGTTTTTGAAAGCTCAAAATTTCAGCAAGCTCTTCTCCATTCAAGTAAGTGATTTTAATGATTTTTCTTAAAGATAGTTGTACTTTTAGAACCCTTAGAGCTTAACCTTTCAAATAAGGGGACTAATTTGCAATATGGTGAAAGTTTAGAGTTTTTCCATGAGAGCTTTCATTGTTATTTGCTACATTTTTATGGAAGAAATTGAGTCTTAGTTGTTAGATGGCCAACTTTTGTGAAAGGTGTTGTCATGAAAACGCCTAAAAGGACCTTGTTGGAAAGGTTACAAAAATTGTTGTAAATGTGTGAAATGTTGGGTTTTGATGATAGCCATAAGAGAAATAAATGTTCACCTAGGCTGGTTGAAGATAGAAATTTGATTAGAATAAACTTCCGAGCCTAAGGGTAAAATGGTCATTTTGCCAAAGTTTAAGGGCAAAATAGTAATTTTGCCAAAGCATGATTATTAAAATGCTTTTATTAATGTGATGATTGAAACGAGCTAATTTGCTATTATAGAGCAAGAAGAACTAAGAATTCACCTCGATCGGGGAAAGAATAAAGTCTCGGACTAGATCGACGATCTAGCTTATTTTGAAATCGAGGCAAGTTTATATGTGATAAATTCAACGTTATGTTAGCATGTTTGAGAATATTTGGTATTATATTGATACAATGATGTTCTACTAAATTGAGTATTTGATGTTGAATGAGTAAGTTGAGATGTTGAAGTCCTAGTGGACTATAATTAATGTAAAAATGCTATCATCGAGACATGAAATGGATAAGGTCCTATATAAGACCATGTCCGGGACATGGCCTTGGCACCGAATTGAGATCCTGTATAAGACCATATCCGGGATATGGCTTCGGTATTGAATATGAGAATCGTATAAGACCATATCCGGGATATGACATCAATACTTGATGTGAGATTTTGTATAAGACCATATCCGGGATATGGCATCGGCACTCAGAGGTGACCCTATGTAAGACCACATCTAGGGTGTGGCATTGGCTTCGTACTTATACTAATGACGATGAATATGCATCCTTGAGTATCCCTAGTGATTAATGGGATAGATAGATAAGCTTGGAAATAGAAATGAGATTAGTACTAAATTCATGTGAATGAGTGAATACAGGTACTCATAAATGATTCACGAAGAAATATTTACGATATGTGGCATGGTATGTGCTTAATAAGGGCGAGTGTAAGTAAGTATGGCAAGAAGCCTTTAACCTTGTGTATGGTTAATTAATGCCATGGATGGATTTTATCATGAGCTTATTGTTGTTATTTAATTCCATGCAAACTTACTAAGCTTTATGCTTACCCCTTTTCATTGCCCTTTTTTCCCTTGTAGTATTACCAAGATAACTCAAGAATGCAGACGTCGGAGTTCGGAAATCACACTATCGACATCACTTTGGTATAACAATTTAGACTTATTTTGAGTATGGCATGTATAGGACTTGGGTATTTTTTTAGGTCGTAATTGTTAGCCAAAGTGTTGGCTATGTATGTTATTAAAGTCATTTTGTATATGGTCATTAAAGTTGGGCCAATACATGGAAAATTCTTATGTTTAATGAAGATGAATTTATGAAGTTTATGCTTGTGTGAATGTTTTGAATTGAGTTCTTGGATGTGCCTTTGGGTTATGAGTTGTGTTGAGATGAGTTGGAATAAGTATGTTTGCTATGCAAGATGGCATTTGGCTTGGAATATAGCCCTTTTAATGTCCACACGGGTAGATGCACGGGCATGTGTCTAGGCCGTGTGAGACACACGGTCAGCCCCATGGGCGTGTTGATCTGTCGTGTGTCCCCTTGCATGCTAGGCTTGCAAGTCAGTATGCTCAGTAGTAAACACACGGGCAGAGACATGGCCATGTGTCTCAATCTTGTGGGAGGCACGGCCTTGGACATGGGCGTGTGCCCAAGGCGTGTGAAGTTTGCACTTTAAATGTGAAATTTAATTTGACACACGGTTTAAGGACACGGGCGTGTGCCTTGGCCATGTGACCTTTGTGAAAGGATGACGTCATAAACAGAATACCAAGGTTTTGGCACACGGGCTAAGACACGGGCCAGGGACACGGGCGTGTGTTCGACTGTGTGAAATGAGTCAGTATCAACCACGAGTGAGGGACATGGGCGTATGTGACCACACAACCTGCCTACACGGGCATGTCCCATTTCATACGGACATGTGGCCTCTGTTTAGGTAAATTTTTTCTATGTGTGTAAAAGTTTCGATTCTTTTTCGAAACCTTTCGGAAGTATGTTTAGGGCCTCGTAGGCCCATTATAAGGAGGTTAGATATGAGAATGGGAAAGTTTAATTTGGAATGGATTTTGATAACCTAAAGTGGTATGATCATGTGAGTTAAGTACGGTAATGCCTTGAACTCGGTTCCGATATAGAATATGGGTAAGGGGTGTTACAGTGATGGCTTCAATAATTGATAATTCATTTTGAAAATGGCCATTTGATATTGGCTAATATTAGTTAAGTATATACATATGATGATGTTTTTATGAATGTGAGAAATTGCATGGTTTGATATGCTAAGTATGTGATGTTTGTATGTGATAAATGACAGCATGTAATTGATATGTGGATGCCTTGTGTATGGCTGATTGGGTGGAAAGTATGCTTGGATTGGTGCTATGTTTTGTTATGTAGGTTGGTGCATGGAAGGGTGGGAAAAAGGCTTGGTAAATAGCCTTATATTTGTCCACATGGGTAGACACACGGGCGTGTGTCTAGGCCGTGTGCGACACACGGTTTGCCCCACGGGTATGTGTTTCGACCGTGTGTCCCCTGCACCTTAATTGTTGTAAAATAGAATGCTCAGTAGTGAGCACACGGGCAGAGACACGGGCGTGTGTCTCAGCCGTGTGGATGGCACGGCCTCGAACATGAGCTTGTGCCCTAGCCGTGTGAAGCCTACACCTATTTTATGAAAAATTTTGAAAATATAATCGATCACACGGCCTAAGCACATGGGCGTGTGACTTGGTCGTGTGACCTTAATTTGATGATGATGTCATAAACAGAAAGCACCCTAATTTGAACACGGCCTGAAGCACGGGCGTGTCCCAAACCCACACGGGCGTATTACCCCTTTTACATGAAGAACTTTCTAAGTTTTCCAAAAGTTTCTAAAGTATTCGGTTTAGTCCCAAACCACTTCTGATGCATGTTTTGGGCCTCGTAGGCGTGTTTTTAGGGACATGAATGATTGCTTGTGAAAATGTTTTCAGATTTGTTACATTTAGTGGTATCAGAGCTACGGTTTAGTCGATTCATGAACTAACGTAGTGTGTGTAAGAGTCTAGCTATACATGCCATAAATGAAATGTAATAGTGTGATGACTCCTGACAATTTTAAACTGTGTTTTCATATAGTAATGGATCCCAATCGAGCTGAGGCGATGAAGTTGATAGTAATGCACCGGCTCCCGCTCAAGAGGCTGCACCGTCTGATAGTAGACCCTCTACGGTTAGTCAATGAGGAGGCAGGAAAGCCTTTCTCCATATGATGAATGAGTGGTATATGAAATTTGTTCGAACGAATCCGAATGCCCAACCTCCTCCACCCCCACCCATTCCTCGACCGCTTCCCGTAGCCCCACAAGGTATGGACTTTGTAAGGATGAATAAGCCCCCAGTTGATAAAATCAGAAAGCATGGGGCTGAAGATTTCTGAGCTAATGTGGATGATGATCTCGAGAGAGATGAGTTTTGGCTCGAAAACTCCATCAGAGTACTTGATGAGTTGTTCTGCACACCAGATGAGTGTTTAAAGTGTGTTATCTCGCCTCTGAGAGATTCTACATACCATTGGTGGAATACACTTGTATCTATAGTTCTGAGAGAAAAGGTTACCTGAGACTTCTTTCAAGAGGAGTTCCGAAAGAAGTATATTAGCCACCAGTTCATCGACCAGAAATGTAAAGAATTTCTTGAGCTGAAATAGGGTCATATGACAGTGATCGAATATGAGCTAGAATTTGTTAGACTAAGCAAATACTCTCAAGAGTGTGTTTCTACGGAGGCTATTATGTGCAAAATATTTGAGGATGGATTGAATGAAGATATTCATGTGTTAGTCGGGATTTTAGAGTTGAAAGAGTTTGTGGTATTGGTTGAACGGGCTTGTAAGGCTGAAGAATTGAACAAAGAAAAGAGGAAAGTTGATCTTGAAGCTAGAGACTCGAGGAAAAGATCATGAGTAAGTTATTTCCATCTCAGACTAAGAAATCAAAAGAGATGTATTCCCGTTCGAATGTTTCAGCGGGGTATTCACGTAGAGATCATGAGAAGCAACATTTGAGTTTTAAACCTCAATGGCGAGTGTGGGCAATGTAAAGTCTAACATACCCGAATGTCAACAATGTAGAAGAAGACATCCCGGTGAGTGTAGGATGAATGACCGGGCTTGTTTTAAGTGTGGTTCTCAAGATCATTTTATCAGAGATTGCTCGGAGATGGCAGAGAAAGAGAAATTTCAGAGTGCAAGGCATAGTAATATTGCTTCTAGAGGAAAGCCCCTGAGGAATACTGGAAACAAAGCTAGTAGTAAAGGTGTGACAAAAGAAACCACAGTGAAATCCGAAGCTCGAGCACCTGTTAGAGCCTGTGCCATTCGTGCTCGTGAAAAAGTGGCATCTCCCGATAATATTACTGGTACTTTTTCTCTTTATGATATTGACATTATTGCATTAATTGACCTCATTCGTATGTTTGTATGAATTTGGTAAATAATAAGAAATTGCCTGTTGAGTTTACCGAATTTGTGATTAAGGTGTCAAACCCTTTAGGCAAGCATGTTTTACTTGACAAAGTATGTAAGAAATGTCATTTGATAATTAGAGGTCACTGTTTTCCAGCTGATTTGATGTTGTTGCCATTTGATGATTTTGATGTTATTTTGGGTATGGATTGGCTGACGTTGCATGATGCTATAGTAAATTGTAAACAGAAAGTTATTGAATTGAAATGTGAAAATGGTGAAATTCTTCGGGTTGAATCAGGTGAGTCAGATAGATTGCCTGTGTGGTGATTTCTTCAATGCCAGCCCAGAAATGTGTTCCAGTAAGAATTGCCTGGGTTACCACCAGTTAGAGAAGTTGAGTTTGGTATTGACTTAGTACCAGGGACCTCGCCGATATCTATTGCTCCGTATAGAATGGCTCCGACCTAATTGAAAGAGTTAAAAACTCAGTTGCAAGAGTTGACAGATAAGGGTTTTGCGAGACCAAGTTATTCTCCCTAGGGTGCTCCAGTGTTGTTCGTAAAGAAGAAAGACGGGACTATGAGACTTTGTATAGATTACCGACAGTTCAATAAGGTAACCATTAAGAACAAGTATCCTTTACCGAGGAATGATGATTTATTTGACCAACTAAAAGGAGCAACAGTGTTCTCGAAGATAGATTTGAGATTTGGTTACTATCAGTTGAGAGTAAAAGAGTTGAATGTGCCGAAAACTGCTTTCAGAACAAGGTATGGACACTATGAATTTCTTGTCATGCCTTTTGGACTAACGAATGCTCCTACAGTTTTTATGGACCTAATGAATTGAATCTTTAGACCATATTTGGACAAGTTTCTAGTTTTTTTATTGATGACATACTGATTCATTCTCGTAATGAGTCCGAGCATGCCGAACACTTGAGAACTATTTTACAGACTTTGAGAGATAAGAAGTTGTACGCTAAATTCAGTAAAAAGTGAGTTTTGGCTTTGAGAAGTCATATTTTTAGGACATATTGTCTCAGGTGATGGTATTCGGGTTGATCTAAGTAAGATTTCGGCAATTGTTGATTGGAAACCGCCAAGGAATGTATCTAAAGTTAGAAGCTTTTTGGGCTTGGCCGGTTATTACTGATGTTTTGTCAAAGGATTTTCAATGATTGCTACTCCAATGACCAAGTTGTTGCAAAAAGATGTTAAATTTGTATGGTCCAAAAAATGTCAGCAAAGTTTTGAGAAGTTGAAGGCTTTATTGACTGAGGCACCGATTTTAGTGCAACTTGAACTGGGAAAGGAGTTCGTGATTTATAGCGACGCGTCACTAAATGGATTAAGATGTGTGTTGATGCAAGAGGGAAAATTGATAGCCTATGCCTCGAGACAATTGAAGTCACATGAGAAGAATTACCCGACGCATGATTTTGAATTAGTCGCTATTGTGTTTGCTCTAAAAATTTGGAAACATCATTTGTACGGTGAGAAATGCCATGTTTTCACTAATCATAAGAGCTTGAAGTACTTGATGACTCAAAAAGACTTAAATTTGCAGCAACGAAGATGGCTTGAGTTACTGAAAGACTATGAGTTTGTGATTGATTATCACCCGAGTAAGGCGAATGTAGTCGTAGATGCCCTGAGTAGAAAATTCCTTATTTGCCTTGAGAGAAATGAACACGAGGTTAACATTGTACGATAATAATTCAATTATAGCTGAGTTGAAAGCTAGACCATTATTTCTTCATCAAATTTGTAAAGCTCGGAAATGTGACCGTGATTTGCAAGCTAAGAGAGCTCATTGTGAATCAGTTAGTGATTCAGATTTTCATGTTGGATCCGATGATTGTTTGATGTTCTGAGGTAGAGTTTGTGTACCGAAAAATAATGAACTTATTTAGAAAATTCTTTAGGAGGCGCATAATGGTTGTTTATTGTGCATCCGGGTAGTACGAAAATGTATAATGACTTGAAGAAATTGTATTGGTGGTCTGGTATGAAAAGAGATATCTCCGAGTTTGTTTTGAAATGCTTGATATGCCAACAAGTAAAATCTGAACATCGAGGGCCTTCGGGGCTTACTTCAGCTAGTGATGGTGCCCGAGTGGAAATGGGATAGGATTACGATGGATTTCGTAACGGGTTTGCCTTTGACTCTGAGAAAGAAAGATGTCGTATGGGTTGTGGTTGATAGATTGACAAAATCGACTCATTTTATACTGGTACACACTAACTATTCACTTGATAAGCTAGTTGAATTGTACATTTCTGAAATTGTGAGATTGCACGGAGTACCTATTTCTATTATCTCGGATAGAGATCCGAGGTTTACTTCGAGGTTTTGGAAAAAGTTGCAATAAGCCTTGGGTACGAAATTGAATTTTAGTACTGCATTTCATCCACAGACCGACGGTCAATCTGAAAGGATAATTCAGATACTTGAAGATATGCTTCGATGCTGTGTTCTAGAATTTGAGGGTAGTTGGGAAAAATATCTACTATTGGTTGAATTTGCCTATAACAACAACCATCAGTCGAGTATAAAAATGGCACCTTATGAGGCATTGTATGGCCGCAAGTGCCGAACACCTTTGCATTGGACTGAGCTTAACGAGAAACAAATTCACCAGGTTGACTTGGTTAAGAAAACCGAAGAGAAAGTAAAGGTAATCCATGATTGCTCGAAAGCAGCTTCAGATCGAAAAAAGTCATATGCGGATTTGAAAAGAAAAGAGATTGAGTTTCAAGTTTGGGATAAAGTATTTTTCAAAGTATCTCCGTGGAAGAAGATTCTCATATTTGGCCGTAAAGGCAAGTTGAGTCCACGTTTCATTGGGTCGTATGAAGTCATTGAAAGAATAGGGCCAGTGGAGTATCGGTTAGCTTTACCGACAGAGTTGGAAAGAATCCATAATGTGTTTCACGTGTCTATGTTACGCCATTACAAATCAGACCCTTCACATGTGATTTCTCCGACAGAGGTTGAGATTCGACCTGATATGACTTATGGTGAAGAACCGATTAAGATCTTAGCTCGGGAAGTTAAATAGTTGAGAAATAAAAGTATAGCCCTAGTGAAGGTTTTATGGGAACGACATGGGGTCGAAGAAGCTACGTGGGAACCTGAGGAGGCTATGAGAAAACAGTACCCGAACCTATTTTCTGATAAGATTTTCGGGGACGAAAATCCCTAAGGGGAGAAAGTTGTAACAGCCTGATTTTGGGCCTGATCGGAACAGTGGTTTCGAGAGCACAAATCCGACACAGCAAATTTCATTTTTATTATATTTTATTGGTCTAAAATTTCATGGAATGATTTTGTGAAAATTTCGTTCGAAAATTTTGACGTTTGGGCACTCAATTTAGTCAAAAGGACTAAATTGTAAAAAGTACAAAAGTTGAGTTCTACATGCTGGAGGTATCTAATTGCTATGAAATTTTAAATAGAAGGTCCTTAGATGGTAATTAGACCATTTGTTAAGATAGTTGACAAAAATGGACATGGTGAGATAAAATTTCAAAGTTTTAAGTGAAGGGCATTTTGGTCATTTGGTAAATAAAAGAATAAAAAAGGGAAAATCAAGCTAAAATCTTGTCCATCTTCTCCCCCAAGTGCCGAAATTTAGAAGGTCACCATAGCTAGGGTTTGCTCAACTTTCAAGGTTGATTGTAAGTACATCCTAGCCCCGTTTTTAATGCTCTTTACATTTTTGAAGTCGTTATCATCTGATCTATCTATTTCTACCATTAATTTAAGGAATGATCAAGGTCTAGGGTTTGACCCATGTTGGATATTTGTGTATTTTGATGTCTAATGGTAGATTATGCATGTTTGATGTGTGATAAACAACTTTTGCTAAGTGATTTTTGATGAAAATGTCAAAAGGACATATTTGTAAAAAGATCATAAAATGTGTGGAAAAGTGTGATTAAATGAAAAATGTGGATTGCTATAAGAATAAAAGAGGATCAACTAGGCTTGGGAATTGAAGAAATTGAATAGATTTCATTTTTCGAGCCTAGGGGAAAAATGTAAATATGTCAAAGTTTAGGGGCAAAAATGTAATTTTTCCATAATGTGATTTTTGGACTAAATTGAATAATGTTAATAATAAATAAGTTAAATTTTCTATTATAGATCAAGAAAGACAAGGTTCGGACCTTAATTGGGGGAAAAATAAGGTTATTAACGATTAGGTCCATTTCTGCTATTTTTGTACCGAGGTAAGTTCGTATGTAAATAATGCATTATTATTTATGCTTTAATTGTGTTATTATTGTATGAATTGTGATTTTGGGTACTTATGGTTTCAATATTTTGAGTTATGGCATGTATAGGGACTTGGTCTTTTTGTTATGTGTCATAATTGATTTGGCCATAAGTGATGGCTTCAATAGTTGATGATTCATTTTGTAAATGGCAATTTGATATTGGCTAATATTAGTTAAGTATATACATATGATGATGTTTTCATGAATGTGGGAAATTGCATGGTTTGAGATGCTAAGTATGTGATGTTTGTATGTGATAAATGATAGCATGTAATTGATATGTGGATGCCTTGCGTATGGCTGATTGGGTGGAAAGTATATGCTTGGATTGGTGCTATGTTTTGTTATGTAGGTTGGTGCATGGAAGGATGGCAAAAAGGCTTGGTAAATAGCCTTATATTTTTCCACACGGGTAGACACACGGGCGTGTGTCTAGGCCGTGTGCGACACACGGTCTGCCCCACGGGCATATGTTTCGACCGTGTGTCCCCTGCACCTTAATTGTTGTAAAACAGAATGCTCAGTAGTGAGCACACGGGGCAGACACACGGGCGTGTGTCTCAACCGTGTGGATGGCACGGCCTCGAACACGGGCGTGTGCCCTGGCCGTGTGAAGTCTGCACCTATTTTATGAAAAATTTTGAAAATATAATCGATCACACGGGTGTGTGACTTGGCCGTGTGACCTCAATTTGATGATGACGCCATACACAGAATGCACCCTAATTTGAACACGGGCGTGTCTTAAGGTCACACGAGCGTGTCCCGAACCCACACGGGCGTGTGACCCCTTTTATATGAAAAATTTTCTAAGTTTTCCAAAAGTTTCCAAAGTTCTCGGTTTAGTCTCGAACCACTTTCGATGCATGTTTTGGGCCTTGTAGGCTCGTTTTAGGGACGACATGAATGTTTTTGAAAAGTTTTAAATTTGAGTAGAAATTCATGTCTCGGTTTTGAATGATTGCTTTTGAATAAGTCCGGTAATGCCTTGTACCCTATCCCGACGTCAGATACGGGTAAGGGGTGTTACACGGGCGGATACACGGATCCAACCAAAACACGCCAGTTTGGCACCCATTGCCTCATCGGATAATTCAAAGTAGTAAATTGACACCCAATGTCTCATCGAATAAATCTGGAGTAGTAAATTAACACCCAGTGTCTCATCGGTTAAACCGAAGTAAATTGGAACCCAGTGCCTCATCGACTCGAAATTGAAGAAATCCATGAACTCTTCCAATCCTATGGCATGTCATCTATATCCGACTCAACCCAATACAATTAATAGGGTTTCAATTCACTTTCCAAATGTAACAAATATCCAATATTCAAATTTCACATTAATATTCATTTCAATTCAAATAATCAATATATTCATAATATATATATCAATTCAATCCATTCAATCAACTTTTAATTCAATTCAATGTCAAAGTGTCGAATACTCACATCAACACTTACCATATGTATTAAATAAAAAATACAACAATTAATAACTAGTTTCAAATTATAGAAATACAAACCAAAAATTCCAAGCTATTCGATGTCGACTTTATCTTTCCCCTTTTTAGTCGAGGATTCCGGTACGACGTTAGCTACGGAATTAAAACAATTAAAATTTTTTCATATTGAAAATTTTAATTTTTACTCAATATTTTCCTAAATTCCAATTTAGTCCCGAAACCGAGACTAATTTTATTTCTTCACAATTAATCTTATATTTTCATACAAATTCCACTTTAAACTAAATTTAACTCCCTATTTTTACTTAAATTCCTAAATTTTAAATTTTTCACAATTTAGTCTCTATTACTCAAAATTTACAATTTATTCTACAATTTAATCCTTTTTCATTTCTAACTTAAAATTCTATCAATTTAATCCCTAATACTAAAATTATTCAACATTAACAATACTTAAAAACTCAATATTCTAAAAGTTTGACATGGGTCGGGTAGTATTTAACACCGGAATTCCAAAATCATAAAAATTACAAGAAAAAAAAGACTAAATTGACTAACCAATTGAACTTTGAACAATTGAAGCCCCTAAGGCCATGGCTTTCTTTCTTCTTTCTCTTTTTCTTTTTCTTTCTTTCTTTCCTGTTTCGTTTTGCTTTTTCTTTTTCTTTTTCTATTTCTTTTTTTTTCTTTGATTTATTTGTTTTATTATATAATATATTATACATACTTAAATATTAAGGTTTTGTATTATAATATATAATAAATTTATAAATATCTAGCTTATGTCGCCTCATTTATAAGCCATGGCATAATTACTTCTTCGGTCCCTTTAATTTTTCTTTAATCTATAATTCAACTTTCACCCTTTATGCAAGTTAGTCCTTATACCTAATTACTCTTAATTCATGCAAATTCACCTAACCAAAACCTAATTAACCACACAACTAACTTCGTAAATATTTTTAATAAATATTTACGAGTCCGATTTAAGGTAATGGAGTCTTGGAAGTGCACTTTCCGACACCCATGACTATCAGGTCGTTACATCAGCTTTTATTATTTTATTTATTTTATTATTCTAAAGTTTTTAATAATTATTAAGTAGTTTAAGTTATTTAGGAGTTTTATGTCAACAAGAAAGTTTAGTTTAAAATCACTTCTTGTTTAGATTAATTAGAGTTCTAGTATACTTAAGAGTTTTATTTAGATTTATTTAGCTAGCCTATATATAAGCTTTTGCATTGTACACAAATCAATCAATTCATTATTATTCAACTTCTCTTCTAAGTTAATAAATTCTCTTTGAGTTTTTTTTAAGAATTTCTCTTAAGTTTTTTTTAGAAGAGTTTTAACAATCTTTTGAGATTGTGAGGATCATCTTCAAACTTTTTCTTTCCACATTTTCAATCTTGGAGGGCAAATTAGAACAACTTGAAGGAGGTTGTGGATTCTTCGTATTTCTAAAGCTTCTTAGGACTTCTACCTACCACATTCTATATTTCCATCTATCTTCTTTATTTTCTTCCTTACTGTTCTGATAGTTGATTTATTATTATATTTTATTTATCTTAGTTATTTTATTTATTTATTTATTTTTACTTGGATTCGATTGCATTTCAGGTTGTGTCAAAATTTAAATTTATTTCTGAATGTCAAGAGCCCTAAATCAAATTCGCGACTTGAACAAACTTTACGATCCGCTTCCATGTTCATCCACGCTCATTATGTATCATCAATCAATAATCACAATTACACCCTATACTATTTCCATATAACCAATATTTACATGAATTTACAATTCAATCCATTTGGAGTTATAAGTGTCAAATCCATTAAATTAGTCCATTCAGCTTGAAACCCTTGGGACAATTTTATTTTTCTATTTTCTTGAAATTTAGGGTATAGATGGATGGAGAACATTAACCTTCTCTTTCTTTCCACTTAATTTTTGTTTTTATACCATGTTTTTGTTGGAAAATCGTATTTGAAAAATGTAACAGAAAATAAATTTAGGAAAAATCAGAGTTTAAAATGTTTTTTTTCCCAAAATAAGAACTTGGTTGTGATATCTAAAGTAATAAACACTTTATCAAAATTGTTCCTTTCCGATTTGTCTAAGATGAACACTTTGACCGAGTAGTCTTTTCAGCTATCCTTAAGTTAATGTCTGCCAAGTGTGGGCTTGCTTCAAATCAGAAATTTTTTTACAAAAATTACTATTAGCTAATTTCGTAATTTATCTAAACTTTTGGGCCAAGTTATAAATAAGAAAAATATCTCTAGAATTCAGAGAATTTTCTCTCTACAACTTTCTCTTGAATTCAAGTGTATGTAAATAATGACCCAAAACTCTATTTATATATGGAGAGTTTAGATAGTTCAACTATAATTAAACTTAATCACTTTAATATTAAATTAATATAGTATTTATCTTGATAAATATTATATTAATTTAATATTAAATCTTATTAAATTAATAGAATATTTATCTATAAGATAAACATTAAATTTAATTTAATATTAAGATAATCACTTTAATGTTAAATTACTAAAATACTATTAAGATAAATATTAAATTAGATTAAATATTAAATCTGTTAAAATAATATTAGTTTTGGAATAGTTAATCTGAAATTAAATTCTCTGGTAGAGTCTTAATATGAGCGTAATTCTTCCACTGCTCAACCATCGAAGAACCATCACCGTCGATCATTTTTCAGCCACCGGAATGCTGCTGTCACAGTTGTCGGCACCTTGAGTTAGTTCGATTTTTGCCGGTCTGATTCGGGCCAGTGACAGCCCGACCAGTCTGGTCCAACCACCGTAGGCCCATTTTCACATACTAGGCCCGGTTCGACCAGTTTTTAGGTCTTGGTCTCGGTTTTTGGCTCCCAAGCCCAATTTATTTATTCTGTAGTTTTATTTATTTATTCATCATTCAAATACATAGAAAACAATTACATATTTACTACAATATAAACACATTTCCCAATAGTTTTAAACTTAATTAATCTAATTAATCTTTTTAATTAAGGTTTTTAATCATGTTTTAATATTTAAACCACCATCATCCACTAACACATATTTATAAATGGTTTAATTTCCATTTTGGACCTTTGACTAATTGCTATTTAAGTCCCTAAGCCTTTGACCAATTAAAAACATATAGCGATTGGACATTTTTAATTTAATCCCTATACCCTAATTAAGAAATTAATAGAAAAATTGAAGGACCAAACATTAATATTCTTTTATACCAACTCAATATTTACGGATCTAGTTTACAGAAATGAGGTTCTGAAACTACATTTTTCGACACCACTGAAAATCAAGCTGTTACAACTCTAGTATAACATTCCTCTATAGCAATGCCTATTGAGTACCGCCTCCACAATCATGCTGCATTTGACCTCAAATATATCATATCTAATAAGGTTTAGTGACATTAGATATCTATATTCCAAGCTCGTAATTCTCTTCCAACTTGAATTCGACACTTTCCTTCTAATTCTTGATTGAAGCTCGTTCAATTTTATACTCATGTTGAAAGTCAATTCTGTAGATTGGGCTAATACAAAAACGACTTCAATATCAGTGTCACAAATTTTATCATTGCTATAAATAATAACTCTAATTTGTCTACTCATCTTCGCCCAAATAACCTATTTCACATGTTTAAAATAAAAACATTATATAGAAAAATAAGTACTCATTATCCAAATTAAAACAACGACACTTACTTGAACTAATTTACTTGGTTGAGTCTATTTTTAAACTTCAAAATTTTAACATCAATAATGACCTCCTTGTTAAAACAATCTGCTTGAAATTTAACTATGGAAACCTCTACACAAAATTTTCTTCATTTTATAGGAAATTCTACCATTGAATATGAAACATAATTTCAAAATGTTAAAAAAGATTGAACATGACAAGTCGAAAAAAGACTTCTAACAAGAATCGTTTTTCTGAAAAATTTTTAAAAATAACATTATTGTTTGCCACGGAAAAGATTGGATAGGATGTTAGGGTTAGGGTCAAGTCACAATTTTAAAAAATGGGCTACAGTGGACACATTTAGCTGGAACAAAAACTCTTCCAGCCAGAGATGTTTTTGTGATCTTTATGTAAAAATGACATATTTCCCTGAAATTTGAAAACAAAAAAAAAAAAAATCCTAAAATCTTAATTTTTATTTAAAAATGACATATTTTCCTAATTCTCCCCAAAGAAAAAACTAATTTTAATATTAGATTATTGAAAGACTGAATAAAAAACTACAACAAAAGTAATTAATTAATATTATTAAAACAATTAAAAACTCGCCAAAAGCAAGTAATTTATCTAATTTTATTTTCTGAAAATCTCGTTTCTACTTCCCTCGATCCTTTCGATTTTCTCACCAACCAAACAACATATCACTGTTTAGGGTTTTTGTTTTTACTATTATCTTCCTCCAAACCCAAGCGAGATTTTCCTCTTTTCTTCACAACCATACAGATCACAACTGCCCCTCTTTCGTTCTTAATGTAAAATGTCAAACCTCGGTGACGATTTCTCTCAATTCGATATATCAAAAGAGGTACTTTTTTTTTTTGCTTCAATTTGTGTCAATACTGTCATATTTTAGATATTCAATATGTTAAAAAAATTGTTTCTTTTTCTTAAATTTGTTTTTGGCAGGAAAAAGACAAACTTGTTGCAGAAGTAGTTCGTTACATACTGTTCAAAACACATCAAAATTCAGGATGTCCAATTAAAAGGGAAGAACTCTCTCAATTAGTCACTAAAAACTATCGTCACCGTTCGCTCCCTGCTTATATCATTAACGAGGCTAAAGCCAAACTCTCCACCATTTTTGGTTACGAATTAAGGGAACTTCAAAGATCACGTCCTTCTTCCACAAACCACTCCCGATTGTCTCAACAGAGTAGCAATTTTATTGCCACCCTTTGTTTGGATTTTCACAAGTTTATATCAAATTTTACACCTGACTTCATAATTTCAATGGTGTTTATTGTTTTTAAGGTGGAGTTGATGCCAAATCCTATGTTATCATAAGCCAGTTACCAGCTGAGGTGTATAAGAAATATGTTGAGGATGTTAATACATCTCATCTTACTGGTTTTACTTTTGTTGTGATCAGTATTGTGCAGCTTGCCGGAGGTAAAATTGCTGAAGGTACATTTTATTCATCTATATATTAACCTTGAACTTTTGGTATTAACGTTTGAAGCCAAATTTGCTGTACGTATATGGCATCTTCTTTTTCTTTGTTTTATATATTTGTAGGTTATATGCTTAGTAGGGTGTCCTGTTTATCTGTCAGCCAAGTGAATTTATCTAGCTGAAAGTTGTTATCGACTTGTCCATGTTTAATAGTGTTCTCTTGATGAATTATGGGGTGAATTTGTTTTTCTTTTTCAATTTTTTGCGCATTTCTTTTTTGTTTTTAGATTTCCACACAAACTACTACTCTTGTGCAGATAATCTTTGGCATCATTTGAAGAGAATGGGATTGCATGAAACTGATGAAAACCACCCAGTTCTTGGTAATGTGAAGCAGGTATTGGAGACGCTTGTCCAGCAAAGGTTAGGGTCTTCCTGATTGTTTGTTGTTCATTCATTAGCCAACTGAATTGGATAGTTCCTTAATGGCTGTTCTTGTATTCTTTTTGTAGATATTTGCAGAAAGACAAGGTCAGTGGCCCTGAAGGTACTACTTTGTTTTATGAGCTTGCTGAGAGAGCTCTAGATGGAACCGTAAGTGAGAGGATTAAGCAATACATATCACAGGTATTGATGGCAAATACTATGTTTGGTCTTTATGGATAATATTTACTTATGCATTGCGAGTTCTTTTTAGATGCTTTTACATTGCTTTTACATTGCCTTCTTGATCAGGCACTGCTTTTTCTCTCTGATACTTTCCATGTAAATTTAATTTGGGAAAGGTCCATGAATACAGCTGCTAATGGAGCTTTTCCTCTCCATTAGTAATTATAATTGTGTATGTTATAGGTGTTGATTAGGTACAAATTTATCATTAATAATTTGTCTTCGGGTATGGTCATGTACACATTCATGCAACTGTTTCAAATACTGATTCGGAATGATAGATTCAGGTCTTGCTTTCATTTTTGCAGCAATGTTTTCTTCGGTTTGGGAAAGTTGCATGAACATAATACTGCTACTAGAGCTTTCCCACATAATTGATATTTTGTGAACCTGTGTTTACTTGTATTCTGGACTGTGGACCTTCATTTACAGCAAACCTACAATTCTGGGAAAGCAAGTGACGTATAGTAGAATCATGAATATTCTATAATGAATTTTCATGTTCATTTACCTTTTCTATGCTACACTCGCGAACTCAAGTTTACATTATCATTATTGATGGCACTGATCTATAGGGATGCCTTATCTTGGCAGATTGTAAAGAAAGATGATGCCACCGTGGATATCTTATAATAGCTTGATGCTAGCTATTACCGAGTAATTGGAGGTAGATGTTTGAGTTCTTGTTTCATGGCTGATTCATGTCCAAGTGAAGCTCAGTTCCTCATTGGATGCTTTTCTTGTACAGAAGGTTTAGGAGCCTTTCTTGTCATTTAGGTGCTGCTGCATTTGCTGTTGTTTTTTTGTTCATTGCTAGCATGGTACCCTCCTGCTATTTATGTATCTCCGTGAGAGTGACACCGGTTCTTGGGATTCTAATGGGATCGGTTTAAAGCAATTGTTCAAACAGGAAATACCGATTCATTCTAATTAGACAGTATCTATATTACCTCGGGATTACCCGTGCTCAAGTGGATGACACTTTGCTGTTTAAACCATAACGCGAATCCTCTTTATCCGGTGTAAGATTTTGTGTCGCTTCTAATCACGGAAAGGTGAATCATTGCATCAGAAGCTATGCAGCTGAGCAAGATGGTGGCCTATTATGGTCGGGGATGACAACTGCATCAAATGGACCTCAATCTGATGCTCAAGTACATGTATTAGAATCTGTCCCGTCCAAAAGTTTATCCAATACGTAAGGTTTTTTATGTTCAATCCTGATTGAGAAAATATTTATCAGATCATATATCCAGGCATTCAAAATACCGCTTAACTTCCGAACAAGTAAACAAGTACACACCACACTTCCAAGTAACTAGTCAAGATTTTGCAGCTCCAAGTGATAATAATATAAGATAGAACACGTAGGTTTACCATTATTTAACAAAACGTGGCAAACATGCTTCAAATGAGCCAAAAATGGCTTATACCATCGATACATTGCTGTACTTGGTCATAACCTATTCACAAAGTTGCAGCGCCGTTTTTTGGTGTAAAGACGTATTCTAAATAATATTGACAAATGAAACTTTACTAGTTCAGGGTCAACATGCCATAATTCAAATTAACACCAAAGTTGGTGTATCAGAAAGTCATGTAACAAAAGGGCTCCTGCTTCCATGAGATTGCGGCCAAAGATTTCATAGGAAACAAAATATACCTGCATATCCCACACCATATAAGGGGTTAGCGACATCCAGTTATTGGCACAACACGATTTGTGTTGGCGTCACCAATTGAAACGGTAGCAAGGGATTTAGAGGCCCATGCTCTAGCATTCATTGCGCCTTGCAAGTTGCTTCTCTTGCAAGGTTCCTTCAGGGAATTAAACAGCTGGACTGCTCGTTTCAGATAGGCCAAAGGATGTTCCAACAAAGTCCCCAGTTTAACATTTCGAATCAGCCGTCTCCATGTTAACTGAGCAAATACAAGCCAAGTAGGATACAATAGGTAAAGCAATCTAAAAAGCACAAAAGTGGTGGCCAGAGCCAAATATGTCTCTTGTCGAAGTAAATTCTCTGGAGACCTTGCCCACGAGAATGGGCAGCTTTCCTGCTCAGTGCTATTATGCTTCTCTTGATTTGACAAGTGGCCAATTTTTTCCAATGATGTTTTACCCAGAGAGTTCTTAATGCCTAGAGCAATGTAACATACTCATTAGAAAATTAAACAGGGGCAATAAGAATAAGAAAGGGAAAAAGTGATACCAGCTAAGATACTGGCAAAGGAAAGAGGTATAACATGCTTTTCATAGCCTCCAGTGTAGAAGATTAATAAACACCGAACTTTTTTTTTAAATTGAACTCCCTATCTTGGAAATGAATGCATCACAAATTAACATTACTTGGTGGGGAGCATTTTCAGGTGGGAAACAAAAAGCAGGAAGGGATTGTAAATTTGTTAAAACCCGAGCAAAGACGACAACTTGAGGATATGTTTATTTGGCACGTAGGATCATAGGTCCTATATGTAATGTGATAATACACGATTTTATTGTCAGTCAACTTATTTTATCTCAATTTGCATCATCCTACTCATGTAGGATAATAGTCTTAAGAAGAGGACTGCTATGATCCCAATAGGATGAATTTATGAGGGGATGAGATGCTACATTTTAGTTTTACATAAGTCAAAACTAAGACGAAATGAGGAAAATTTATTGCTCAAAGCTATCTTATCACTCTTATCCCATCAAATCCATAACCTTATGCACTAAAAACACACAAACACACACCCAGAGAGAAAAAAAAAAGGAAAAAAAAAGAAGCATGTTCGAGCAACCAGACAGGTTAATCACACAACATACTAGCTAGGACCAGAAAGCATTATTAACAATAAGTAACATAAAAAGCAGAGATCGAAGGATGAAAAATAATCTCTATTAAATCTACTGCATAAATCAACTCAATGAAATACAGATATCACAAAATTCAGAAGTTGCAGAACAAAGGCCTTACCAGTAACATCACTATAGAATGCACCAAGAGATTCAAAAGATCGGTTTCCATGATAACGTGCACGCATTGTAGAATTTAAAAGGAAAAGAGTAGGAAACCCGTGAACTCCATACTTTGAGAGTATGCTGAAGAAATCAAAATCCACTGTTTAGTTTATATATACTCGTAGCATGCAAATACCAAATAAAAGTTATACATTTGCAAACCTTGGTCTGACAGATGATTCTTCAATGGCAAAATGGGGAATGCAAGGATAGGAAGAAGAAAGGATATTGAAGCTTGGTCTAAAAGACCTTGAAAAGGGGCACCAAGATGCATAGAAAAGCACTGCTACATATCCATGACCGCTCCTATATACCATGTTAAGCGCCTTTTGCATCGAAACCTCATCTCCCTTCACCGCAACAAAGAAAAAGTATAATTAAAAAATTGCACAAACAAAAAATGGATCAGAATTCAATGCAATTTCAAACATGAACTTATTTCAGAAATGTTAGTTCCTTTAAACCCAATGCTATGAACTGATAGAAATTTAAATAAAAAAAAAACAACAAAACAAATAAAAACTTAAAGAAATTTAAGATAAGTATATTTCCAGTTCCACCACGAACATTTGTAAGATTATTGAGAACTAATCTAGCGAATTTATATAAAAATGGAGAATTGAACGATTTTTCTGTTCTGTTTTTAATAATCAATTAATATGTTTCTCAGCTCATACATGATAATAGGGTATTTTCTCTAATTTTGAAGCAAAATTTACTCTGACAAGCTCCCGAAATGAAAAAACCCAAAATCCATTCTTTTTTTTTTTTTTTACTGCATATATTTAAGGGGAAAACAACTTTTGACTAACCCTAATTAAAAATGCAGCATAAACATAGCCTAAAAAGATATAATTTTCAAAAGGAAGGGGTAAAATGAATAAGATAAAAAGGGAAGGAGAAGCAAATGAAAGACAGAATCTCATGGTACCTCGGTAGCGCCAACGAAGTCGATAGATTGAGTAAGAGCAGAGGTAATAGGACAATAGGAGTCTCTGAAGTCAAAGATCGCGTCGGAAACGGAGACCTTGGGACATAACGAAACCCTTAAAGGGACGAAGACGGCGCACGTTAGCCTCCACCAGAAAACCAGTATTAGCATCCTCGTTTGCCATGCCTTCGTACCCATCAACTACCGACAATGGTTTGCCGATTACACGATTTTTTTTTTAAAAATGTTTTAAGGCTGGCCAATTTATAATTATTATAATTATTGTTTTTTTATATAAATTTTTAAAAACCCTAAAAAGTGATCTCACATATTCAATCGGAGAAAGGAGAAAATAGGGAGGAAAAGTTGTTGCATAGTATATACACATACATACATCACGGAGAAGATAAGTTATAATGTATTTAATGACATTTTGGGTATTATGGGGGAACTTCAATTTGGAAGGATCGAACTATAAAAGAGTTGAGTTAAACGAAAGCTGGCCTTCTGGTCATAGAGTAAAAAAAAAATCCAATAAATAAATTAATGTTAGTGGGCTTTTGGTCCTTAATTTTTTAATCCAAGAAATACTTCAAGGTAAATTTGTCACTATACCAATGACGTACCTGACGAACAAGAAATAACTCAATACTTTTTCTTATTGAAATATTGACAAAGAAAATTTACTTTCGTGAATTGTCGTTTATAATTACTAGTATATTAATAAATAAAGAAATTGCTTTTTTAATGAAAAAAAAAATAAATGCTTGAAAGTCTGACTAACAACTTGGATAGTTTACATTTTCGTTGGATTTGGCTTATTTCTCAAGTACAATACAAGTTTTGTTTTGTTTTAAAAGTAAAATTTAGGACCACAAGGATTGAATGAAAAAAATTACTATTTTTGTAAAAAAACCATAAATATTGGTTTGACATTACAAATTCAAATGTGTATTAAATTCGAATATTAAATTTTGAAGAAAATTCAAATGCGAAATCCCCTTCGATTTTGTTTCAAATGGTATTTAGATTAAAATCTATAATACCTATTATTGGATGCTCAAATGAGATATCGATTTACATATTTGTAAAATAAAAATAAATTTTACTCGTATAGGAACTCAATACTTTGATGTAGAATCCTTTCTTACCAAGAACATAAAATATTTAAGGAAGGTAAAAAAAGCATTCAATGGATGTCACCATCTAATAAAGATTTTTTATTATTCCGGTAATAATATTTAAACAGGAAACGATTTAAAACAAATTTGAACGTTAACAAAACAATCAGATTCAAGTAATAATAATAATAAAATAATAATAATAATAATAATAATAATAATACAAATATTAAAGCTGCTAACATCTCTACTAAAAATCCAAGCTTCTATACAATCAATCATAAAATTAAGGTTATATGAACCCGTATTCACGACCACAATCCTTTATTTTTTTCCCTTTAAAATATCAATTCTCCTACCATTACCATTACCAATAGCAATAATTAATTTTGTTTTCAAGTAGGGTTAAAATTATTATCAACAATCAAAAGGGTAATCCTACCAGAAACATATTAACAAGAAAAGCCCTGGGAATGTATTAGAATTTGTGTTCCAAATCCCTTTTAATACTTGCATTTTCATGATATAATAACATTTGCACCACGCCAAACATCTAAAGTTTGAAACTCTCAAAATTCATAAAAATGGCAAGATAGCAAATAAAACATCTGAAAGCAGAAAAGAAAATGCCATAGAAGGATGGAGAGATATCTGAAAACTATGAAAACTGAAAAGCTACCTGATATCAAATACAACAGCATAAGAATTTTCACAACTACTCTTACAAGAAATCATCAAACATATCCAAGGGGAGAGAGGAGAAGGGAGGTCCCTAGTGCTAATTGCTGATCTGCCTGAACCCTAGTTTAGACTAACACAGCAATGGTAAAAACAAAATGCAGGGAGTCAGTTTGTGATATACATACAAATGAACCAAGCCCCAAGCAGCATAATTGTCAAAAAAGAGTAATTGCCGCACAAAACATTCAAATGCCTAAAAGTACAACAGAAGCTAAGGTTATGCGTCTCAGTTATTGCCCAAGTCAGTGTGTAATGATTTCTCAATTCTTGTGCTGGAAATGAAGAACTAACACAAGATTCTTGAAAACCAAATGTCAACTGATAAACTAGATGATTTGGACCAAGAGAAAAGATTCAATAGTGAAAGGCAAAACAAAAGTCGTACCAGAACTGCAAACTCTGCCTCCTGAAATTAGAGAGGACGATAATTTGATCAACCTATAAGCACTAGTTCAGCCTTCCAATTTGTTTCAGCTGCTGCCTGCAAAAGTTTTTGAAGCCATTAGCATACCTATATTTATCTACCATCTTTAACGATGGTAGTCGTCTTTTTTTCAGTAGGGTTAGAAGCATCAAGGTGAGAGGGAATAAAGTTGTTCAGCAAGTGCCCGATAGAAAGAAGCAAGCAATAAAAAGAGCTGCCATTCGCTTCATTTTCCATGCTCTCAAAAAAAAAAAATGAAAGAGATGAGCATATAGACTGGGAAAGGCATGCACATACAAAAAGCTCTGAACCAAATTCCAGTATAGTGTCTATTTGATAGAATGATAACTTTGAGTTGACCCCATATAGTATCTTGTAGGAATGCCAAACACTTCTTTTGCAGATATGAATAGCCCTTTTTCTGAGCAACTCCAACTTTTTCAAGTTACTTTTGCAAATTGAAAAACTGAGCAAGTGACTAGAACATCAAATCACATCATTTGAAAGGAAAGGACCACAGCACATTATAGGCTAAAGCAAATACATGATGTCAGATGTAGGGACTTTTCAAAAATCATACAGGAGAATACAATGTACCTTCTTTTAATCAAATTTTTTTCTGGCACAGCAGTTTGTGTCCAATTTGGGTATGGTAATATGTAAAGATTATTATGTATATTACACCATAGCACAGCCCAAGCTTCAAAACAACCTTGAACGGTATCATCTAGATTCAATCCCACTGAAAGATGCTGAAAGCTCTAGCAAGGTTTATTCCATACAATACTTACAGCAGAGGCCTTACTACACGCACACACACACACACAAAAAAAAAGATATCACAAAAATTTACACTAATTTATGTAGGGTCTTGGTTTATTTCCATTAATCATGTAGAGATTATAATATTTAACCATAATCAACTTGAATTATGTCACCTTGAGTTGGGAACTATATCAAATGTTAGCAGTTGTAGTGTCCTTTAGAGAATAGTACATACATACCAATCAATCCATGCAATCACAAAAACTTGCCTTATATCTGAATAATAGCTTGTTTGATGTAGAAGTTACCTTGTGTCATAGACTTGGGAATCACACATGCTCGTATGCTTGTAAACATGCTATTTTACATAAAATCATGGTCCCTAGAGAACCTAGCCCGACAGTTGGCACACATAACCATTGTGCTTCTCTGTGCTGCGATGTCAACAGCCTCATTATAAAACTGATTTCCACACCAGGAGCACAAGGTAGTGACCTGATGTCTGCCAGCTATTTTAGGCAACAGCGGCAAAGCATCCTTTCCAAGCCACACAGAGTCAAACTTTAATGCCATCTCTGAACCATATGATGGTACCTTGGAGTTTCCTGAACGAGAACTTGGTTGAGCAGTCATAAAACTATATTCCATATGTTCCAAGTTATCTGATAAACCTGATTCATTGCTGCACTTCCCACTAATGTTGAACATTTCACTTTGACCCTGTCCATTATGACAAAATTGCAGTCAAATTTCATCAAGCAAACTACCACCAATTCATTTTTAAGCATTTATTTACAGCCTCTCAATTATATGATGATACCTTGGAGTTCCCTGAACAAGAACTTGGTTGAGCAGTCAGAAAATTATATTCCATATGTTCTATGCTACCAGATTGCAGCCCTTCAAAACCTGATATACTGCTGCACTTTCCACTAATGTCGAACATTTCAGTTTCACCCTATCCATTACAACAAAATTGCAGTAAAAATTCATTAAGCAAACTAACACTAATTTATTTATTTAAAAGCTTAACTTAGTGGGCAAATATAAATTATTTATTTGCTTTCTACTGAGAAAGATGTCAGCGTTCAGCCATGACCTTCACTTTAAAAACTTAAATTCAAGATCCCACACCTTGAAAAATCTAGCAATTGAACATAACATACAACCCTCGACACAAGATAGCAGTTTCTTGCTTTTTTTGCATTATATCATAGCTTATAAGAGAGAATGAGAGATCATATCTGTACCTTATGTGACATCCAGTCAAATGTGGGGTAATAACCAGATGATGTCAACAATTGAGATGAAGTATCAGCCAAACCACTCAGCAGAACATTTCCTTCATTACTTTTCCATGTGAGCCCAGTCATGGAATCCTCAATAGGTCGTGCATGATTGGAATAACCAATCATTATTTCATTATTCCTTGCATTTTGAAAATCTTGTAACCTAGACCCATCATGAGCTGTCCCTGCATGAACCATGTTCAAATTATTTGCAACATGTGTTTGTTCACTACTGGATAGACCGAAGAAATCCTCAAAAGCACCTTTATTTTGCTTTGGTTCAAGAACAGCACCACTGCTAATACCAGGTACATTATTTTTACCAGAAATTTTTTCCCTATTTCCAGAAAAATGAGGGGAACAACTTTCCTGAACAATGCCTGTCAAAGCAAATGCGCCTACTCTAGCATAAGCATTTCCAACAATGGAGCTTCCCCCTTTGTGTTTGGGCTCCTCTTTCGAAAAGAAAGAAACTTTGTTCATACTAGTTTCATAGTTACTGTTTTGCTGATTACCATATTGTTGATAGAGAATGCTCTCAGACCCTTTATCCTGTTTATACTCCGGTGTGCAAGTATGTGTTTTCTTATATGAAGATAGGCCAAATAGATGATCTTTAGTCTTTTCATGTTTGACACTAGCTAGGATGTTAGGATCCACTCCACTGTTACGGCTGTTCACACCCGGACTTAATCCTCTATAATTTTGGGCTCCATCAAGCTCAGACACCTCCACCGTCCGGCTGAAGGCCTTAAATGCATTATTGTCAGAAGGAAATATTTGCTCCCTGCCATGTGAAGTAAGCAAGACTGTTTCACTTTTCTCTTGTGAGGGTTTTTTCATGGGGAGATGGCTTTGAAAACAAATAGTAGGGTCAATGTTAGCGGATTCATTGACCATAATAGATCCCGGATCATCTAAAGTGCCAGAAACAAGAATCAAACTATTGTTGATGACACATGTTTGATCACCTTTAGACGAACTTAAACCACATCCAGAACCTCTTTCATGTGTGGAATCTATTGTAACAGAAGCCCCTTTCAAATGATCTACAAGATTAACTCTTTGTTTGTTGCCAGAAGGAATAAGTGAACAACCTTCACTGTAATTTCCCTGTACAGTATCAATTCTGACATTAGACAGTTCTGTGCTAGTATCAGCACAACCAGCTTTTGGGTCATCCCTTGTAGCTTTATCCTTCAAATCAACTTCCATCCCTTTCAAAAAGCTAGGAAAATGTCCATCCTCGGTATTTTCATCGCTAAACATATTTCCCTTAGCATTTGGAGCAAGGAAACTGGTGTTCAAAGCCATCTCTCTCTTCTTCTCCTCCATTGAATTAACAGCAAATCCAACATCAATTTTATCTGAAGGTCGGGAAATCCCTTCTTTTTCAGACGTAAACAAGATGTTTTCAGAACCCAAACAAACATTAAGATCAGCAGCTGCAGTAGCATCAGTGATGTCCCGTTTATTATCAGTTACAAAACAGAGTTTACTTTTTGTATCACAGTTTCTGTCAGCTAACACTTTTTCATTCATGTTAACCTTATCCTGTTCATCATGAGACAATAAATTGCCTTCATGATTGTATTTATCAGTAAACGTTTCAACCAGAGCATTTTCATTAGATTCACTGCAGCGAAAACCAGGTCCTATTTCATTACTGCCAGCAGAATTTAATGGCTGAACGGTGCTTTGCTCTCCAACTGAACCTTCAACTTTCTTCATATTGTTCTCCATGTGGATCCCAAGATGGCTACTGTAGCAGTTCCTCTCTTCAAACAGTTGGTGACAAAACTGGCACTCATATTTTCCATTTTTTATTTTTACCTCCTCATTAGCTGGGGTACCATGTCCAGAACTCATTGCTGATCCTTTGTGAGATGATAACAGGTGGCATATAAAATCATCTTGCAAATTAAAAGTCATGGTGCATTTGTGGCATTTTATCGTTTCAGCTCTCTGGACTTCCCTTGGACTCCCTATTTTCAGTAAGGGAGCTCGCTTCTCATTTTCAGAAGATCTACATGTAATTGGCAACTGTAGACAGCATTTAACATTATCATCATCAACTGCAAAATCAAGTGGAGATGAAGTGTAAATGATGAAACACAATAAGAAACTTACATTTCCAGGTGTGGGTTTGACACCTAAATCAATGCCATTGTCAGCATGACTCAACGTTTCCACACTTGAACCTTTAAGACCACCAAAGGAGAGCAAGTATGAAGAAACCTCCTTGCAGGACACAAACTGTTGGCCATTAGGGCTGGAAGGTACAGAATTAGGGAAAAGAGTGTAAGAAGGACACAACCAACAAAGTTAACAAAAAAGGAATTGAAAACTGAAAATCACAAGCAAGAAAGTTCTTGAATCCCACCTCCCTCCAGTCCCTATATCCTGCCCTTTCTTCCCCTTTTTTTAACTTTTTTTTTTTTGGAGGGGATTGAGGGTAGGGGACTGATAAAGAAATGTAGCAATTGAAATAAAATCAATAGAAATGCAACAAGTCATGAGATAACTGCTAAACTATATATATATATATATATATATATATGAAACAGATCCTAAAGACAATGAACATTTCAATATTAATTGAATACAAGTTAGGAGTGCCGGAAACATAATCTACTTTAGCAAAAGCAACAAATAAATAGAATTACTCAAATTTGACTTTTATCTATTTCCTTTTTTTGTTAATAAGAAAAAAAAAAAAAAAAAGATCGTACTCTACCATCTAAACTCTGAAGATTCAAGAGCATTATATTAAAATTTCCACAAAATGCTATATGAAATTAACCCAAAAATTGATAAAAAAAAAATTAACATTTCAGAGCAAAAACACTAGATTATTCTCTACCAAAGAAACAAAAGAACAAAAACTCAACAAAGAAAAAGGCTGGAGAGAACCAACCTTAGATGTAGGCATCCTATGACGCATGCAGAAATTGTGTATTATATTTAGCACAAAGAAAACAGGTACAATGATGGCATTTCTAGAAGAAGGCTTTGGTCTACTCTGATTGGTCTAAAACAGGTGGTAAGAGATTATCCCTGGATTCTTCTCGATGACTTTAATGTCACTCTTTTGCCTCCAGACAGCTCGAACTATAATGGGAATTCAACTATTAGTTCTGATATGAAGGACTTCAGATTGTCCGGATTCTCTTGAAGTTTTTTATTTTCCTTTTAATGGTCCATTATTTTCTTGGACAAATCTTCAAGATTGGAATTTCTTGGCTAAGAAGTTGGATAGGGTTCTGATTAATCATAGCTGGATGTTTTGGTTTCCTCAATCTACTGTTGAATTTCTTGCTCCTAGGTTTCTGATCACTGTTTAGCAGTTGCTTGGTTACAGAAGCAGCAATTTTCCCCACCTAAACCATTCAATTTTTCAATTTTTTAACTCAGCATAAGGATTTCATGACAATAGTTCAAGAATCATGTGTCTTACCAGTGAGAGGCGATCCCATGTATGTTCTGTTTTCGAAGATGAAGAGACTAAAGAAGGAACTTATTGCTCTAAACAAACATTTGTATAGTGATATTTCTCAGAGAGTAAGGGAGACTAGAAGTCGACTTGCAGCAGTGCAGTTAGCTGTTCTAACTAATCCACGCATGACTCTAGTTGAGTCTCTACTCAGTTTGAATAAAGAACTGAAAGAGTTAGAGGAAGCTGAGAAGGATTTCTATAAGCAAAAAGCTAAACTGAAATGGATTTGTGATGGGGATCATAATACCAGTATTTTCCACAGCTATGTGAAAAAAAAAAAAGACAGTCAATTGATGTCCTTTTCGATGAAAATGGGATCAGGCTTGATACTTTTGAAAAGGTCGCAGAGAAGATTACAGGGTTTTAACAGAAGCTGATTGGCACTGAAGACATGAATGTTATTGGAGGTTCAGCTGAATTGTTTAGAGACCTTCTGCAATGTTCTGCAGACAAGGAAGCTAAGTTGATTAAAGGATATGGTAGGAATACCATTTTTGCTACATGTGCACTCAAAATTGATTTGAAGAAGGCTTTAGACTCTTTAAATTGGAAGTTTATTCTTGCTATCCTTGTTGCTATTGATTTGCCTAAACAGTTTGTTAAGTGGATTCAGGCTTGCTTCACTACCTCTAGATTCTCTATAGCCTTATGGTGGTTTGGTTGGTTATTTTAAAGGGGCTTGGGGTATTAGGCAAGGTGACCCATTGTCACTCTACCTTTTTGTTCTTTCTACAAATATTCTATCGAAGTTGTTGGATTTCGAGGCTAAGGAAGGTCTTCTTAGCTATCATCCTAAGTGCCATAGGATTCAATTAACTCATCTGTGTTTTACAGATGATTGGCTAATCTTTTTAAAGGTAAAGTTGATTCTGTAGTGGGTATTTGGAGTATCCTTTCCACTTTTTATCAGCTTTCTGGGCTTCAGCTTAATGCAAGTAAAAGTGAAATCTTTGCAGAAGGAGTGTCTTGTGAGGAGCTCGATTTTATTCAACATTTGACTGGCTTTAAAATTGGGCAGTTGCTGGGGCGATATCTTGGTATCCCTCTAGTTACATGAAAGCTGTCTGAGAAGGATTATTTTCCATTGTTGGAGAGGATCAGATCTAAGATCACAAGTTAGGCTGCAAAACAGTTGAGTTTTGCAAGGAGAATGCAATTGATTCAATCTGTTATTTTTCAGATGCAAAACTTTTGGTGCGAGCATTTCATTCTTCAAAAAGGGATTCTCAATCAAATCAACCAAATGTGTTCTCATTTTTTTTTGGAAAGGCAAAGAGGATTCTACCAAGGGGGCAAGAGTGAGTTGGAAAAGGATTTGTACTTCTAAAGTTGAGGGTGGTTTTGGGATGAAAGATCTTGAAAGTTGAAATAAAGCTTGTATTATCCAACTGATAAGAACTATCTTAGCAGGTCAGAGATCACGTTGGATTGCTTGGATTCAAGAGCATTTGCTTAAACGTTCCTCTTTAAGTCAAGTGCAGCTGAAATACAATACAAGTAGGAGCTGGAGGAAGATAATAAGGCCTAGGGAGGAGACTTTGGTTGTGCTGGGCAGCTCTGAGCTAAATGGGAGGTAGGTTACTATTTCCAGAATTTGGGATATAATCAGACCAAAGAATGAGAAGATTGCATGGCATATGATAGTTTGGTTTCCACTTCATATTCCCAAACATTCATTTATCTCTTAGATGGCTATCCTTGATCATCTCCCAACAAAAGATAGGTTGATCAAGGGGGGAATGAGATGAAATCAGGGCTGAATATGCATTTGCAAAAATGATACAGGAGCAAGTTTTACTTCTATGCAACATTCAGAGGGTTATAATGTCTTGGCAACTTGAATTTAATTGGATGTGTAGCAGACTTAAAGGTAAATCTCTTATTACAGTTATCTTAAAATTGACATGGAATGCTTTTATTTATGCTATTTGGAAAGAAAGGAATCGAAGGCAGTTTAGGCAACAGATATCCAGTGAGGAGGTGATTAATAGAAGTATTAAAGAGGTGATCAGCTTCTGTGCTTAGCTTGAAACATTTTGGAATAAGTGGTATATCTTTTTTGTTTTGTATAGATACAGGGTTAT
Source organism: Gossypium australe (assembly GCA_005393395.2). Lineage (NCBI taxonomy): Eukaryota > Viridiplantae > Streptophyta > Magnoliopsida > Malvales > Malvaceae > Gossypium > Gossypium australe. The sequence goes on from CM016614.1 coordinate 56,816,053, forward strand.
GTTGTTTTGATTGTTTTTACAGCATTCGCTGTTTCTTTGGATGAATATAAAACTTATCCCACCCCCCCCCCAAAAAAAAAAAAGAAAAAAAGGTAAACAGCGTTGATAAAATATGCAGGCTATGATTAACGAGAATATTAAAATAAAAGTAAAAGAAAGTAATGGAAAACCTTATATATCGGCTACAAGCTAACCAACAATGGCCGGCTCTCTTCTTCACAAAGAGCATAAGCTTCCACCCTTTTGGAAGCACATTCCCAAACCCAGCTGCGTCGATAATCCTCTTCTTCTGGCTTTTACTCGCCCATTCACCTTCTAAACCCTTCATAAACTCCAGCAGTTGCACCTCTGTAACAATCCCCTCAGTCCTCCTTCTCAACTCCTCTTCAATTCCCAGAATCGCCTCTACATTCACAAACGCTGCCTTCTCAATTTCGCTCTCAACTTTCTTTTCCCCGCTTGCAATCACTCTACTTTGACTCTCCTCCCTTCGTGGCCGCCCTCTCCTCCTCTTCCCTTCGTTACAACTGCTACTATTACCGGCATCCGCTGTCTCATTTGGCCTATCAAAGGTTTTCATTTCTTTATATTCCTCTATTGCTAAAGGCTCGCTCTCAATCAGCCAATTATCTTTCCCGTCCCTCCTTGGCCTCCCTCGCTTCCTTTTTCTTAAACTACTACTAACAATGTCGACCGGAATATTCTGCAAACCGGAATTCCCGTTTGGATATTCGATTTGAACCGGCACAAGATCCTTGTCATCGTACGGTTCGTCAGCTTCGGGGTTAGCAGGCAGCGAATCATCGATGTTGAAAAGTGATTTAAGCAGAGAGAGGGCGTTAGAGCTTTCTTCGTCAAGAGATTCAGGGTTTAGGTATAGTGAACGAGAAGGGAAGGGCTCGGAAGGAGGAGAGGAATGTTGGTGGTGTAGGTGGCTGCGGGGTGCGGCGAAGCGGAGGCGGAAGAAAGTTTGTTTGCGACTTCCGGCGGATTCGTTGAAAACGGAGCGGTCAATTTTGGGAGTAAAGAGTTCGGTTTCGGCATTGGAAGGGGAAGGAGAAGAGGAGCATAAAGCAAGGGAAAGGAGGTCGGGTTGAGAGAGGAGGCGGAGGTCTACGACGGGGATAGATTCGATGTGGAGGTGATTGCGGTGGTCGACGGTGGCGGATGCCATCGAAAACAGAGGGAAAAAAAGAGAGGAAAAAGCGGAAGTGTTCTCTCGATGCAACTGATTGGGATGGGATTTATTTACAGAGAGAGGGATTTGATTTAATTGCCCAACCAACTGTTGCCACGTCGAAATATAAACGGGACGGATCGGATTTAAACCGGGTTTTTACTTTTTACCCGAAATACTAGCCCAATCGCGGCCCCACCCTGAACTCTCAGTTTGGGCTCATCCAGGGGCTTTAGCTAAGTTGTATTAGAATGTCCAATCCATTTTCAGTTGTATTAAATAGTTCCATAAAATATTCCCAAAGTAAAGTCTTGTATAAACAAAATATATAAAACAAATTAATTAAATTATTGGCACTGATACAAATATTTTAGGCATAATGATTTATTTAGACCTTTAATTTTACAAATAAAGTTATATTAGCTCTCTATTTTTTTTTTACCTTTTTAGCCTTTGAACTTATTTTTTTTTTGTCAAATCACCCTAAAATAGGAGGAAAAATTAATGCTTTTTTAATCTAGATGACACATTAGCATTTAATTAATTTTTTAAAATTTTAAAAATTTGAAAAGTATATAAAAATTATTTTTAAAAATTAAAAACCATTAAAATGATTAAAAATGAATAAAAATAAAAAACTATTTATTAATATTTTTAAATTTTAAAAAATTAATTAAATGCTGACATATCATCCACGTGTATGCCATATCAGCAAAGTTAAAAAAAGTTAACTTTTCCATCCATTTTGGAATGATTAGACAAAAATACAAGTTCAAGAGCTAAAAAAGGCGAAAAATTAAATGGATGGCTAAAATGATTCTCTTTTTAAAAAAAAAAATTGGAGGCCTAAAAAAATCATTATGCCAATACTTTAGCATTATAAAGTGCATGTCCATTAGAACAAAAAGTTTGATATAGTTTATGTCATACTTTAGGACTCTAATGTGCATTAGGAGCAGCATTTTTAATAAAGTAAGTGATATTGTTCCAGAACTTGATATAGTAAAATATGGAAGAGCATTTGAGGAGCATTATTATTAATGAACCTTTAAAGAATTATTTCGATTTTTAGAAAAGGGAAATTTAGAGAATAAATGTGAAGATGTGATATTGGTATAAAAAGGATTAAATTGTAAAATTATAAAAGTCATGGATGATAGAGTAAATTGATCATATTAAGGAAAATAAAAGTCAATAATGATGGAGGAACATAAGGATGCTTTAGATTGAGTATTAATTTGATAAAAGTCACTTCAGGGATTAAATTGGAAAAGTTGAACGAAAATGAGAGTTTAGGGACTAAATCGTAAATTTTTAAATTTTATCAAAAAATGTCCTGAATGAAAAATTATGCACGGAAAACCCATAATTAATGTTAGTAAGTATAAAGTATAGAAATTTTGAAGGATTAAGTGTCTTGAATGGAATAAAGAATAATGATAAGGCAAAAAGGGTAAAATGATAATTTTTCTATGAAAGGATATTTTGTAAAAATTCAACCCAAAGAGCCTAATTAGCCCATTGGCCGAATTTCCTACCATATTTCCACACTTAGACATTTTTTCATGTTAATTAGTTAGTTGATGGGTTGTCATGCTTAAGTGGCATACTTATCACATTCCTTAAATTTAGGAGATTAGTTAGGGTTTAAGAGGTTATAAATAAGGTGTGCCGCCTGTTGGATATGATGCCCTGAGTGTATTATATTCATTTATAAACTTGTAATTTTTTTTAACAAATTGGTTAATAAAATAAATTCATTGATATACTTTGTATAATTGTCCTCATATGGGTTTTGCACGCAAAGCAAAATGGAGGCAAATGTTGCTTAGTGGTTGTCCAATGTTTAACCGATACTAAGCGATATTATGTGGTCGAATCGTAATATGAAAAGACAACTTATATTAGTAGACGAATCTAAGCATGCCCTTAGCCTAATTGAAAATGAGCAAACCGATTGAAGGACTAATATGTTGCCTATCAAATTCCAACTAGGGAGATGTTTTATTTTGGGCATCGGAACGGATGACTCTTAGAATATAGAGACATAGATGTGACTGACTAGACTGATAGCACATTGGACTGGACCTAAGAAAAATAGATCCTGAATCCGTTTATAGGTTTATTCACTTGTGACGTTTATAGTGTGACATACCTAAATCCTGAATGGATGTATGCTTGACTCATATACTTTGATGTAAGTAAAAGTCTGATTTCGAATAGATAAGGAACTGAAAGATGGTGCGTTAGGTGTATGACTTCTGCAGTATGTAGCGTTATTCAGAATAGTGGAATTCATAGCTCAAGACATGGGTAAATGATATCCTCTCATTGGTATTACATGGTTGATGAAAAGTAAACGTGGTCACGGGTCATTCGTCTTTGTGATGAATGAATTTTCATTAAAAAATATGTTGATAACTCTAATATATAGAGTTATCTTTAGTACTTTTAAGCTAATATTTTAGTTGAGTTAAAAGGGGTGATAACTATTTAATAGCTGTAATTCTATTAAGTATGTAATGTGGAAGGGTTTTATTAGAATAATACATATTGGTCAATTTCCATGCTAGAATATGCAATTTTATCTTTAAAGGTAGCTATTGAAGCCCACTCAATGACATAACTATGCCTCAAGCAGCACTCATTGACGGGGAGCTCGCACTGTACAACGCACCCGATGGATATAATATCAATTTATTGTTTGATGTATAGTTATTTATGCTAAAAGTAGAAAACAAGTACGTTAGAAGAGTATTTGTTTTTGGCTGTATGTTTGGCGTATTTTGTGGGATTCGTCATGTGGCGAACTCCAGGTTTGGCGGGCACTTCTATTAAGGTATTTACCAACCCCAGATGTTTGGTCGAACTTGCTAGTTAGCAGCTCGATAAGTTTGTTTTCGTAGTTAGCATATGTATGATGATATGATAAGCGATGTTAGAGTTTAGTTGAGACCTAAATAGAATTGAACTAAGATACTATAGATAATTTGATACTTAATTAATTCTTCTTGAACTTATAGAATGATCGTGGGATCCTCTGACTTGCCACTAAGTTTTGTTCTTGAGTGTCTCTTCTATAAAAGGACATCAAAATAGCATGTTTGCATGTTTTACTTTTGCTTCTTCTTCTTCCTTGCATTTTCATTGAAACTTTAGAAATTCAAAGCTAGCATCTTTAGCAAGAAGCTTCAGTATTTAGCTGACACCGTTGTTAACACCAAATTACTAGTAATTTCCAGTAAACCATTAGGTCATTATCGAAGGAATTTAAGTGTTTAAGGGTAATACATGCATAGGTTTTAGAATTGTTCTTGAGGAAGAAAACTTCCTGATTCTGGGTTGCATGCTATTGATTGGGTTGCATATTATTAATTCATGCATGCATGTCAAATTTCTATAGTTTAATGATTTGATAGATGTGTTTGTCTCTCTTTTAGCTCAAGAAGCTAACGAATGTCCAAGCAACAAGGGTAATTGGACTTTCTGATAAGTTCATTCTTATTCTATGTGTTGTAAATTCTATTGTTGTTTGAACTATTTTAAGTAAGTGTTCTTTCTCAATGAAGTAAGTATGGTTTTTAGTCTTGTGGTATTCAACCAAAATTATCAATGTAGGTATGGTCTGTTATGTTTTAGTGTGTAACACCTTTTTTACTATACAAGCCAGTACCAACAATATGTGATATGTGAGATGTGATGATGATGAAGGGGAATATGCTTGTGATGCCTCCAGTAGAGTAGTTATATGGAAAACCGAACTAACAGATCACAAGAAAACATATGCGATTGCACAAAAATGTTATGAGAAGTTAAGAGGGTATGTGTATATGATTATGACTGAACAATATGATTCTGACTCTGAATTCTAGGTACGAGGCTGACATAAGAATGTGTTGTGTATAAGTTATGGTTATGTTGACGAAGTGTAACCGCCTACGTGTCATGTTAAGTTGGTGTGTCGAGTTTGTCTGCATTCTGTGAATGTCATTTGGTGTATTATGGTTATAGTGTTTGAACCACTCTGAAATATTGGTATCCTTATGATATAAAAACTTTTTTTATCAGTTGTATCATTATACCTTAATTGTGTTTTTTTATGGAACTCACTAAGTTCGTTTGAACTTACTCTATTATCCTTTCCTTCTTAGGCATGCTGACTGAAGGAAGTGATTATGTTGAAGGGACTACGCAAGAGAACTATTGATTGTGAGCCATTTGTTTAATTCTGTATCATGAATAACCTTTATGGGGATGGCATGTTGACTTGTTTTGTAACTAACTTGTATAACAACTTATCATTTTTGTCAAGATAAGATTTTATGAGAATCTTTATAAACCTTAGATGTATGTGTATAATGTAATATATTTTGTTCTTTAAGATTGTCTCATTGACATATACGTCAAATGGTTTTGAATGTTATTTTAACCGGCAATGGTGCATTTGAAATTATTGTATGGGATTAAACCATATTACGTTTGTTATAGTCTATTAACTTATATAAGGCTTCTGCCAAATGTTTATTCTAAAAATGTTTCATTTGGTGTAACATTGATTTGATTGTTTCGTATTGTCATACTGAGGTTTACGCCAAGAACTCGATACTTTTATAAATTCCAAATATTTATTGTTAAATTCGTATGGTTTAAGTTGTGGCACTATCTACTTGGATTGGTTGATCTGGTCAGGTAGGAAGCGTTACAAGTTTTGGTATCAGAGTCAAGGTTGAGTCGATTCTCAAAAAACCAAAGGCTAGGTCACGCTCTGCCATGCATGATTCATATCTGGCTTAGTCCCTGTATTTTAAGTTAATCTAATTTTTATTGTAGTTGTTCAAGAAAATGTCTAAAGGATCAAGAGAAGCAACTAATTAGGAGATTGAAAGCTATGTACCTCATACTCAAGATCAAGCTCCCACAACTAATCTGGGTGCTGCTGGGAATGCTTTTCGAAATGTCTTCTTCACCATGATGACTCATATGATTGATCATTTCATGGAGGCAACTCAAACACCCCAACCTTAACAACCTCAGCAACCACAACCAGAAATTGTATGACCTGCACCTCTAGTACTAGCTACAACCCAATCTAAGGGTGATCTAGTAAGAGAAATAAGAAAAAGAGGCACCAAGGAATTTATGGTAGGCAAAGGTGATGACCCCACAGTGGCTGAACAATGGTTATCACATGTTTGTAGAGTATTGAATGAGTTAAAGTGTACACCGATGGACAACTTCATTTGTGTAGTCTCCTTACTTGAAGGGGAAGCTTGTTAGTAGTGGGAAACACTGACCAGTGTGACCTCTGAAGAACTAATTGACTGGGAATTCTTTCTAGAGAAGTTTCAAGAAAGGTACGTGAATCAAATTTATCTTGAGCAGATGAAGAATTAGTTATTATATCTCAAACAAGGATAGATATCAGTGATGGGATATGAACGTGAGTTTGTTCAACTTAGCCGTTTTGCAAAGGATATGTTTCAAACTGAGAAAGCCTTATGTAATAAGTTTGAATGGGATCTAAAGGATGAAATTTGTGCCTAGGTGGTGGCATCTGAATGCTAGGGTTTGGCAACCATGACGGCTAAGGTTCATGAGATGGAGATGATAGTTCAAGAGAAGAGTAGAGCTTTTGATAGCGAAAGATTGAAGCGTGGATTTTCTGGTCCACCATCCTCATCAAATTTCAAAAGGTCGAAGGATCAAAGTTTTTCGGCATCAAGGAAGGTTTCACAACTTGTGAGTTTTACGCGAGATGGAGGTGGTAGACAAGCTATCTCGATTGCAAGTACGGGAGAATCCAGAGTAATGAGGAATTCTAGTTGCGAATACTGTGGAAAAATCATAGAGGAGAATGTTGGAGACATACTGGAGCATGTCTTGGATGTAAGTCTCTGGACCATCAACTTAGAGACTGTCCCTCCAAGGTTGAGATAAGACCAAAACAATCTACATATAGGCCCCAAAATTTTCAGTAAGAAGCAAGATCAAGTGTGACGACAAAGTTAGAATCAATTCAGGGATCTCCAAAAAAGAGTTTTACGAAGCCCAGCTCTAGAGTGTCCACCAAAGCATATGTGATGAAAACTAAAGAGGATGTTGACTTTCCAGAAGTTTTAATGAGTAATTTTCTTTTCTTGGAAATAATATTCATGCATTAATAGACCCGAGGCTAACCCATTTGTATATTTGCACTAAAGTCATAGAAGGTTTGAGTTTTGAAGTTTATTATTTTGAGACAAATGTATTAGTAACCAACTATCTTGTGCCCATATCTTGTGCCCCTTATAGAATGGCACCATTAGAACTGAAAGAGTTAAAGGCACAACTATAGGACTTGTTGGATAATGAGTTTATTTGACCAAGTGTTTCATATTGGGGTGCACCAATTTTGTTTGTAAAAAAGGATTAGACACTTCGTCTGTGCATTGATTATCACCAACTGAAAAAAGCAACTGTGAAAAATAAGCACCCATTGCCTTGAATCAAAGATTTGTTCGATCAATTAAGAGGAGCTGCAATCTTCTCCAAAATTGATCTATATTCTAGCTACTATTAGGTGAATAAAAGAGGTGACGATGTTTTGAAAACTACATTCCGTTCACGATATGGGCATTATGAATTTTTGGTGATGCCCTTTAGCTAAACTAATGTGCCAACAATATTTATAAATTTGATGAATAGAGTGTTTCAGCCTTAATTAGATAAGTTTGTTACAGTTTTCATCGGTGATATTTTAGTCTACTCCAAAAGTGAGGCCAATAATGAGGAGTACTTAGGGATTGTGTTAAGAACCCTGCGTGAGAACAAGTTGTATGCCAAGTTCAACAAATGTGAATTTTGGCTAAGAGAAGTTAGTTTCTTTTGTCATGTTATTTCTACTGAAGGTATTAAGATAGATCCTGACAAAGTCAAAGTCGTGCTTGATTGGAATTGGCCAAAGAATGTTACTGAGGTACATAGTTTCTTGGGTTTGGTGGGTTATTACAGAAGGTTTGTAAAAGGGTTTGCTATGTTGGCAACACCTCTAACATGTTTGTTAAAGAAGAAAGAGAAGTTTGAATGGATAAATGCGTGTCATATGAGTTTTGATAAGTTGAAAGCTGTTCTAACAAAAGATTCAATCTTAGCCCAACCAGAACATGATGTAAAGTATACAATTTATACATATACATCCCTAAATTTGCTTGGATGTGTGCTTATGCAGAGAGGAAAGGTTGTGGCGTATGCATTTTACGAACTCAAGCCACACGAAAGGAATTATCCAACTCATGATTTAGAGTTGGCAGCAATAGTTTTGGCGCTTAAGATTTAGAGACACTACCTTTATGGGGAGAAGTGTTATGTGTTTTCTGATCATAAGAGTTGAAGTACCTAATGACACAGAAGGATTTGAATTTGCACCAATGACGTTAGATGGAGCTTCTGAAATATTATGATATGGCTACTTAGTACCATCTTGGAAAGACTAATGTGGTAGCTAACGCTCTAAGCAGCAATATTGTGGCAACCGTAGCATCCCTTTGAGCAAATGTTTGTTTGGCTGATGATGGGTTACTTTTGGCAGAAATAACTGTTCAACCTACCTTCATGTCTTAAATTTTAGAAGGGCAATTAAAGGATGTATAGTGTGGTACGTATAAACATCATATGTCATCTAGCGAATAAATGATTTTAGCTTGGGAGAAGATGGCAAACTCTGAATTATGGGAAGATTGTGTGTGCTTACTGAAAATGGTTTAAGGAAAACATTATTGAAGGAAGATTGTCAATGACCCTTCTCGCTTCATCCAAGAAGTGTTAAATTGTATCGTGATTTGAAAGTATGTATTGGTGGCCTGCAATGAGGAAAGAAATAATAGAGTACGTATCTAGTTGTTTGACATGCAGTAGATTAAAGCTGAACATTAGGTTCCCTCAAGCAAGCTGTACCCTTTAGAAATACCTCAGTGGAAGTGGGATAAGATCACAATGAATTTTGTTTCAGGTCTTCTTATTAGCCATTTGAAGAAGAACTTAGTCTGGTTAATTATAGATTAGCTTACCAAGTCAGCCCATTTCTTGCCTGCGCGCACAAATTACTCGTAGGAAAAGTTGGCTGAGCTTTATGTTTTTAAAATTGTACGCTTGCATGGAATTCCAATATCCATAGTTTTATATTGAGCCCAAGATTTATGTCGAGATTTTGGAGACAGTTGCAAGAATCGTTGGGAATGAAGTTATGATTCATTACTGTCTTTCATCCCTAGTCAGATGGGCAGTCTGAAAGAGTAACTCAAGTTTTGGAAGACATGCTTAGAAGCTGTGTTACAGATTTTAGAATGAATTGGGAAAGATATCTTTTTTTAGTAGAGTTTGCATATAATAATAATCATCACGCCAGTCTAGGAATGCAACCCTTTGAAGCGTTGTATAGAAGAAGGTGCAGATCTCCCACTTGTTGGATGGAGCTTAGTGAAAGAAAAATGGTTGGTCCTGATTTAGTTTGATAAACAGAGGAGAGATTTTCTATCATTCAAAATCATCTGAAAGCAACTTAATACCACCGAAAAGTTTATGTTGATATAAAAAGGAAAGAAATCTCATTCGAAGTGGGTGACAAGGTATTTCTGAAGGTTTCTTATTAGAAAACCACATAATCGAATGGTTTATTTTCATTTCCAGGCTTTAAAATAGCTCAAAAATATAAACTCATTCTTCTGATCGTTTTTGAGTAATTCATGTACATTTGCACACGAATCATTTCTCATTTCCATTTCCATTTCCATTTTGAAAAACCACATTCATTTCCAAATGACCCCATTTCTCCATTTTGGAGAAAACCATAATCATTTCTAAATGTTTTCCATTTCTTTATTTTTATTCATGTTGTTCATTTTGATTCAAACACGCAATTTATTTCTAGTTTCAACGAGCTAGCAAAGGGATCGATTGGACAAATGTTATTAGGGCTCAAATGATGTATAATTAAGTTCTAACTTTTAGCCTATTAATTATAAACTCATTTAGTCACGAAGTCGTTCCATTATAGTATCATGACTGAGCTCTCCCTAAAGACATACCATTACGAAAGCATCTATTCAGTGCTCATCCAATCACCTTGTCATAAGTGTGTTACCTTTATAGGATATCCATAATATATTTGGGATAATATCTGCTCTCCCAATATAATCCTATTTTATCTCATGGTAATCATTACATCTTCATTCATTAAAATTCAATTACTATCAAATAGTGATTAAGTCATCCATCAGAAAGACGAACGACCCATGACCATGTTTACTTTTCATCAACCATGTAATTCCAATGGGAGAATATCATTTACTGATGTCTTGGGCTATGAGTTCCACTATTCTAAATGACACTACATACTACAGAAGTCACACACCCAATGCACCAGCTTTCGGTTCTTTATCTTTTCGAACTTAGGCTTTAACTTACATCAAATTGTATGAGTCACACATACATAGTCTACCATCCACTTAGGAGTTACGTATGCCACACTATGAATGTCACAAGTGAATAAATACATAATCGGATTCAAGATCTATTCTACTTGGGTCATCTTCGATGTACTGTCAGTTCAGTCAACCACATCTATGTTTCTATCTTCTAGGAGTCATCCGCTTCAATGCCCAAGAGAAAGCATCTCCCTAATTGGACTTGATAGACAACATATTTGTCTTTCAATTGGTTTACTCATTTCCAATTAGACTAAAGACATGTTTAGGTTCGTCTACTAATACAAGTTGTCTTTCAATATTACGATCCAACCACGTAATACCACTTAATATTAGTTAAACATTAGACAACAAGTGAGCAACATTTTCTTCCATTTTGCTTTGCATGAAAAAATCATTTGAGGAAAATAATACAAAGTATATTAATTTTATGCAATGAATTTGTTTTATTAACCAATCTGTTCGAAAAAATTACAAGTTTACAAACTAACATACTACACTCAGGGCATCAGATCCAACAAGAACTCGAACAACCGCTTGTCTCCACCTTAAAGGAGCCACCCTTCACAAAAACCAATTTATTAGGCTCCATATTTTCCTTAAAAGAGATAGAAGAATGTTTATTAGGGTTAGGGATGCCTTCAATCATGAACCTTAAAATCTCGATCAAACCTTCGAAAGTTGGATTAAAATGCAATATGGTGGCAACAGTGGTTCCAAAAGGCTTTATAATTTCAACAACAGAGCATTTCTCGGCTTGATGAGAATATGATTCGTCATTCAAAATTGTAATTGGGTTAGCTTGTTTGGGACTCTCCTAGGCCTTCACAGACTCGCCATTGTCACACAGTCCCACCATGTATTTGTTGACAGTCGAGCCAATCTAGATACCACCTAAGCTACCCCATCTCACTTGTTTGCAGTTTTATTCTGAAAAGGCCTTTTCCCAAATGGCCCATAACCCTAGTGATGTTTTCCTTTAATTACTTACCTTTATTTATAACCTCCATTTACTTCTTAAAAACTGAAACCAGCTCACCGATCTTTGTATCCAAGGAAACTAACGTATTAAATCGTGATCCCAAAAAAGTCTCTTCCTAATTTTTTTGCCCCTGTTTTTTGGAGTCCTATGATTTCCTCCACGATTTCCCCTCGGCCAACATCCAAGACTCATAACCATCTTCCCTCTCCACCATGCCAGGTTCCGTCGACGGCCTGTCATTCGACAAAACCTCACTACCTTGTTGATTTGATACTATGGGAACCCTTGGACACAACTCCTTCAAGTGTCCATAACGTCCGTAAGAGAAATACACCATTGGTAACGATTCATACTCAATACGTTGAGTGATGCCATGTATCAAAACTTGAGACATGGGGGGTTTGTCGAAATTAACACACACAGCCATACGAGCGAAGTGCCCCCTCATTCCATTATGAATGTTGTAGTTAAGTTTGACCACCTTCCCCACCATATCTCTAATTTCTTCAACTATCTTTTACTTATACATGTATCCCAAAAGACCTGACAAACAAATTCAGGCCATTATGATGCTTGGATAAAGCTGAGATATCCTTAAATCAATGGTCCAAGGCTGCACCGTCAAGTATTGCCCATAGATGACCCATGGTCCTTGAGACAACACCTTCTCGTAAACCTTTTTGTTTTGAAATTTTGCCAAAAAATAACCATTTTCAGTATCTATCAATTGGAAAGGCATAGAGGGTTGCTATAGGTTATATGTTCCACTTTTAAGGGTAACATATCCAATTTTCCTCCCCAACAATTTTAGAACCATCGTAGTATCCATGTCACCCTATCAGAGAACTCGATCGAAGGGATCCCGTTAATAACCAACCTTGTAACACCCCAAACCCGGCCCAAACGCTACGACCAGATCTGGTATGCTACGGGGTTTACGTTAAAAACTTCACTTGGATGTTTTTTTTGGAAATTCAGTTTCTTTATTTAGGTGTTCGTTAAATAAGTGATATTGGAAGAAAACCTTTGCTCTTTCTTTGAACGTGTTTGGAAATCCCATTTATTACTTCTTGTAGATAAGTCTTTGAACATAAATTTCTTTTTTTAAAAAAAGAAAACAATAACCATTATAGAATGATAACCTAAGCTATGGGGCCTTATTACCTAAACATTCCCAAAATTAAAACTTAAAGAAAAATCAAAAAAAATAATTTATGGAAATAATAGAAACTTGATGGCCCCTCGAGTCCGCCTTGGCTCCCATGTCCACGATCTACTGCTCATCTGAAAAGTCAGGAAAATAAAAGGGTGAGTCACCAAGACTCAGTGTGCAAATCCCGAAAACACATAAAAGGCTTGGGCCCACAAACACATTATGGGCCTTAGCCCATGCACAATGGCAACAAAATATTTACATGCAACATGGCCCAACCCAACCTAAAAATCCATCCTCTACACACCAGTCCGTACCAACCAACACACCTCGGGGATTTCTACAATCAACCCACCAACCGCTACACACCATATTGACATCCATGCTGCCTATTCCTAACAGTCAGGAATAAATTTAACGTGGCTTAGCCACCGATCACTATTGTGACCTAACTTTATAATTCGTGGTTTATCCACCGATCACCAAGTGACCTATTAACATGCTCTTCCCCTTCATTATATCAACCCCATCCCATGCATACATACATGCAGAATCAAAACAAGATACTACCTAAAAGTTCACAGTCTATCACATACATCGATACACATAGAGAAGTTTCTATGATTACGTACTTGGCATCTCTTGCCTACCCTTTTTGGGTAATCCGACTGTCTATACAGCCTTTTTCTGGCTTTTAGCCCATAACATATATTTCGTACAGATTACTATACAGCCTTTTTTCGACTTTTAGCCCATAACATATATTTAGTACAGATTAATTAGTGTGTTAGAGATCTACACACTTGATTACCGACAAGACGAGACCTTCTATGTCGACACTATCAGAAGCCGATACGATTGCTAACTGCCTAAGATTTTGTTCTGAAGCCGGTCCACAACCCGGTGGCCAATCCCGTACTGCTGACACTGCTCGTTTCTTAAACTTAGGGATTGGTTTTACAGATCCAATCCCCTCCTTCACCTGATCGATATTTGATTCCATTAAAAGACCTTATCATAACATATGGTTAAGATCACAATTACGATAGCGAATCTAAAGAGAATCTAAAGAGAATCTAAAGAGAACCCCTTACCTTGAAATCCCGAAAAGAGAGATATGAGGTTCAGAGACTAACGGTTCTGGGTTTTAGATCTAAGCAATCTACTTCAGTTCCCGAATGTCGCCCAACACGTAAACACAAGAAACCAACAATCCATTAGCCTTTCGGCTTTGTCTTCTAAAAACCGAAAGAGAAAAAGAATAGATCAGAAGAAATCGACACCTACCTTTACAGAGAATTCGGCAACTCCTAGAAGATTTCGGCTTTTGAGAAGATCAAAAAGAGAAGATGATAGGAAGAAATCTATGTAGATTCGGCTTTTTGTGAAGAGATCGGCAAAAGAGAAGAAGCAAAGAACAATGAGTATTTGGCTTGTAGAAAAAGAATGAAGAAGAGAATTAAGTTCAAGAGTTTCGACTTTTGCATAAAAGTGAAGATGAGAGAATGAGATTTAGGGATTTCAGCTTTGGTAGAGAATGAGAGAAAAGAATGGGAGAATAAAACCCTAAATGTCGAAAATAAAAGGATATTCCCCTTACTTAACCTAAATTTCGGCACCTACTACCTAAATCTCGAAAATGCCCTTTTTAAAACTAAAACTAAGCTACTAATCAAGGGAAATTTCGGCACCCCTTAGCCATACTAAAACCGATTTCTCCTCCCTCCAAGAGATGGAAATTCGGCCACCACCTTGACCAATGGATAATTCCTAAACTTTCTCCCTTATCATTATCTGATCTCTCATCCACAAGTGCCCTAGATAACACCACCTCTTCCTTCCTTTATTTGCCACATTATCAGCCATATTATCCATATTATCCAAACAACTAAATCCTCCTATTTTCAAGCCTCATTGCCGTCCCATTTTACCCACTTAAATGCCGAAAATTAACTAAATTTTAATTAAAAGAATTAGGCTTCATACAACTTGAATTTGGGCCTCCTAGTTGACGCCACTTCCCTGCTCTTTTAGTGGCGCCACTTTGCCACTGGGCCACAAGCCCATTTTATATTTTAAAACACAGATAATCATCTTTTAAGCCTTATCTTATCAGGCTTTCCACTAGAGTGTCCAAACAGAAAGTTCTAACTAAGACCTCGGCCCAACCTTGAGCCCAATTTGAACCCCTTAAACACTCTAATCAACACATTATACGTAACACACAACAAATGCATAGCCCCACAATTTCAGGATGTTACAAACCTTGTGACATCTCCTTCTAAAAGTTCAAAATCATCATTATCCTTAAGCCCGTTCGGGTTAATCGACTTCCTAGATCCGACAATACCTTTCCCCATTAACCTATCTTTCCACGATAGCATTACTTTAGTCAGCGCGTCGACGGCTATATCCATTTTCATTACTACCTTATTATATTTGAACAGGACTTTCTTGGTCCCTCGATTTTCATTAGGATATGGCTCTACTCCATTACCATCAAAAGAAAAATTTGCCATATTGACTAGTCTTTTACATGTTTTAAGAATGTTTATTTCACACAGTATAAACTTATAGAAATTTTTTAAAAAATAATATCATAATATTATATCATCTCATTATCAATTAATCTTCGATCACTCCCCAATGTCGTTGTTCAAATATGATTTGATATTGCCCCTTCGAAAAACCATGACTTTAATTATTCATTCTTTTTTATATAATTTTAACTTATTAGTACTAAAATCTCAATTTTTTACTAGTAATTTTTCTTAAATGCTACTTGATTTAATATGCCTAATTGCCAAATGTTATTTATAAAGCTAAACTTAATTTTTAATCCGTATATAACTCTAATATTAATTAAGTGATAATTAAGATGTTTAAAGTTCTATTCAAATAATAATTTTATTTTGCATCAATAAGCACAATTTTCTTTTAAAAATAAAAGTAAAACTTTTTTAAATTAAATTAAATTATTTTAAAATTAAATTAATAATACGATGAAAAAATAAAAGATATTTCAAAACTTGTGCATATATATTATAGGTATAGATTCTAAATTTATTGATTATTATTATAGATAATCACCAATATTCCTTCTATTTCTTTTTATAAATTTAACAACTTTTTTTTTTTCGCTCAAATAAGAAACATAGACTTAAACCACACTAGAATGGTTTCCCGCATTCGTTGGGTCTAAGATTTTTTAATTAAATATTCTTTTAAATTTCAATATATTAATAAAATTATACATTAAATATATTATGATTTAAAGAAAATCCTAATTTTTTTCTTTTATATCCCACAAAGTCAAACAGAAAACCTATTTGGGTTGTTTTTAATTATAGGCATAGATTTGCATTTTTAAAAAAAATTTATTGATTTAATTTTAACCAGTAACTATACAAAACAATTTATATATTGTTAAAGAATCCTTTTTTTCTCTTCCACCCTGGTGGGGGTCTCAATTTTAGTATTATATAAAAAAAAATTATAGGACATAAATTTTCTTAACATATTTAAATTTGACTTTATGGTTTATTTAATTTTATCCATTTAGTTCTTGTACTGGGTTGATATTATATCAACTCGGTGCCAAGTTTAATAATAGTATAGACGGCACAAAGTGAATTGTGGTTCAATTGCATAAAACTAGAAGCATTACACCGTGTTTCTTGCATGCATGTTGTTTTACTACTTTAATATCTTTCTTATTTTGAGTCAGCCTATTTTTCAAGTTCCATCCTTGAATACAACATCTAATTTCTAACCCTTTCTTCTTTTCTATTAAATGTATGTTATTTGATCTTTTTAAAGATGCAAAGCATTAGGGAATCTGTGTGTGGCACCATAATGAAGCTTTAAAGACTAGGTCTTTGATTAATAGGTTAGTTTCTCATTCTATCTTTGACTAAGTTTGTTTGTGTTGAAAATTCGAGTTTCGTTTTGTAGGTATTGGATTTATTTGTTTGTAGAATGCATTTCATTTCCAGAGCATATTCGAACATTTACAAAAAGCTCAGGGGGATCTTTTTTAACTGATTTGTGTCTCATTTTGTGGATGCACAGGAGAGGCTGAGATTGAAGGAGGCCATCCAGCTCTGGCCAACAATCCGGTGAGACCTTCCATTTTTGCTGTTAATTCACCTACGCCTACAAATTGCACTCTCTCATTGATTTGGTGCCATCCTGTTGATTATGGCTAACCTTTGCAACACATATTTTACTCTTAGAAAAGCATAGGAATTAGTTAAAGATGTAAGCATCACAACAGGAAAGAGGATAAAACCTCAAAAACAAGCAGTGCATCTTCTATTCAGGCTTTCCTTGAGAATTGAAATAATTCATCTTAGTGAAAATGGAAAGGTTCAGTTGTTGCTATCTATTGACCTTAAAGAACAACAACAAGAAGAATGACAAGGTGAGAAGGTCTTCAGTTTATATATTACTTGTATTTTGTGTATGTATATCAAAATTCATCATCTTCCATTGGTTTATTTGTAGGGGGTGATGTATCTCTAGCAACTTTTAAACAAAAGAAAGGGGCAAGAAGCCTTCAAATAAAGTTTGAAAAATCAGCGCAACCTTTCGAGAGCGATGAATTGAAATCGACAATTAGGTTTGTCCCTTGCAATGGCAAAGTAATCAGTCCTGAGAGTCCTTTTGGATTTCAAGTATTAGAGATAGCATATGAAGGGGAAGATGAGCATGAAGAGAATGGTTATGATTTAGGTTTCGAAGCCAATGTGATGAGTCTAGTAGAAGAATTTGACTTTAGAACCAAAAGGGTGGCTTCCTTGAATTCATTTGAAATTGAGGCCAAGGAAGTGTTCATCATCCAAGAAGAAAGAGATGTTGATGTGATTGGAAGTGGACATATAAGTGATCCGAGGATGGGGAGGGTTGAGTTCTAGGCTTTGCCAAACCTTAAGCGCTCTTGCTCTAATTTGGAGGTGAGGAAAATGCAAACAAAGGCAGCAGACGAGTTGCCTCCTAAGTCTCAGTCCTTCGAAGATTTGCAGGAGTTATGTGCAAAAGCAAGGGATGATTTAAATGCTGATAGCCTTATTTCTGTAATGACTCGTTGCAGTGCTGACAAAGTGATATTGAAAAAATGTTCTTCTAGTCAAGTTTTACCTTCCAAAAGTAGAAGGTTATGGTGGAAATTGTTCCTCTGGAGCCACCGCAACTTGCACAAGTTTTGGCCAGGAAAACCAAAGTCCCTTCCTCTTACTACTCCCTTTAACCAGCAAGGTGGTTACTCTTCAGATACTGTGGAGCCACATCGAGTACTCAAAGTGAGCAAGATGGAATCACCTAGTTCATTTCGAAACTATGATGACAAGCAGAGATAGAAAGGCTTCCCCAATGGAGTTACTAGTTTATGGCCCCAGAACCAATGGGTAGCATTCCCTTCACCATCACCATCTTTTGCAAGGGTAGATGAGTGGGTGAGAGATCTTGAAGTGGAAACTACACAGCCTGGTGATGATATGAATGGTGAAGAGCGTATAACTTTTCCACCTTCTCCAAGCACTGGTAAATCACCAGCAAGGAACACACCCGACTTGACTCACCGTTTCGATCTGAACCTATCTGAGGAGATTTTACATGCCAATAATGTCATTCAAACTCTCAATTCTTCTGTAACACCCCTTACCCTGTTCAAAGCCAGAACCGGGTACGAGGCATTACCAGACTTAACGCTCTTTAACATACAACTTTGGGCTATCAAATTTCATTTCCAATATAATATCTTTCATTCACATTCATAACATTCTTATTATGGGCCTACGAGGCCTTACACATGCAAATGGAGGGCCTTAGAATCGAACCAGGATCTTTTGTATACTTAGAAAATTTTTTCCTTAATAGGGCTACACGCCCGTGTGGGCAGGCCATATGGTCACACATGCCCATGTCCCTAGCCCGTGTGGAATTTATTTTCAATTTGAACATACAGGGTGTTCACACGGCCTAGACACGCCCATGTCCTCACCGTGTGTGAAAACCTGGGTATTCTGTTTGTGACGTTAGCAACCAAATAAGGGGCACACGGCTTAGGCACACGCTCGTGTGCCTAGCTCGTAGTCGAGACTGACTTGCAAAACTAACATGCAGGGGACACACGACCTGGTCACACACCCATGGGACTGACCGTGCGTCACACACGGCCTAGACACACGCCCGTGTGCCTACCCGTGTGGACAGGAACAAGGCCATTTTCCAAGCTCTTTTCATGACCCTAACTCATTCAACATCAATCACATTCAACCGTTTACGAAGCAACTCAATCATGTATAATACACATCCATGAATAACCTCATCTTTTCATATATATATAATGATAATGAGCCATTAAATATGGCCATTTACAAAAGTGTTCATCTTTAAAAGAGCCAACACACTTGGCCAAAACAACAAAACATTTCACCTAGTCTACCCCTATATATGTCATACTCAAAATGCTAAGTCTAGATATACCGAGATGAACTGGTAGTGTAGGTGATCTTCCAATTAACTTCGTATATCGAACCGACTCTTTGACACTATAAACAAGGGAAAAGAAAGGGAGTAAGCTTTAAGCTTAATAAGTTTACATGTAAATAATAAGCATCACAACATATATATATATATATATATTAATTAATGCTTTTCATAACAAGTAAGAACAATCCACCTTTCATAATCATGCTTACTCATTTCATCTCTTACCACATTTCAAACATATAACAAATGTAATGCTCTCATTTATTTGCATACATTCCCTGCACTCATCACCACAATATCATATGAAACATATACTTGAGTGATTTCTCAATGAATCATTCAGAATAATACCAAACACTCGGTGGTTTAGCACACACCCACCAACAAGAATATTTACGGTGGTATCGCACTTAGCCTACCAAATGATAATATAAACGATGGTATCACACACAGCCCATCGTAAATAAGTAATAAGGTGGTATCACACACAGCCCACCAACAAGAATAATTACGGTGGTGTTGCATATAGTCCACCAATGATTATTACGAATAATATTCCACACTTACCTAACCATTTTAAGGTTCATATGAGAATTACTCATTTTCTGTCGAATTCAATCCATCTCAATCATGAATGATCTCATTCATACAATACACCAATAAATAAAAACGTAAGTATTCAAGATGTACCGTTTACACATAAACTTACCTCGGTGCAAAATGTGTTAATTTGCGGTTTAATCCGAAACCTTGCCTTTCCCCAATCAAGGTTGATTCCGTGCCCTTCTTGATCTATAATAATAAAATTTACTCATTAATCACTTTATAATTCATGATACATCAAAATTTCTACTTAGGGAAAAATGACCATTTTGCCCTTATACTTTGGTAAAATTACTATTTTGCCCCTAGGCTTTTAAATCGTTTTTCATCACATTTTCTCATTAAACAAGCCTAGTTGAACATTTATTTCTCTTACAACAACTCACAAAACCAATTATTTCATGTATTTATTACACAAATTCAACCTTTACTAATAGGTCCCATTTATGTGTTTTCATGGTAACACCTTTCACAAAAGTTGTCCCTCATCTCACTAACATTCATTTTCTTCCATAAAAACTCAGCAAACAACATAAACTCTCTCTCATGGAAAGTCCCTAAACTTTCAACCATTTTGCAAAATAGTCCCCTCATTAGCTAGCTTAAGCTTTGGGGGGTTCCAAAAGTACAAAAATTATCAAATAAAACCACCAAAATCACTTACTTGTAAGAGGATAAGTTGCTGAAATTTCAAAGCTTTCAAAACCCTTCTTTGAATGTAAAAATCGGTGGAAGGAGAAGAGAAGGGAAAAAGATGATAACCTTCCTTTATTTTATCATATTTTTTTTCATTTAGTCACCAACTATCACCAAATTTTTGACCAAATTAAATGCCTTTGTCTCCCTAGTCTCTATGGCTGGCCAACACTTTCTTATTGGCCTAATTTCACTTTAAGTACCTCCAATTTAATGTTCCATAGCCATTAGACACCCCTAGCTTGTAAAATAGGACTTTCGCACTTTATGCGATTTAGTCATTTTTCACAATTAAGCATGCAATCACTAAAATTAATGCACCAAAATTCTCATGCATCCTTATAATCATGCTATAACACATAAAATAATATCAAAATAAAATTCTTCAACCTCAGATTAGTGGTTCCAAAGCCACTGTTCCCACTAGCCCCAAAATCGGGCTATTACAACTTCCTCAGCTATTGCTCACATTTCGGGGATAAATTTGAAAGCCATTCCCATAATCTCAGGTTTCTCCAGCCTACAGTTTGTCAACTTGTAAACAACTTTATAGTTATGTTGTCACTCACCGTTTTAGATTTGTCATTAGTTTGAACTCAAATACATGACCACGATGATTCTTGCCTTCTTGCAGTCCAAATTACTCCAGGATCACTGCCAAAGGGCCTTCACACACTCAACTTGTCAAGAAATAATATCAATAACTTCTTAGGACTTAGAGAATTAACTCGGTTGCGAGTAGTTGATCTCAGCTATAACCACATTACTAAAATTGTACATGGTAAACAACGTACCAACCTGTTTGCCAAAATATTTCCTGGATTTTCCTTAAATAAATAGCTAGTAATACTGAAAGTGCATGCATTTTGGTTTCTATAATGCTAGGGTTCTCAATCTGCACAATGATCAAAGAACCGTATCTTGCTGGAAACAAGATAAGTGATGTGGAGGGGCTTTATCGGCTCTTGAAGTTGGCAGTCTTAGACCTTTGCTTCAATAAGATATCAACAACCAAGGCGCTGGGCCAGCTTGTTGCCAACTATAACTCATTGAAAGCATTGAATCTATTGGGAAATCTGGTACTTGGCAACAACAGTGAGGAATAGCTACGCAAGGCAGTTTGTAGCTTACTTCCTAATCTTAGATACTTGAGCAAGCAACTTATCAAACCACAAAGGGCTAGGGAAGTGCTCACTGATAGCGTTGCCAAAGCTGCCCTAGGGAGTAGTAGTTGGAGTTCTAGAAGAAAAGCAACAAAAAGGGCAAGCCAAGGTGGATCAACATTATTTGTTGTGCATAGGAACATAGTGGCCATTGGGAAGAAGTACAAGGATAAAGTAAAGAACCTAAGTCGTCATCACTGACCTGTGAAGTCAATATCCTTATTCCATAACATATTTTACAAGCAAATTACCTAGAGAACTCAAGATTTTTCTATTTCATTTATTCTATAATGTGACCACTAAATATTGCTTTCTATGGAACGTCATCTCTGCAATGTGACCCCTTTAAGTTGTTCTTGAGGTAGCTTGTTTTGATATTGTGTCGCGCAGTTATGATGTTTATAACAATGAACCTATTTACCTTGATATACATGTGTTCTGTACGAGGTGGATTAAATCATTCTTAGCTTTCAACCACTCGATCTTTTCTACTATTCTTCAACTCAGTTTGTTAGAGTGTGGACTCTATATGCAAATCAATGAAAACTTTAGGCTAGAAACTGAAAGACGAATTCCGTCAAAAGATAGAATTTATCTGAATAATAACTTTCCTATATTTTGATAGAATATCAACGTAGGTGAGGTGTGTCTTTGACCTAGCCCTTGGTCTCTACATATAGAGAAAATAACAAGAGTTTTAGTAGAACATGAAGAATTTGAATAATAATATTTTAAAATTAAAATAACTCCCATAGGGAGTGTGTATGGTAGAAGCGGTAGCAACCCCTTCCAAGACTAAGGTTTGTTGCCCTTACTTGTTAAACCGGGCCTAATTTGAGCCTCATCATTGATCGAGTCAATTATATGAGCTAACTGATCGAGCCTCGGCATGGATGCACGGGGCTTAGAAATATGCAATTATATATAGAATGATGTGCAGTGTCTGCAAGTGTATAGGTCAGATTGTAATATAGTTAATTTTACAACGAAACACTTCGGAAGTATTTTGAGGATCGTACCCAAAGGAAGTCTGTTTGTACTAAATTATCAGTAAACCCTAACACACTAAACTAAGTCTAAATAGCTACTGATCTACTCATTATATTACGACGAACACTAAAATTAGAAGTTTGCAAGAATAAAGATTAAATTGCATAAATAATAAAAATCCAAATTAATAATCAAATTAAACAATCAGGAGGATGATTAACCTCCATGGTTGTGATTAACCTAGATTTAGGAATCTTTACTAATTAATTAAGAATTAACCTAGTTAATATTTTTAAGTCCATAACTAAATTAATTAATCAACTTAGTCCACTTATCTTTCGACCTGATGGAACTAAATCAGACTAAGTTGAACTGGTTCTAAGTAGAATACCTTTTCGGTCTTATCTACCTAAATTAGTTCCTAGAGTTGTCAATTTTAGGGTTTAATCATATTCAACCTAATCCAATTAATTGGTTTATGAACCCTAAATCCAAGCTAACCATGCCCACTTCGGTCAATTAACCTTCCTAGTGTAATGCCCATAACCCATCTCTGTCGCCAGATTGGGGTTACGAAACATTACGGTACAATTCAGAACATTCAATTTCAAAATAGAGACAATTATGAAATTTAAATGTTATCATTTAATAACTCAATTTACATATAACAAAAATACACTTACATGCATTAAATTTAGCCTACGGGGCCCTAAAAACAGTTTGGAAACATTAAGGGATCAATTTGAAACAACATAGAAAATTTTGGAAACAAGGGTCACACGGCTGTGTGGCCAAGCCGTGTGACATAGCCTAGACCGTGTGGACATTTGAAGTCTGGACACATGGCTGTGTCCCAGCCCGTGTGGGTATTCAAAATAGGGCACACGACCGTGTCGCAGGTCGTGTGCCAAACCATATGTGCATTCGATGTTGGGTCACACGGTCGTGTCGTAGTCCATGTGCCAGATCGTGTTACATACTGACTTGAGACACATGACCGTGTGAAACCTGCACTTGAAACTATAATGACACACGACCGTGTAGGGTGGCCGTGTGGCAGCCTGTGTCCCAAGTCGTGTGCAGTATAAGTTGCCTCTAAAACAAGCCATTTCAAATCCAATTCTTACACACCAAGACACACGATTTCCAAAAACATTCATATGACCAAAACACACTTAAAACATACCAATTCCATCAACCTATAAGACTAACCACTGTACCAACAAAAGATACTACAATCTCAAATTAAACATGAGTCGCATTAAACATTACAAGTTCCTTCAATAAAATTTGATCAAACATACCAACAACCATTTCAAAACATACCATTCAACCATGACTTATCTAATATAAGATAGAACATGTGCAAGTGCAACTTCACCTATTTACATCATCATTTACAATACAACACCAACTAAGAACTTGAGCATAATAAGCTTATCATGTAACATCCCAAACCCGACCTAGACGTTATAGTCGATTCTCGAAAGTCACATTAAAAAAATGTTGAAAACATTTACTTGTTGAAAATAGCTAGGTTTCAGTTGTTTTTACAAAAAAAAAAAACTTTAAAATTTATAAATTGAGTAATTTTATATTTGAAATACACTTATGGAAACTCAAGTACTTGAAAAGTATCATTATTATATCGAAATCTCATCTTAAATTATTAAACTAAGAATTTGCAATATTTTTAATTATTTCTTAAAAATGATTTTGGTAAAAATCTTTCGCAGTGGACTTTTGAAAATACTTAGAAAAGTAACAAAGTTTATTTAAAATCAAGTAAAAATCATAAATAATTTAGATAAACTAAATAATCCCAAAATACTTGTAAATCCATCAAGCATGCATGCATGACAATTTAGTGTTATAAAGTAAAGAAACAACCCAATAAAAATTCCAAAATTACATCCCAAAAAGTTTATAATCCATTTTTTAGAAATTCATCCTAGAAGCTCCTCCGAATGCCGAATTTAAGCCTTAAGTCCATGAACCACCTGAAAGATTATGAAACTAAAGGGGTGAGCTTTTAAATCCAAGTATGAGTCTTCTAACAAGTTTATATAACAATAAGCTAAATAACAACAAGTAAACATTTATCATACAACATAGTCAATTTTATGCACGTGATCATGGTAGTGAAATTTTTGTAAAAAAATTATGCAAAATTTTTATAAAACATCCTACCCATCAACGTTACACTCCAAAAAGAGTTCCCCAGAACTCATCCATCCAAACACTACATATGTAGTCGAAGCCATCGATATTTGCAACACCTCATACCCGGCCTAGATGCCAAGCTGAATATCGAGATGCCTCACCACCGTCTCACTACTTGTTAATCTAAAACGACATATTATATCTCATACATATTTCTTTTTTTTTTTGATTAAAAATAACATAGAATTATCATGAATTATAAACCATACATTCACTTTTGTTGATAAACCATGCCAATAATTCATAAAATATAATAACATAGGTATTAATCATGCATAGGACCACTTATCAAATTTTCCCAAAAATGTTACGTAGGTATCGATATCATCTATATGGTATCGATATTTCCTTTAAGTGGTATTAATACCACCTAGAAATTTGATATCAAACTAGCATTCTGTTTCTCGCCAAATTTCAAAACATCAGAAATATTGGTACCTTTCGTAAGTTATCGATAATTACACCCCAAGTATCGATACTCGGGCCAAGGTATCGATACCAAATTAGCATTTTGACTCCCTGCACTTTCAAAAATATAGAGGTTTAGTTTTAAAAGCCTTAATATCGATACCTCTGCTCCAGGTTACAAAAATTTAGCGTCTAAGAGCATTTAAATCATTCAAGCTTTATTCTCTAAACATCATGCTTCATTCACTTAGTCACATAAGCACCAAAGTGTCTAAACAAAAAACCAAACACTATGTCCAAGTTCACATGCTTCTGAACATACACAATATGCAAATAATCCCAAATGTGTCTTAACAAAACCTATATAAATGTCCACCACATTGCCTTTTATTCCCTAGAACTAAAATAATCAAAACACCTACTACAAAGAATAAAGAATGGATTGGATCAATCCCTCGATGGCCACACTGCTCGCACTAGGAACACAACTACTTTGTAAAGGATAAAATGGAGTGGGTGAGCTTAACAAGCTCAGTGAATGCCTAGAACAACCACTATGCAAAAAAGTTGTCAAGAATCAACCAAACAACACACAACATATTCCCGGACGTCATTAACTAAGTGCCATAATTCACATATTTAGTATTTATACGCATGTCTAGGCATATATATATTTTGACACATATCAATCACATATAAGCACATATAATTACATTTAGTCACAGCGTATGATAATTTGGCTATTGAGATTATGAAACGTAAAGTGGACTCTATCACCACTCATCGGATACATGGATCTCCATCACACCACACATAGACTCGTAGAGTCAATCATATCCCATAAGGAAAGCATATAGCTAATGCTCTCCAACACACCACACATGCATATCTGTAACACTGCTTACCGTATTTGACACTTGAACCGTGTACGAGGCATTACCATACTTAACTAACTCAATCGTACAACATCGATCCATAAAATTTTGTTTCAAATTAAAACTTTTCATTTGAGACCACAATGTCCTTATTATAGGTCTACGAGACCTTTAACTTACACCCGAAATGATTCGGGGCCAAACTGGATGTAACATCCCGATTTAGGGGCTAGTCAGAACAGTGATCTCGGGATCACTAATCCGAGGTTAGAGAAAATTATTTCCATGATATTTTATGAGTTATAGTGTGATGGTATAAGTTTATGAAAATTTTGGTGCTTTAATTTTATCGATTTCTTGCTTAATCGCGAAAAAGGACTAAATCGCATAAAGTGCGAAAGTTCCATTTTATTAGATAAAGGTGCCAAATTGCCATAGAATATTAATAGGATGTCTTTAAAAGGCAATTAGACCCTTTGTAAATGGTTGGCCGGCCATAGTAGATCATAGGGAACAAGAATTGACAAATTGGTCAAGGTTGGTAATAGTTGTTGACTAATTGATAAATAGAATAAAATAAAGAGAAGATGATATCCATCTTTTCTCTTCATCTTTCTCCACCGAAAATAGCAAGAAAATAGGGGTTTTTGAAAGCTCAAAATTTCAGCAAGCTCTTCTCCATTCTAGTAAGTGATTTTAATGATTTTTCTTGAAGATTGTTGTACTTTTAGAACTGCTAGAGCTTAAGCTTTCAAATTAGAGGACTAATTTGTAATATGGTGAAAAGTTTAGAGTTTTTCCATGAGAGCTTTCATTGTTATTTACTGCATTTTTATGGAAGAAATTGAGTCATAGTTGTTAGATGAGCAACTTTTGTGAAAGGTGTTGTCATGAAAACACCTAAAAGGACCTTGTTGGAAAGGTTATAAAAATGGTTGTAAATGTGTGAAATGTTGGGTTTTGATGATAGCCATAAGAGAAATAAATGTTCACCTAGGCTTGTTGAAAATAGAAATTTGATTAGAATAAATTTCCGAGCTTAGGGGTAAAATGATCATTTTGCCAAATTTTAAGGGCAAAATAGTAATTTTTGCCAAAGCATGATTATTAAAATGCTTTTATTAATGTGATGATTGAAACGAACTAATTTTCTATTATAGAGCAAGAAGAACCAAGAATCCACCTCGATCAAGGAAAGAATAAAGTCTCAGACTAGATCGACGATCTAGCTTATTTTGAAATCGAGGTAAGTTTGTATGTGATGAATTTAATATTTATGTTAGCATGTTTGAGAATGCTTGGTATTATATTGATACATGATGTTCTACTAAGTTGAGATGTTGAAGTCCTAGTGGACTATAATGAATATGAAAATGCTATCATCGAGACATAAAATGGATAAGGTCCCGTATAAGACCATGTCTGGGACATGGCCTCGGCACCGAATTGAGAACCCGTATAAGACCATATCCGAGATATGGCTTCGGTATTGAATATAAGAATCGTATAAGACCATATCTGGGATATGACATTGATACTTGATGTGAGATTCCGTATAAGATCATATCCGGGATATGGCTTCGGTATTGAATATGAGAATCGTATAAGACCATATCTGGGATATGACATTGATACTTGATGTGAGATTCCGTATAAGACCATATCCGGGATATGGCATCGGCACTCAGAGGTGACCCCATGTAAGACCACATGTGGGATGTGGCATTGGCTTTGTACTTATATTAATGACGATGAAAATGCGTCTTGAGTATCCTTAGCGATTAATGGGATAAATAAATGAGTTTGGATATGGAAATGAGATTAGTACTAAAGACATGTGAATGAGTGAATACAGGTACTCGTGAATGATTCACGAAGAAATAATTACGACATGTGGCATGGTATGTGCTAAATAAGGGCAAGTATGAGTAAGTATGGCAAGTATGAGTAAGTACGGTTAATTATTGTCATGGATGGATTTTATCATGAGCTTATTGTTGCTATTTATTTCCATGCAAACTTACTAAGCTTTATGCTTACCCCTTTTCATTGCCCTTTTTCCCTTGTAGTATTGCCAAGATAACTCGAGGAACTTGAAAGTCAGAGTTTGGAAATTACACTATCAACATCACTTTGGTATAACAATTTAGACTTATTTTGAGTATGGCATGTATAGGACTTGGGTATTTTTTAGGTCGTAATTGTTAGCCAAAGTGTTGGCTATGTATGTTATTAAAGTCATTTTGTAAATGATCATTGGAATTTGGTCAATATTTGATAAGTATATATATTCTATGAGGATGAAATTATGAAGTTTATGCTTGTATGAATGTTTTGAATTGAGTTCTTGGATGAGCCTTTGGGTTATGAGTTGTGTTGATATGAGTTGGAGTAAGTATGTTTGCAATGCAGGGTGGCATTTAGCTTAGAATATAGCCTTTTTAATGTCCACACGGGTAGACACGCGGGCGTGTGTCGAGGCCGTGTGAGACCATGGTCAGCCCTATGGGCATGTTGATCGGCCGTGTGTCCCCTTGCATGCTAAGCTTACAAGTCAGTATGCTCATTAGTAAACACACAGGTAGAGACACGACCGTGTGTCTCAACCGTGTAGGAGGCACGACCTAGGACATGGGCGGGTGCCCAGGCCGTGTGAAGTCTGCACTTTAAATGTGGATTATAATTCAACACACGGTCTAAGGACACAGGCGTGTGCCTTGGCCGTGTGACCAAATTGAGATGATGACATCATAAACAGAATGCCAAGGTTTTGGCACACGGGCTAAGGCACGGGCGTGTCGAGGCCGTGTGTGTGAAATAAGTCAGTGTCGACCACAGGTGAAAGACACGGGCATGTCTTAGGGGCACACGGGATGTCCCTAGGACAACACGGGCGTGTGGCCCCTATTTTGATAAAGAATTTTCTAAGTTCGTAAAAGTTCTCGGTTTAATTTAGAAACCTCTCGGAAGTATGTTTAGGGCCTCGTAGGCTGAGAATGAGCAGAATATGGGTTTATCTGGAAACTCTTTATGGTAAAAAGAAATTTTATAGCCCAATGTGATATGTATAAGCAAGTTAAGTTAGGTAATGCCTTAAATCCGGTTCCGGCTTCGAACACGGGTAAGGGGTGTTACACTGGAAACTTTAGAACACTTAGAAAAATTTGACTCAAAACAGGGCCACATGCCCGTGTAAAGGATGTGACACGCCCAGTGTGGAATATCACATGCCTGTGTTCCACACCCGTGTGGATTTATTTTTCAATTCAAACCTACAGGGCCATGACACGCCTGTGTCTTCGCCCGTGTGTGAAAACCTTGACATTCTGTTTATGATGTCATCATCTCAATAAGGTCACACAACCAAGACACAAGCCCGTGTCTTAGGCCGTGTCTCCCACACGGTTGAGACACACGGCCGTGTCTCCACCCTTGTGTCTACTACTGAGCATATAGACTTGCCAACCTAGCATGCATGGGGACACACGGCCGTGTCCTTAGACCGTGTGTCGAATTAAATTTCTAATTTCAGGTGCAGACTTCACACGGCCTAGACATGCCTGTGTTTTAGGCCGTGTCTCCCACACGGTTGAGACACACGGCCGTGTCTCCACCCTTGTGTTTACTATTGAGCATATAGACTTGCCAACCTAGCATGCATGGGGACACACGGGGCTGACTGTGTGTCACAGACGGCCTAGACACACGCCGGTGTGTCTACCCATGTGGACATTTGTAAGGCTATCTACCGAGCCAAATGCCACCCTACAAAGCAACCATCTTATACCAATTCAATTCAACATATATCATGACCATAAGGCACTTCTAAGAACTCAAATCGAGACATCCACACAAGCATACATTTCATGAATTTCATCATCATTGAATATATGAACTTGACAAGTATTGGCCAATTTTCCAATGACCATTTACAAAATGAATTGAACAACATTAATAGCCAACACTTTGGCTAACAAATATGTCATAAAAAAATGACTAAGTCCTATACATGCCAAACTCAAAATAAATCTAACTTTGCTATAACAAAGAGAAGTTGATAGTGTGATTTCCGAACCCCGACGTTCCACGAACCCGAGTTAGCTTGGCAATACTACAAGGAAAAGGGAAATGAGAGGGGTAAGCATAAAGCTTAGTAAGTTTGCATGAAACAAATAGCAACATAAAGGCTCATAATGTCATCCATTCATTGCATTGAGTAAAACACAGAGTCTTAAACACATTGCCATAACTTACTCATGCTTGCTCTTACCAATTTCATATCATGTCTCATATTGTAGACATTTCTCGTGAATTACTCAGATGTACCTGTATCACTTCATCACATAGCTTTAGCACTAATCTTATCTCTATTATAAGCTTAGCTATTTATCCATTGAATCACTTGGGGTTACTCAAAGATACATACTCATCATCATTCACATAAATACGACGCCAATGCCATATCCTAGATATGGTCTTACATGGGGTCGCCTCTAGATGACGATGCCATATCCCAGATATGGTCTTATATGTGATCTAATATCAATTGTCGATGCCATATCCTGGATATGGTTTTATACGATTCTAATATTCGATGCCGATGCCATATCCCCGATATGGTCTTATACGGGATCTCAATTCGGTGCCGAGGCCATGTCTCGGACATGGTCTTATACGGGACCTTACCCTTCTCAAGTCTTGATGACATTATTCTCTCATTTATTAAAGTCCAACTGGGACTTCCATATCACAATTCTCATCATTTCCTCATTCAACATCATTACTCAATTTCATAGAAATATTATACAACATCACTAATATCAAACATTTAGAAACTTAATAACATGATGTTGAATTTATTACACACAAACTTACCTCGATTTCAAAATAGGCTAAATTGCCGATTTAGTCCGATACTTTGCCTTTTCCTCAGTCAAGGTTAATCCTTCGTTCTTCTTGATCTATAATAACAAATTAGCTCATTTAATAGCCACATTAATAAATACATTTCAATAATCATATTTTGGAAAAAATACCATTTTGTCCTTAAGCTTTTACAAAATGACGATTTTACTCCTAGGCTCGTAAATCGATTCTAATCGAATTTCCTCCTTTTACAAGCCTAGATGAACATCTGTTACTCTTATGGCAACCCTCAATACTCATTATTTCACACATTTAACACCTATTTTATAACCTTTACAAAAAGACCCTTTTAGGTGTTTTCTTGGTAACACCTTTCACAAAAGTTGTTTATTTAACAAATAAGACTCATTTTCTTTCATAAAAATGCAGAAAACAACATAAAGGCTCACATGGAAAAACTCTAAACTTTCAACCATTTTCCAAAATAGTCCCCTCTTTAGCTATGTAACACCCCAAATCCGGCCCATGCGTTATGACCGGATCTGACATGTCACATGAGAAAAACATGATAAGTCATTCGTGTTCATACTAAAAAGGTTTGTTTGTTAAAATCAAGAAAATAAATTTTATTTGAAATATTTGATAAAGTTTTATAAACCTCGAAGGTTGATTTGATAAATCGATAAATTCAAACTAATAATTTTACAAACCGTGACTTTTGAAAATGTCGTTGATAATTTGAAAGAAAGTCCGAGTTAAATCATTTGTAAAAGTTTGTTATAAAAT
Source organism: Gossypium australe (assembly GCA_005393395.2). Taxonomy (NCBI): domain Eukaryota; kingdom Viridiplantae; phylum Streptophyta; class Magnoliopsida; order Malvales; family Malvaceae; genus Gossypium; species Gossypium australe. Next base: position 56,847,928 of record CM016614.1, read on the forward strand.
CCGTTTATTAATCAATTTTGGAAAACCGTTATTTATATTTTTAGAACATCCCCATTTAAAACAATTTAAGAAAAGTAATAAATATGTCCAAACATAAAGCATATTAAAGTTTATCCCAGAGGCCTTATTACAACTTTAAACCCAAAATAGTAAAAGTAATGAACTAAAGCGAAAACATGAGGCTTTACTAAAGTTCGAAAACACCATTTCTAAGTATGGCCTCCACCGAGTCATCCACGGCCCCAAGTCCTCATCACTGAGCATTACCTACAAGGGTTAAGAAAGGGGGGTGAGTTACAAGAACTCAGTGTATAATCCCTTTACTGTCATCCACTGGGTCTGAACCCGTTTAGCAAAAACTTGGGCCTAAGCCCATATACCATAACAATATATATATGTATAAATATGCAAAATATGCAACCCATCCCATCTAGCCAAGCTCTGCCCCGTACCAACCAATCTCTCCTGTGGGGATCAAGTCAACCCACCCTGTCAGTCTCTCCAATTTGCAGTCAAGCTGCCATTTATAATATTTGTGGCTGAGCCACCAGAGTATCATATACGGTAATATAATCGGCACACAGCCTTAATCACGATGACACAAAGCCATTATCAAAATTTGTGGCAATGCCACCGGTCTATACTTCTCTTCATTCAAATTTTCCCATCCCATGCAATATGTAAAGTTGCATCATACATAATCATAGAACATCCATTTAAAAGTAACATCCATTAACCTATTGAATACTTTTTATGAATCAGCCCATTAAAGCAATACGACCATTCGACCCATAGGGCATTTCGGTAAATCGGTCCATAAAGACATTTCGGTAAATCGGCCCATTATAACAATCTATCAAATCGGCCCATTATAACAATCTATCAAATTGGCCCATAGGGGCATTTCGGTAATTCGATCCATAAGGACATTTGGGTAAATCGGTAATTTTACCAACTAAGGATAATTCGGTAATTTCGTAACCAAGGAGTTATTTCGGTAATTTACCCTCCAAGGGTATTTTGGAAATTTCACAACCCAGACTTAACTACTAATTTGGGCATAAAAATTGAAACTGTCCATCTGCGTCATACTGACTACACTGACTATAACTCGAGTTAGGAAACTCGAAATTAAGATCCGCAAATTTTCCTCAAAACTAGACTCATATATCTTCTTACTACAATTTTTCCAGATTTTTTGGCTTAGCCATTTAGTACAGTTTATTCCTTAAAGTTTCCCTTGTTTCACTATCCAACGATTCTGACCTCTCTTACCTTAATTTCAAATATCTCACTGTACGATTTTCATATATTACTCCCACTTGTTTCAAATGAAAATAGGCTCACTAAGGAATCTATACATATAAATTATAACCCATAATTCACTTTGTACAGTTTTATATGATTTTTCCAAGACAGATTAGGGAACCACGAAGTCAATCAGAACCAGTCTCACTAAAATTAGAATATCATAGAAAATAAAATTCCTTTTCCTTATCTATTTTTTTTCATATCAAAATAGACACAGTAAGCTTTTATTCAATATCTTATTCACTTTCTAATTCCCTTTCTCCTATTGGTCATGATTTTTCAAAAACACGTCACTACTTCTAACCTAAACTATTTTATTACAAAATACGATTACCACTACGATCATACGCACGCCCGAATGATCACGGATGCCGGTTTCCGATTTTCTTCGATATTTCGACCGAATCACAAAACATATTATACAAACTTTTAGAGAGATGTGAGATTACACACCATTTCAAACATGTATTCGGAAGGTACAAGATTACACACCTTATTCGGAATCCGTAACACGATATTCTCCACGGCACCTAAAGATACAATCGGTCAACAATTAGTCCAAAGCCCAATTTACAACTTCATCCAAGTATTGCGATTGATTAACAATCTATATCACTTACCAACAATCCGAGTCTCTTATTACGAGGGATAGGTGTTCGACTTTACCACTATTTCCGAAAAATCCACAAGTAGAGAGTATCGAGTGATTTCGTGCCTAGCAACAAAATCGATTAGCCAAACTTGCAATCCGATTAACACCATAATCGAGTAGCGATATCGAATGGACTATGAAAAGACTCCTTACCTTAATCGATGATAATCCCGATTCCCACCAATTGGCTTATGACTATGAATGAATCAACAAGGATTTCGTATTCGGCCACCCACTAGAACTCCGATTCAACCAAGGAGAGATGTCCAACACACAAAAATGGGGAAGATAGAAGATGATAGAAATTCGGCTATTGAAGAGAAAATAATAAAGAAGATTCGATCATATGGTAATGTCGATTTAGGAAAAAGGAAGAAAGGTTGAAGGAATGATAAAAAAAAGAGAAGAGATATGAGAAGAAATGTTAGGTAATTCGAAAATAGGCTTTTTCAAGCACAAACTTGCAAATAGGCTAGGAAAATTCAGCTCCTCCTTTTTCCCCAACAAAACCTTGTATTCATCTTTTCCAAAAAGATGAACATTGACCAAAATAAAGTCTTTCCAAAACACCTTCCACACTATATGCCAACATGTTCCCTTATCCTTCCTTTTCTTTCCCTCTTTTTCCCTAGTCTTTCTCCTTACCATAATCCTTAGCCATCTTTCCAAAAATTAAAAAGTCTTCCTTACCTTATTAAAACTTTAACTGACACATGGATAAGAAGCACAAAAATAAATCCAAAAGTTTGCAATAGATGGGATTCGAACCTCAGACCATTAGTACACTTCACACGCCACTTTCCACCTTTACAAATAGACTCCTTGTGCTAGCAAAATGCACACTTATTTCCTTAAGTCTTGATGCCATTTAACTTCTCTCTTTTAAGTGCTTAAACACGAAAATTTTGCTAAGGCCCAACTTAAACCCGGAACTTCCTAGAACCCCGTAACTTTCTAAAATCACCTTCCTAATAAGTCCAACTTGAAATAATGCTGTTCTCGTGTTCTCAAAATTTTAAAATGCTTCATGCTCAAGGCCCAATGGGCCTAATCCTACTAGGCCCAATTTCGGGTCGTTACAAGCTAGCTTAAGCTTTAGGGGTTCCAAAAGTACAAATATTATCAAGAAATGATCAGCAAAACACTTAATTGCAAGGAGAAAAGCTTGCTAAAATTTTGAAGCTTTCAAACCCCTATTTTGCTTGTATTTTCGGTAGAGAAGAAGAGAAGAAAAGATGATATTTTTCTTTTTTTTATTTTATTATAAAACATCAATTTAGTCCACCAAATTCCTACCAACTTTGACCAATTTTGACATGGTTTGTCCCCTATGGCCGGCCACCCTACATCTAAGGGTCTAATTGCTCTTTAAGGGCCTCCAATTAATATCCTATGGCTTTTAGACACCTTTAGCTTGTAAAATAGAACTTTCACACTTTATGCGATTTAGTTCTTTTTCGTAATTAAGCATGCAATCGCTAAAATTAGAGCACCAAAATTCTGAAGCACCTATATATTCATTCTATAACTCATAAAATAACATTAAAACAATTTTCTTCAAGCTCGGATTAGTGGTTCCAAAACCATTGTTTCGACTGGCCCCTAAACCAGGCTGTTACAATATCCCGATGAATGGAGCTCGACTCACATTCCCTTATCTCTCCAACACTGTCCCTGGGCCTCAACGCCCCATATAACACAATACACATAGGTGAGTACTCACAATCCTATGGCATGCCAACTATATCCAACAGTCTCATTAAGTTACAAGGCCAAAATATCCATAATGTCATCAAATATTACTTACCGATTATCCATACATATTCACCGTATAATCATATCATTGGCACATTATACACATTGTCACATGGCATGAATAACATACCCTCATATTTACCGTCACAATAGCCATCACAGTATATTCATAATTAATCACATCATAATTCTCTTTATCAAAATTCACAAGCATATTTATCACATATTTTGCAAAGGTAAAAGAACACTTACACTCAGAAATTAGAGTAGGGTTTAGGCTACATCTAAACTCCCAGATACACAACGAATCATCTGCGAGTAGTGATTCTAAAACACTCATCAAAATATTATCTTTTGTTGAAAAACTAAGAGCTTAGACAAGCTTCCCTTTGCCTTTATCTTTGCTCGTTGAAGGTTTTATCGATTATGAAACTTCAACAACAACAAATTCTGTAACACCCCAAACCCGGTCAACACACCACGACCGAATCTGGCATGTCACAGAGTGAAAATGTTTCGAAGAAAACAAGTTACCGGTTTAATTTCAGCGAAAAACTCTTTTATTGCTATGTATTGGAGAAATCCTGTGTATGTATAGTGAAAACGTTTTGTTGTTTTGGAAAACCCGGAAATAATTCTCTTCTGAGACATTTTGCCATTCATTACTTAAAACACTCACATTTATTAAAACCCGAGTAAAATTAACTTGATTAATTTAAAACCGTTTGCATTTGAGTTTTGGAAAGACTTAGATTTGAAAATAATTTAAGTTGGCTTTGTTATCATGTGAATTGTATTGCCCGATGGTAAATTTTAGAAACCCATTGCGTCTTATAGTTTAGAAAACTTTGTGTTTCAGGTTATTAAAACAAGTCAAGCAATTTACTTGGTCATAATTGAAAAACTTAAAGCAGATAAAATAAAAAAAAACCACAATAAAATCAGGTAATGGCCTTATTACAACCCAAATAAAACCAAAATTTAAAGTAAAATACCCAAGTCAAAAGTCCATGTAAAACCGAAGCAAATATCGCATGGCCACCTCGAGTCCACCCAGCTCTCATCCGCGATCTACGAATCACCTGAAAAGATAAGGGAGAAGGTGAGTCACCAAGACTCAGTGCATAACCTCCTCCCGATTATAGCAACAGTCTTACACAAGTCATAACCAAGTAAATATATCATGCACCCAACCTAGCCATCCATAACTCCTTTTTCTACCCCGTGTGGTACCAAACCACTGGTGGTGCCAAACCACTGGTGACCCAAAGTCACTAATATCAATATAATTGTCGTGCCAAACCACTGGTGACCCAAAGTCACGAATAATCCAATTGTGGGGCCAACCCACGTTGTGATACCAAATCACTGGCGACAATCCCGATTATCAAATGTGGGGCCAACCCACTGTGGTGCTAAGCCACTGGGACGAGTCGCTATGAGGTGCCAACCTCTGGTGACCCAAAGTCACGAAATCAACTGTGGTACCAAACCACTGGTGGTGCCAAACCACTGGTGACCCAAAGTCACAGATACCAATCTTCCCCCTCCTCTCATATCACCCGCAATAATGCAATGCATATACATATTATGCCATCATGCTTAATCATTAAACATATAGTGAAACATAACATATGCGATATCATCTGAATCAAGTATCTTAACTCATCAAACGGACTTACCCGAAATCCTTGCTCATACCCATAAGAGTACCATATCGAAATCTACACAGTTTCTACTTTTAACATAGTTTAGGTTATTAGCGCATTTACATAAGTTATGAAGTGTGTAAGATACACACTTGGTTACTAACGCGATTACTGAATCCTGAAGATCCCGATCTAACGCACTAGATCCCCTCTTCCTTAACGCTTTTCGAATACTAGCCACAACTCGAGATATGCGAGACTGATCTTTCCCCTACAATCGGCCAACATTAACACTTAATCTTAATAGCCTTCGGCTTTTCAAATAACTAAGAGACAGATTAAATCAGCCTGAAACCTTACCACTAACTTACTGAAATCGATTGACAGGGAAAAGATGACTCCAGTCTACTGCTTCAAAATCCCAGAGATCCTAAAAGAAACCGATTGCATGGTTGATTAAAAGTCAAAACAAATGCCGAAATTCGGCTTTTGTTCTATACATGTCGCCAGAGAAAAGTAAGTGAGAATAGAGGAAATTCGGTCATGACAGACTTACCTATACCAAACCGATTAGAGAAGAAATCAAGGGAGATCTCTGCTAAATTGATATTCTGCCAATAATGAGAAGGGGAGGGTTTGAGAGATTTCGGCAATGGTGGAGGGCAAACAAAGGAAATTCAGCTATGGCTTAAGAAAAAGCAATTGAGATTCGACCAAAGTGGAAGGAGAGAATGGGAGAAAGATGAATGGTACTCGGTTTTGGTTTAAAGAAAAGAGATTAAGGGAGTTTCGACAAAAGGAGGAAAAAGAAGAAGGTTTCGGTACAAGAGAGAATGAAGGGAAAAGAAAGTTGTTGATTTGAGAAGAAGAGATGTTGATGTAGTTTTGAACAAATATGAGAGAAAGAAAAGAGGGAGATGGGAGAGAAGGAGATTTGGCCAAAGCACTTGAGAAGAAGAAGAAAAAGAAATAGAACTAAAGAATGGGCATTCGGCTAGGCGCTTTCAAGAGAATTCGACAGGTGCATAAGGGATTTCGGCTTTTGCTTCAACATGGTGCATTAAGAGGAAATTGACAAGTGCCAAATGAGGTTTCGATTTTAGCCCACAACCGATTGCACTATAGCCTAGACTAGCCGAAAAAATGTCCTCCTAAGTTGACTATGGAGGGACGGCACACCTAGCAAGCTCCCCAACCGAACACTCCTCCTTCACAATTCAAAATTCGGCAAACACCTCAAATTTCTCCTGGCCACTAACTCGAATGAGTTTGAATTTCACAAGCTCCTAAATTCTCTCTTCTCCACCAGTTTAAACTAGTTTGACTTAATCAACAGTTATCTGACAGAGTTTGAGCTGAGCACAACTCTTCCCTCCTTAGCGTCAAAATGGTAAGCAGAAAATGGGATTTCCGCTGCTCGAACCTGAGCTCCCTTCCCCTGCTTGTGGCGTCACCTCCCAAGGCCCTAAGTGGAGCCTCTTTGCCACTTTACCAAGGCATTTCTTGTGCTAAAGTTTACCACGAAATATATTTAACCCCTAGCTCCTTCAGCTCCCCTTAACCAAAGCTTAAAAACAAAATTTTTCCTATAGCTCGGGCCTACCCTTGGCTTATACCTAGACCCTAGAACACCTCAATTAATATCACAACCAAGCCATACACATGCAAACTGTTCAAACATAATAACCCCTATTTAAGGATATTACAAATTCACACAACAATACATCCAAAAATCAGTCAAGGACTCATTACAAGCATACAAAACATAAGCCTAAACTAAGTTCTCAAGTAATCGAAACTTATAACATAGCAAACTTTAAAATTGAATATCTCGATCCCTACTTAATCTTTTCTCCTAAAACCATTTTCGTTCATCTTATAATTCACCTATGACTAATTCCCAATGTTTAAAATACAATAAAATACTCAATTAATAGGATCGACTTTTTCAACATGTTTTATGGCTATTTTCTTAAAATTCATTAAAACTTAAGAAATCATTAACGAAACTTCAAAGTAAGTTTAGAAACCTTCTAATCATGTTAAAACTAACTGAAAAACACTTTAAAACTATGCTTTTATCCATAAACTCGAAATTCACCATTAAAGACCCGATTTTTGACTTTTATTTAAGACATGCGTTTCAATGGCTACAAATTCAGTTTAAGGGACTAGATATCATTAAAACTCATAGAAAGTCGAATGGTTACCTTCGATGGAAGAAAACGAGCTTTGACGCAAATCTGGAGAAACCCACATTTGGAGAAGATGATGTAGACAAAGTTTTTGGGTGATTTTATTGGTTTTAATGGAGGTTTTAAGGTTCAAGGGTGATAGAGATCAAAGAGGATTAGGAATTAGAAGTACAAATTAATTGGGAGAATAAAAGGGAAAACAAAGGGACGACACCAATATGGGGGAGGAAAAGTTGACGTGAAAAATATTTGGAAAAGGAGTTTTTAGGTTGATTTTGGACATTTGGTGAAATTGCTTCATAAAAACTCTTAATTTTGACTATTTTACAAATCAGTCCTATTTTCAAAATTAAAACTATTTAAAACTCATTTTCAGAAATTGATTTAATTTTCTAAAAACCATAATCGAAAATATTACCAGTATATCATGTCGCAAAATTCTGAACACTCTAAGGCTAAAATCCCTAAAATCCCTAAAATACCTATAATATAACACCCCTAACTCGTCTCCGTTGCCAGATTAGGTTACAGAGCATTACCATACAATCAAAAACATTTAAACATTCAATAATTTAATCACACCATAAACCATTCATACACATGCATACTGTTCCTAAATCGAGTCCTCGAGGCCTTAAAAATAGCTTAGAAACAATTTGGGACCAATTTGAAACAAATCAGGAAGTTTAGGAAAAATTGAAAAAATTGGGAAACAGGGGTTACACGGCCATTTGGAATCACCCCAGGCCGTGTAACTTTCAAACAAGGGACACACGACTATGTCCCAGCTCGTGTCCTCACTCGTGTAACTCTCTAAGTAGGGTCACACGGTTGTGTCACACGCCAGTGTGCCAGGCCGTGTGCTAGGTCATATAACTCACTGACTTGTACCCTAAGAAATCCTTAGATGACACACGGCCATGTCGCCAGGCCGTGTGCCTCACATGGCTGTGTCACACGCCCGTGTGCCAAGCCGTGTGAACCCAAAATTTACCTATAAACAAGCCATTTCACAACCATTTCATGCATAACTCCCCATAACATTTGTGCACACTTTCAAGAAACTAAAACATCATTAAAAAAAATACATAATCTTGCAAATTCAAACAACCTAAATCACCTAACCAATATGCCATTCAAAGGCACCACATTTACATTCAAACACCATTTATCAAAACATGTTAACATTACCTAATTTTATGCATAAATATTAATTCCATTATGTGCTTAACCACAACATAAATACCTAATTCAAACAGCTACCAAATCATACCACATTTATCACTTTCAAGCTATTACAAGCATACCATGACACCATACATTTCAATTACCTTAAAGTAGTTAACAAGACTTTACTTAACAAGCTTTATAGGTTCATCAACTAAACATCATCTTCAAAGACCTAGGCATACTAAATCAACCATTTTATATATCCATAAACCATCAACACAAAAGACTTATACATGTTAACATTTCCATTTCTATACATGATAACCTAATTGAAGTATGAACTAAAACATGCCACCAGTAACCATTTTCAAGCCATCATCATCATGCCAAGATAACAAGCACTTTAAAGTAACCAAAATCACATAACTTGGTGAGGCATCGAAGTGTATCAAACTAACATAGCTTTCAAAAGCTTATAAATGCCAAAACACCATCAACACAAACACCATAATACCATTACAAAGCACCCTATACATGCCATTATAAACCTTAACCAAATTACTCAAAAACTACCAAATTGTCTATTAGATAGTGTGATAGATCTCCGACGAGCTTCCAATCAATCGAGCTTCCGATAATCTATAAAACAAAGAAAAATAACTATGTAAGTCATAAAAACTTTAAACATAACATACCACTTCAATAAATGAAATTTATAGAATAAGTATAAACCTTTACCAATGCCATAAGCTTAATAAAAGCATATATAACACCATCAAACTTACAAGTTAGTATACTTTTTCATGATACACATGAAATCAACCATATATAAAAATAACATTTAATTTATCATTGTTACCATACGATCATGATTCATTCCATTTGCTTACTTATCGTTTCTAATACCATGAGTTTAATATAAGCTTATTTAAGCATCATCAAGCTCACATGTTAGTAGATTCATTGACAATCATATAAACTCATTTATACAATAAATAAATTTCATAAGATACATTATATAAGCATCAAACTTTTCATATAGTTATGAACCTTTCCATTAAGTCACTTACCGTTCCATTCCTTTTCTTACCCGTTGAATTGTCTAGAATTACATTGGATACTCAGGAAAACTCACACGAAGTGCGCCTTTACATATAACCGTAACCTTTCCTTTACATTATTACTCACACGAGGCGTGAAATGGGCCTGCTTACACGAGCTGTGGGTCAAAATGTAAGCTACACGATGCTGCTCATACGAGCTGTGGAGAATCCGCAACAAATGCAGGACCTCAACCATCAATAAGATATTCAATGCCAGCACCCGAAACATGAAATCCCTAATGACATGTCATTTGTATCTTAAGAATTCTTAAGGTTCAACCGGGACTCGATATCCATCAATTCGTCATAATGCTGATACATTTACATATATATATTGATTCATTTACATTAAAAAAAACATAGTAAACATTTAGTTTAATTAACATTATAATGATTACAGTTCATATAAATTTACCTAACTAAATTGCAGTAATGACTAAGTACAGGGGCTATTTGGTAATTTTCACTTCTCTTCGATTTTCCACTTGTTCTTGATCTAAAATAATAATTCCATTCAATTCACTAATTCTAACAAAAAAATCAATTCATTTTATGCAATTAAGTCGCTTTTGATATTTTACAAAATTTCCCTCAACATTTTACTTTTATACAATTTAGTCCCTAAACCCAAAACATGCAAATTAACCATTTTTATTCACTAATCCTTCCAGCATTTAAAATAATTAATTTATCTTATAACCCATAATAATGAAAATTTACAAAATTACCCTCAAAGTTTACCCTTTTTGCAATTTAGTCCCTAAACTCGAAACTTGCAATTTCATCATTTTTAATCATAAATCATGCTAGCCAATTTTTACCCAATCTTATAACAGACCATATTTATCCAAAATTTACAATTTTTCCTTGAATTTTACCATTTTCATAATTCAGTCCCTAAACTTGAAAATCATCAAAAATTACTTAACAAAATACTTATATTTAACAACCAAGCTTAATAATCAATCATAAAATTTCAAGAACACTTCAATTTCATCCATGGTAAAATTCTAAACATTTAACAATTTAATAAGTTGACTCGCAGGTTAGCTTGATTAAGCTAATACGATAACAAAAACATAAAAATCATTAAAAACATATGCAAAATGGACTTACATGCATACATTGAAGCTTGGCCAAAATCTAAGAAGTTCAAAAATGGTGTTTTATTCAACCACAATCAATGATAAAGGCATTGAAGATGATAACTCATTTATCATCTTTTTATTAATTTTAATTTATTTATTAATTCACCATTATAACCTTTATAACATACCTAAAATTGTTTAAATTTGAACCTTGAAACCGTCCACTAATATAAACAAGGTATATTTACCTTTTAGAACCCTTAACATATGGTTCTTTAGCCATTAATACAATTAAGCTAATAGTGATTGACTTTTGCATCCTTTACAAATTAGTCCTTTTAATTAATTAACTATCTAAACATGAAAATTTCTTAACCAAATTTTAATACGACCTTAATAACATTCTATAAATATTTAATAAAATATTTACGGCTCGATTTATAGAAACGAGGTCTCGATACCTTATTTTCTAAAACCACTTGGCTTTAGGGTCATACTACTTAAACCTAATTATTTATTCAAATAGCAAAAGTTGCCAATTCAAAATTTATTTTAATACAATATTTGACTCGAAAATATTAAATAATAACATTTACAAACTTACTCGTCAGACTTGTGGCCCCGAAACCACTGTTTTTGACACCATTGAAAAACGGGCTGTTACACCTAAAATTCCTAGGCCTTAGTTTGGTGTGTTACAAATCTTCCCCTCTAAAAAGAATTTTGTCCTCAAAATTCCCTTCTAACACGTCACTTGCTTATTCACAAAATATGCTATTTCTACTTTTAATCTAACTATCACACTTTCGCTACACACTCTAATTCTTATTCTCTCTAACTTTTTACTACTTTTCTTAATGATCCTATTCAATACCACGAACTTATTCTACAGTAACTTTGCTAACAGTTTCCTTTATTCATTATGACACTCTCATCTAAAGAACTCATAACCATTTTTCCTAGTTCACTAGTCTGTATCGGGGTTCTCTACTTATTAGCTAATTCACTTTAAATTTACAAAGGCATAGAACCTAAATCTATTAAAGGAATAAAAGAAGTGATTATAAGGCAAGAATACCCTCAATCTCGACGTTCGAATCTCGATCCTATAGTTCCTTAATAGCATAAACTCGAGCTAGACCTCTAGACTTAACTGGTGTAGCAATAGAATGAGCAATAATTCACTGCCCAATCGATCTCCGATTACATCTACCACGTCCATGACCTCTAGCAGGTGTAGAAGCAGGTGCCAAAATCTGAATCTGCGAACCCTCAAATCTATTTTCGCAATCCCTAAGAAAATGTTCTTTCAAACCACACTAAAAACATCCACATGTCAACTTACGACACTCTCCAGGATGCCTATGCTCACAATGTTAACAAAGCGACCATTTAGAGCCACCCTTCGAACCACCAGTACTAACAACAACACTATCTTACTGTTTAGATTGACTTGGTCAAATCTCATGTTGCGCACTCTGATCAGAACCCTGAGTATCACACCTTCTCTTAGGTGGTTGATTAGATACACCATCGAAAGTTCTCTTACTAGTTTCAATAACTACAGAATGACGCGGTTCAACCAAAATCTCTTCAAAAGCTTTGGCTTTCTCAACTAACTCATCAAACATCTCCACGTTCTAAGCTACCAAATAAACTTGAATCTCTTGATTAAGCCCAAATCGGAACCACTTGCACTAGTTCTTCTAAAAAAGAACCATCTCAGGAGCATAATGGCTAAGTCGCACAAACTCAGCCTCATAGTCAGCCACTGACAAATTACCTTGAACAAGATCTAGAAATTTCTTCTTATGAGCTTCCATATACTGCTCGCCCATAAAATTTCTGTTAAAAACCTCAAGAAGTATGCCTAAGTAAAACGATTAGCAGTAGTACATCTCTTAACAGTATTCCACCAATGATAAGCCTCACTGTCAAGTAAGGACACAACACAACCCAACTTTTCCTTGTTAGAACAGGACATCTATTCGAGGATCCTTTCAACTCCTTCTAACCAATACTCAGCTATAGTCGGATTAGTACCCTTCACTCCAGAAAACTCTTTACCACCAAATGCCAAAAGACGTTCAACCTGTAACCCACGACTAACGGATGTAGGATTGGCAGGTGCAGGAGTAGGGTTAGCACCAGCAATCCGTTGAAATGCTCCAATTATTGTTTCCATTAGAGGGCTTACACCCTCATCCAGTATATTCACTCTACGCGGCCGTACAAGAGGTGTAGAAGATGTACCATCTTCTTAAGCACTAGCTCTCACGTTAACACGTGTAGGAGACATATCGAATCTAATCTAATACATCTAAACAAACAAACAAACAAATATACAAACAAACTATGTGAGTGGCGAGGAGATGATCCAGTCTCTTCATGCAAGCAAAATTTAGGATTAAAGGCAATGTGTTCCTGTTCCTACCCTATATGCAATTTAATAAGAACATTTCAAACAATCACATGCAGTTCAAACAGAGTTATATCAACAATTCCAAGAAAATAGGGAAATTTAAACTCATGAGTTTTGAAACTACAAACACACAACAGTCACCTAGGTCCGAGAGTTATTCATATTTGGCCTAGACGCCAAGCTGAATATTGAGATGCCACACCAGTGTCTCACTACTTGTTCATCTAAAACAACATGTTATTTCTCATACATTGTAACACCCTAAAAATCCGAGTCTTGATATATTGCATGTTTTGGTGTTAGATTATGAAGGGAAAATTTTCTTACTTCTTTTTCGTGTTTTCTATAGCCTGAATAAGAGCATAGAATTATTAGGGTATGGAATAATTTTTTAGTTTGAGAGTTTATTGAAGTGGAGCAAGTGGCATTGACACATAAGTTAATTAAAGTGTCAAAGTGTAGCATAAGTGAGCAAGTAGTAAAGTGGTGTTGGCGCATGGGTATTAGCATGAGGGGAGAGGTTCGAATCCCTTAAATGGCATTTAGACAACTTTTATTTTTGCTCTAGTATGGTAAGTGTCGGCCAAGCATAAATATGGTAAGTGTTGACCTTGTTATTTTTGGTTAGTATACTAAAGGAATAAGGTAAGTGTTAACATATGGTATGGAATCAAGAATTTATGGAAAGATATGGGGACATAGGGCAAGTATCAAGGAGAATGTTTTGGAAACAAATTCATGGTCATTTGACCAATGAATTTGGACGGCATTGTGGCTAGGGGGAGGTTGGCCGAATATGCTAGTAGCTTGTTAAGGTTTAGGAGTTGTTTTTGGTCATTCTTAGTTTTTGTGCAAGTTTGCAATTCTCTTTTCAACCTCTTTTCCTTTGGCCGAATTTAATCAATTGGTAAGCCTAAATCTTTTGACCATTTGGTCATTTTTGCTCATCATTTTGGTATTCTTTTTGTGCCTTTTCTCATAGTGCCGAATTTGTTAACACCAAAAGGGCTATTTCTTTCTTTTCTCTCCTTTCTCCATTGCCGAATGTGCTTTGATCTTAAACTCATCTTTTTCTTTCTCTTTCCTTCTCTTTGAAAACTGAATTATCATCATCCCTTTTCTCTTATTTTTATTTCTTTTCAATCAATACTTTCTCCTTTAATTTCTTCATGGCCGAATGTTAGAGTATCTTAACCGAACCATTTTCTCTTTTCTTTGATTCTTCTTAGCCGAATCTCTCTCTATTCATAAGCAACATTCTCAATCGTTTCTTTTCAATCATGGACAATAGGCGATAGTGGGAGACCGGGACTCAAGAGTTCGTGAGTATCGTAGAAACGTTGGAATCGATTTAAGGTGATAAGGAACGTTTTGGTCGACTTTCATATTGTGGAACGAGGATATTGTGGTAAGGAAATCACATCCTTAAAACCTTTAGTATTATTTTCGATATATTATTAGGATGGATTAATAATCTTTTGTCTTTTAAGACATTCAAAATTGGGAAGAAGAGAGCGGTGTTTAGTTTTCGGAAGAAGGGAGGTTCCGTTAATCCCCCTAAGTATAAGCAAAGGGCTATTTCGGGAATCCGGAATTTTCCACCGGGTTGCGGACGTTCATCCGGGAGAATCAATTGTTTGAAGTTGTTCGTACTCCCGAACCCCTGTTTGTTCGTGGATTTTCATCGGTTAGCGAACCATCGATCGAGGAGAAACCGCAAGTAGAAGTAGTTCAAAATTCGGAGGGCAAAAATTTATACCATTATTTCTAAGATCGATCTTGTTAATAAATATAGTGTTTTAATTATCGTGATATGTTTAGGTATCGACGAGCGGGAAAGTCTAGTTCTCACTATAACCAGGTGTGTAACTTCACACTCATTTTTCGGGTTAGATACCAAATCGTAAGTACTGTGATAAAATCGTAAAAATAGCAAAAAGGGGAAAATACGTAGTAATTCATACTTTTGAGTAAATGCATGAAAACGGTTAAAGTTGGAAAAATTGCGATAAATATTGCTAGATCGATAATTTGAGCCAAAATATTGCTAGGTCGATAATTTGGGCCAAAAAACTGTAGATTGCTAAATTGGGCCGTAAACCTGCTAGATTGATAAATTAGGCCAAAAGATTGCTAGATTGACAAATTGGGCCGAAATGACTGCTAGATCGCTAAATGGGCTAAAAACCCTCTAGTTCGATTTATGGGCCAAAAACCCTCTAGTTCGATTTATGGGCCAAAACCCTCTAGTTCGATATATGGGCTAAAAATATTCTAGTTTGATATATGGGCCAAAGTTCGCTAAATTTTATAATTGGGCTAAGTACTAATTGTTTTATGGGCCCAAATGAAATGCTTAATTATAGGCCCATTTTTATAATAAATTATTAAATGGCTATATTTTTGTTATGCATACATGATTGCATGGGGCGGGGTATTTGATGAAGAGAAGAATGGCCTGTTGCCAAAAATCTAGTTCGGTGGCTCTGCCACAAATTTTGGCTTAATGCCTCTAGTTCGGTGGCTCTGCCACAAATTTTGGCTTAATGCCTCTAGTTCGGTGACAATGTCACAATCTAGTTCGGTAGTGCGCTACAATATTATTTAAAGGCTTAAAGTCTATGATTGGTGTGGTTGGCGGGGTGGGTTGACTTGATCCCCACAGGTGTGTTGGTTGGTACGGGGGTGTGTAGCGGATGGATACTAGGCTTGGTTGGGAAATTCATTTTACATGCATTTTAATTTATTTTATTTTACTTTATTCTATATTGTTGAAATCTGCAATTGGGCTCAAGCCCAGCTCGATATCTTGATGATCTGGCCCAATAATGGTGGTAAGTGAGTTGCACACTGAGTTCTTAGTAACTCACCCTATTTTATCAACCTTTTCAGGTAATGGAAATTGATGTGGACTTGGGCTGGGGATGACTTGGTGGAGGCCATACTACGAGCATGGGTTTATAAACTATGAACTTTATTTAAATTACTTATTTTAATTACTATTATGGGTTTGATGTAATAAGGCCTCTAATTATGTTTTTATGGATTTTATTGTGTGGATGGATTTAATTTTGTTTTAAGACTCTTATTATGGGCTTATGTTAAATTTATATGGTTTTCTTAAAAATATTGTTTTATAACATTTTGAACAACTAAATTATTTCTTTAAAATTTCTTCCAAATTCTTTTACAATTACTTTAAGGTTTTGATAAATATTTTTCTAAATGATAGGTTTTAAACAAGTAATTTCTTAAATCATCAATTTCAAATCCTCGTACCAAATTTTTATTAAACTCTATCTTCAAAAGGTTTGTAGCACTATTTTACTCTAATCACTCGAGAATAAATCAATGTTTGACTGGTGTGACAAACCAAACTTTGTCTAAACGCATAGACCTGGTTTGGGGTGTTACATTTAATGGTATCAGAGCCCAGTTTCAAAAGTCGGCTGTGGTTTGGGTTTAACAATGAAATTAGTTTGAAAAATAATTTAAGTTTCTAGACTTTTTGATTTAAAGGTAGTATGGCACCATGAGCATCCCGCGCCAAGTCAAGTAAGTATCTGTATACTGATTGTTTATTATTATTATGATATGATCATAAGAAACACTCTAGAACTTCTAGTTTTAGGTGTTGAAAACCGTAGAGATTGAGACAATAGGATATGGTTGCGAAAATAACTTTATCTCTTTTTATATCATAAAATATCGTTAATAAACAACTGAAATAGTATTCTGATTCATAAAACTCTTAATCAGATTAAATCGAATTAGTCATTATGAGCACGAGAGGACGTGGTCGTGGACGCGGTAGAGTGGCCGTGGTAGAGGACGAGGTGTTAGGGGCACAACTGAAGCGCCGGGTCATATGCCGAAAATGGATGCACCTGCATCACTCAAGAGTGAGACGGGATCACATGACCATATGGATGAAGATAGTGCTGTGACACGAGCAATGCTGCGAGTTCTTGAAAGGGTCGCTGGAGCTAGAACTGGGCCAACAACTCGTGGGTCAATATCGGAACGATTGAAATCAAGTGGTGCTGAGGTTTTTAGAGGTGTCTCTGGTGTAGCTCCCAATGTCGCTGAATATTGGCTTGAGGCAGTGGAGCGAATTATGGACGATCTTGAGTGCACTGTGGAACAAAAACTAAGAGGAGTGGTATCTTTGTTAAGGGACGAAGCATACCAATGGTGGCTTACTGTCCGAGAAGGCACTGATGCTGCATTAATTAATTGGGAATTCTTCAAAGCTTCCTTTCAAGGGAAATATGTGGGAACAAGTTATGTGGATGCCCGAAGGAAGGAATTCTTGAATTTGGTTCAAGGAAATAAGACGGTGGCAGCGTATGAGGCTGAGTTCTTACGTTTGAGTCGCTATGCTCGAACGATAGTGGCAACGGATCATGAGCGTTGTGTACGCTTTAAGGATGGTTTGAAAGATGAGTTGCGGGTTCTGATAGCCCCACAACAAGTTAGAACTTTTGCCACGCTTGTGGAGAAGGCCAAGATAGCCGAAGCGGCTAAGAACTCGGAACGTCAGAATTGGAAGCAAGTTCGAAGCAAGAGAGATATAAAGTATTCGGGTTTTTCAAAAAGGTTTACGAAGAGGCCTCGGAATGAGGAGCCAGCTCAAGGTAGAACACCTGTAGCTGTTAATCAGAGTCGAGACTGTGCTGAATGTGGAAAAAGGCATTCTGGAGAATGCTGGAGGAAAACGGGTGCTTGCTATAAATGTGGTTCAATGGATCATCAATATAGGAGTTGCCCTCGACGTATGGATACAACTCAAGAAGTTCGTAATACTGATGCACAGCCGGCAAGAGGAGCTCAGCAACCACCGAGAGGTCGTGGACCAAGTCGTGGTGGTAATGGGGCTGGACGTGGTCAAGGTGCAGCGGGTCGAGGCAATGGTCCTAGAGGCAACACGGATGCAAGACAGCCAGGATTGGTATATGCAGTCAGACGCCGCGAGGATGGCAACGCACCTGATGTGATAACTGGTACGTTTTTCATCTCTGATGTACCTGTTATTGCCTTGATAGATATTGGTTCTACCCACTCGTATGTTGCTAGCACCATATCTGGCAACTTGAATTTAGAATCTGAAATTTCCGATGATGAGATGAAGGTAATTAGTCCTTTGGGACAGTCGGTGTTGGTTAATAAACTGTTTAGAGACGTGCCCTTAGAAATTCAAGGAGAAATATTCCTGGCGAATTTGATGGAATTGCCTTTTGGCGAATTCGATATCATTCTGGGCATGGATTGGTTGGTTAAGCACCGGGCGCAATTGGACTGTGCTGAAAAGCGGATGACAATAAGAACTGTGGAGGATAAGGAGATAGTTATGATAGGCGAGCGAAGAAATTACTTGGCAAACGTGATTTCTGCGTTAAAGGCGGAGAAGTTGGTGCGAAAAGGGTAGGGAGCATTTTTAGCATTTATTAGTGCTTTAGATGCCAAAGAGTTATCAGTGGAGGATGTGAGAACAGTGAAGGAATTTCCGGATGTATTTCCCGAAGAACTTCCCGGTGTACCTCCAGATCGGGAAGTGGAATTTGGTATTGAGCTTTTGCCCGGAACTGCTTCAGTGTCCATTGCTCCTTATAGAATGGCACCGAAGGAATTGTCAGAGCTTAAAGCTCAAATTCAAGAATTGCTAGATCAGGGTTTTATTCGACCGAGTGTGTCTCCGTGGGGAGCACCGGTTTTGTTTGTTAAGAAGAAGGATGGGTCGATGCGTATGTGTATCGATTACAGGCAATTGAATAAGCTGACGATCAAGAATAAGTACCCTCTGCCGAGAATTGATGACCTGTTTGATCAATTGAAGGGAGCTTCAGTTTTCTCCAAAATTGATTTAAGGTCAGGTTATCACCAGCTTAAGGTGAAAGAAGCGGATATTCACAAGACGG